>QLOH01000338.1:0-600000 GCA_026901365.1 Sesbania bispinosa
TGAGCCTTGTTTTTATCATTTCACTACTTATATCTTCTGTAATCTCTCAAGAAGGCTATAAGAGTGTTAGTGCCTCTTGAGAAGGTGTGTAACAGTTGCTGTAAGCTACTGCATAATTATAGCGAGTTGTACTGAGTTGTAAAGCTTGCAGAAAAGGTTCTGCAAATTATTTTTGAGCCTGCATAGTCTGCAGAAGAAGCTGCAGTATCTGTAAAGGCTTCAGAAGAGGTTGGTGAAGAGCCTGAAGAGGCTGCATAAGAATGCTAGTGGTAAGGTGTACCCAAGGAATCTGTAAAAGCAAGACTTGATCAAGAAAATCCTACTGAAAGTAGGGACTGGACGTATCCTCAGGTTGGAAGAGGTGAACCAATATAAAAACTGTGTGTGCAATCCTCTTACCCTTACTCTCATCTCAGTTTTCAGTTTTATTTTCATGTGCATAAAACTATTTTAAAAAACTATCTAATACCTAAGTAAGTTGTATCAACAAGAGAGTTCCTTCAAAGGAATTATAATTTCAGCATACCATATATAACTCCATCCCACTTCTTGAGTTTCATCTTCTAATACTCTGCCAAGAAAAACTTGAGTAGAAATAGTTTTAGAAGAAATTGCAGAAATTTTAAAATATCACAATTCAACCCCTCTTCTTGTGATTGAAATTTCTACTTCATGATGAACAATCTTGATTTAAGTGAGAGATGGACTTAGGTTAGATATGTTGATAGGGATTTTCAAGAAAGCCGAAAAAATAAATAAAAACTTCAATAATATGAGAAAACCATCATGCACAAATCGACCATGAAAGCTAAAAAATATTACTTTTAAATAAGCTCTTTTTTTCATAAAATAAACAACTCTTTTACATCAAAAACTTTTGAATAAAAGTGTTTAGCACAACTTTTCCTTAAAAGGAGAAGAAAAACAAAAAATAATCCCCACCAAAACACACTACATAAGAAAGGAATGAGAATGAGGAGTAATTTTAATGAGTCCAATTTTATTGACATGACTAATTAAAACTTTAAAATTATATTAAGATAATTTTAATATAAATTTTAATTATTATTATTATTATTTTAGTATATTTTAAGTTTTGGTTACTATAAGCGAGAATTTTTGAAAATTTATACAATTTGAATTGAAAATGAGTATTATATTTAAAATTTAAAATATTTTTTAAATTTTATTTATTTCAAATATTATTAATAACTCATCCAATGAAGTTTTTTTTGCGTAAGACAATTGTTTGAGTCGAATAGAATCTTTATGGATTACAAAACTCTTACTTCGAGTATTTAAGTCTGTTTAAGGCTGACTGAATTTCTATGGGCAGTAAAGCTTTCTCTTTGAGTATTAGGCAGCTGTATATCCAAGCTCAAATCGAGACCATATGGAACAACCCATATCAATTGATCCATGTGTTTGACGGTAGAGTTTCGCTGTTTGTATTTTATAATAAAAATAAACCTTCAATTTGATCATCTAACTTGCCATCTATTTACTCGTTAGTCCCAAAACTAAGTTAATTGTATAAGTAATTCTCAAAATTTCAAAAAACCCATCATGTTTGTTTTCCAACTTTCACGGTATCATGACATATTGGTCTCTGATAGGGACCGATTTAATGGATGTTATGAAAGTTAGAGGACAACTTATGCAATTAGTTTTATTTGGAGACTAATAAGGAGAGAAATGACATATTTAACGATGAAATTTAAGGGTTATTCTTATAATAAAAAACAGGGAGACTCCTAAATTAAATTCATTCTCGATTTCTCATATCTCAACCAACTATAATATTCATATACTTATAAAATTTACACTTTCTTCTCCACCTCATTTTTTATTTCTATCTCTTACTTCCTTTCACATCATATTACCATCATTTATCATTTTCTATTTCTTCCTTTTTTTAGAGTGCGTCTAGGGTGAATCACCGCATGGGTGAAACACCAATGATTCACCCCTTTATAGCCCTTGGATCTCATCCTTCTTTAATCATTGGTTATGCTTTTTGATTTGTTACCGGTTGAGGTAGTGTTTTAAAATTCCTACAAGGTTCCTCCGTGTCTCTTTGAGTGATTGGTGTTATTTTATCATTTTTCACTATTGCCCCTTGTAATCATTAGCTGCTCGGCTTCATACCAGAATGAGAGATATTCCCCCTACTCCGTGTAAAGTCTAGAAATTCCCTTGTACGAAATGCAATGCACTAGTAGTCAACAAATCTATTAATTTGTATTTACGTTAAAATTGATTGATACGTTAAATAGTTTATTTTTTTACCATTAAATTTTTATTTTAATAATTTTAATTTGATTGATACCTTAAATAGTTTTTCAAACTTGAAAACTCCAACTAGTTAATTAATAAGGAAGTTTCAAATGCTTAATGGGACTAATTGTACAAATCTATCAATTTGTATTTAAGTTATTGACATTATTTTATTAGCCATTTAAATTTATTCTTTAGTAATAATGTTGATTAGCAAATAGTCATAAATTTCTGTCCAGTATCAGGGTTGATTTTTATTTGAAATTAATTCAAATGAATTGTTTAAATTATGTGAATTAATGGCATTAGTTTATTCTCAATATAAAGAGGGTGAATTAAAACCATTGAATTGAGAATGTGGGAAGAGTTCCCGAATTCGATCCCACTAAACACACTTTTAGGGAGGGATGAGGAGCCTAACTGTGACTAAACCCTGAATAGGATTGTCCCTGCTAACAGGGGATACCTATGGTTAACATAAAAAATTGTTTTATGAGATTCCAACCTTTTGGCCTTGAGTGCACAAGTTTAAGAGTAATGTTGTGTTAACCTTGGAAAGCATTGTTAGTCATCAGGTTGTACCATTGGTCTTGTTAGCGTAATCATGGGGATTTGCATATAGCAGAATCTAATAGCTTGATTTCAGACTTGATTTTAGCAATCATATCAATCAAGTTATTCTTGCATAATTTCCTAAATTAGTTGCTTTGTATTTATATATAATCAGGTTGTATCATTGTACAAATATACAATAAGGAAGGCACCGTTTTCTTCATAAGCTATGCATACTTTCTGTTAACATGGTATCTAGAGCTTAGGTTCCTGAACCATTTTTTTTCCTCCCCTGTGGTTTCTGTTTCCTATATCTCCATTCTGTTTCTCGAGTTTCAGCAGAGTTATTTTTTCCCTCTCGTCATGGAAAAATCAGATGTCTCAAAACCCATTACAACTACTTTGAATGGCTCCAACTATAACCTCTAGGTTCCAGGAATGAAAAGTTTCTTGATTGGTTGCAAGCTTTGGCATATCGTTACTGGATATATTCACAAGCCAACCAAAGCGAAAGATGAGACTAATGAGAAATTTGCAGAACGTCTTAAGGATTGGGATTGTAAAAACCATCAGATCATCACATGGTTCCGCAACACATCCATCCCATCGGTTCAAGTCCAATTTACTGATTATAATTTAGCAAAAGAAATTTTGGATTTCTTAGCTAATTGGTATAATACCACTAGATTGGTTCACTATTACCAATTGTGGAGCACACTTCTCAATCTCAGGCAAGAATCTGGTCAATCAGTAAATGATTTCCTTGCTCAAGTCTGTTGAGTCTCAAAATGTTATTAAAGAAATTAATAATGTTTTAAGAACTCAAATATCCTAAGTTTTAATAGACAACAAATTTGGTTTAAAAATGGATTAATTATTATGAGAACAGTATCACTTGAAGGTATTTTGCTTTACTATTTCAGCAAGTACTATAACGAAGAAAGCCTCAAGCTGAACCTGCTGATGTGAGGAACCTTCTGAAGAGCCAAGACCTTCTGAACTCATATCTACCTTCTGAAGTGTTACAAGAATAATTTATTATAGAAGAATTGCTGAAGACCTCGTTACAAATGTTGACTGAAGCCTGGAAGCAGCTTGCTCAAGACTTCATACATCATTATCGTCTGCAGCAAGTTTGATCCATTTAAGGAATATTTTCAAAGTTCCCTTTTGTTGTCAAGGTCATCTTACCTTAAAAGGAACCTGTTGTACGCGTCAGAGTAGTGTTGCAGAATGCAACACCTGCATACCACAAAAGTCAGAAGCTTTAAAGAATATTGTTTCACAACATCTCAAAGAGCATTTAATGCTATCTCTCAACGATAGATGAAGCACTCTTCAACATATTCATTTCTGGACTCTATATATAGCTTCTCAAAAGACTTTGAAGGTGGCGAAGCCCAAGCGAGAGTCAGCAAAGCTCGATAAGAAAATAATTCAAGCCAACACTCTGCTGAAATTACTCTGAATTTCCTTGTACTTAGAATTTCTCATTTGTATCCCGAATTACACTCAGTTACCCTTTGTACAAGATCTATTGTATTTAAGTTTCTCAAAGACTTAAACTCATCTTTATTGTAAACACTGTAAAGTGTCTGAAAGCTTGGAGAGGCTTGGAGGAACAAAGAATACTCGTGTTTAGCCTGGAGAGGTTGTGTCCAAAGAATACTTGTTGTTTAGCCTGTAGAGATTGTGTCCAAAAAATACTTGGTGTTTAGCCTGAAGAGGCTAGCAAATAATACTTTTATCAGATCTGATTAGTGGAAAATTCAGTGGTGTGTTTGCCCTGGGACTGGACGTAGCTCACTGTGTTAGTGGGAGAACCAGGATAAATTCTTTGGCTAAGTTTTTTAAACCCTTATCTCTTTACTTTCTGTTTTAAATAACAAAGGAGGGTTCTGAAAAGTGATTTTATAAATCCACGCAGCGAAACAATTTTGCTTATCACATAAAAGTATTTCAAAAGCATTTTACTCAACCCGCTGAGTCATATCAGCAAGTTGCTTAAAACTCCAGTTTAGGAAGGTTGCTCAAATCTTTTCACAAACTCTTTGCTTGTTATAGAATGTTTTCATAAAACCTGTAAAGAATTATAAAACACTATTCAACCCCCCTTCTAGTGTTTCATGTGGTTCTAACAGTTGGTATCGGAGCTCAACCTCGGGTTGAGCATCTAACACGTGCTGAGGTAAGAAGATCCAGATGGAAACCTCAACAAGCTATAATGCCTATGTCTCTGAAGGAGCATCTGTAATCAGACCACCAATTTTCAACAAAAAGATTATTTCAACTGGAGAGAACACTTGAAGCTATTCATGGAGTTACACGTTATCAACTCAAATCCATAAGTATCTCTGCTGGTAACATTGTTTAATATTACAGCTTTAATATTTGTGATTATCTGAAATCATTTGAAAATATGTGAAAATTTATATGCATATAATTCTCTGAAATTGCATGAACTCTCTGATATGTATGTCTTCTGAAGTTTCTACTTGCTAAATTTATGAACTTGCTGAAACACATACTTTCTGAAATTGGCACTATATGACGTGGCACTCTGAGACGGTTGATCTTCCACCTACTTTCTGAAACTGCACGATAGCACGTCTCCCAAGTCTGCGCAGCCAGTAACTGTCATCATTAATGCTATTCTGGGGTCTATTTATAGGAATTAAGAGAAAATAGTACGGTTACCCTCTCTCTCTTGCTTCTTTCTACCGACTTGTGCTCCCCTGCTATCTCAGCGCTCTAAAAAACTCTCAGATTTCCCAAGCTTTCAGAAACTTTTCTCCATCTTCTTCTAATCAGAAATGGCAACCAAGAAGAATGTGAGTGCTGCTTCCAAAGCTGGAGGGAAGATTGTTCCATCCAGATGTGTGAACTTCAAGAGTTTAGCTAAAAATGGGTTCGATCTCATCGACCATTTCAAGTGTGCTGGTTGGCTTCCTTTCTTTGAAGCCATTTACTGTGGATGGCATGAGGAAAGTGTTATTGAGTACTGGAAGAACCTCAGAGTGGTGGAACACGAAAACAAGACTTGGCTGGCAAGCACGGTGATGGGAATAGATTTCACTGTGAAAACGTCCACCATTGCCGAAGCTACAGGAGTCAAGGCTGAAGGAGCTTCATTTTGCCCAGACTAGGAAGCTCATCATGGAGGAGTAGATAAATATAACAAAATTTTGTTTGGGTGTTGAGTATCCTGCAAACCCTAAGGAACTGGGTTGCTACCGATACCCAGGGTGCTGTTGGCTATTCTTGGGTGTTGCATAATTCCAAAGGGTGGTGGAAAAGACCACTTTTCTGAACTTGAAAGGTTCTATGTGATTCAATTGATGATGAAGAAGACAATAAACCTCCCTTGGATCATCCTCTACAGCATGTCCAAGAGGAACAAAGACTCTGCAACAAATCTCCTTCACAACACTCTTATTATGAAGATTTTGAAGCATCATTGCATTCCTGTGGAAGACAAGTATGACCATAGGCCTCCTAGTTACTTCAATGTAACAACCCTAAAGCAGATGGGTCTCCTGAAGAAACCTGCTGAAGGTGATGTTGGGCCAAGTCAAAAGGCTCAAGTTGCTGCCTTCCAGAAGGGGATGCTGCAAATTCTGGAAGAGGAGCTACAGGGTGATGTTCACAAAGAGGAGTTCAAACCCGCTGAGGTTACTCCGGAGAAGAAGATGATGGCAAAAAGGCCAAGGATAAAGGTCTCTCAGAATATCCTCTCTCATGCTGACCTCGAAAGGGTGAGAGAAGTAGAGGCATCTTACCAAAAAGCTACTTTATCTGAAAGAGTAGCTGAAGCTTTCATTCAACAGGAACCTGAACCTGTTCAGAAGGTTTATAATGAACCCTCTGAAATTGTGGGTCAGACAACTAGAATGCCTGTTGAAGTTGCTAAGCCTACCTTAACTCATGAGGGACAGGCTCAGATGGATGAAGCTGGGGGTGAAATTTCTTCAGAACCACTCATCATTAAAGCTCTCACTTCTTTACATCCAGACCCAGAAATCCAAAAAGTGGTAGAGATTGTTGCTGCCATTGATAAGGAAGAAGAAAGAAAAAGAAAAGAGCAAGAAGACAATGATAGGGCCTTGGCTGAAGCTGCTTAAAAGGCCATGCTGGAAGATGAAGAATATGAGAAAGTTGCTGGGAAAAAAAGGGAAAGACCTTCCAAGGTTGCTAGGTCAAAACACAGGAGATTGCTTTCACCTGTCAGAAAAAAGGCTCAAGCTTCTGTTCCTGCTCCCATGATCACTAGGAGCAAGTCCATTTCTAAAGATGATTCAAGCATTTTTCAAGAAGCGTTGAAAAATGTTGAGTCTCAGGAGGTGTTGAAACCTATAGGAGAAAGGATTGTCAAGAGGCAAGTAAAACCTCATACATCCTTTGTTGCTTATGACTTCATTAAGAAAAGACTGCACCAGAAAAAGCTTCAAGAAGCTGCTATGATGCCTATATCTGTTGAAAAGCCCTACAAGAAAACCAAGGTACTATTTGACAACCTTGATGAAGAAGATATGGAAGATTTGGAGAATCCTATCATTGTTCCCATCAAAATGGTAGAATCCACTACCATTCATACAGAAATAAACCAACCTTCTGATGATGATAAGGTTGAAGAGGTTACACCAATCAGTGAACATGCTAAGGAGACTATTGTTGATGAGGTTGCACCTACTGATAACAACAAAGGTGAACCTACAAAGATTTTTGCCGCTCCATGTGCTGATAATGAAGATACACCTGCTGACATCAACCTGGAAGAACCTACTGTGGTTTTTGCCAATGAAAAGTCAAGTGTTAACAAGGTTGCTACTGAAAAGAAAGAGGTTGTGGAACCTGCTGATGACCCTATGGAGACTGAACCGGTTGTTGATGAGATGATTCCCATACTTGCTGATCCCACAAGAACTGTTCTTGGTGGAAGTGATGAGGAAACTGAGAATCCTCTTGCCATGATCTTATGTGGAGGACCAATTCTCTCTAAAGCTATTGATTGGCATTCAAAAGGAAGATTTGTGTGGAAGGAGAATGGTGTATTTGCCTTTGAAGGGGATCTGACTCAGAAAGAGAAGATATGGAATCCCAAAACTAGGGATATTTCCAGGAAGCCTTCTTATGACAGAGTTGCACCCATTATGTGCTTTGGAGATATCTTGAAAGTGAAGTAAATCACAGAGTCACAAGAAGGGGGGTTGAATTGTGACCCTTGAAAACTTTTGGTCCAACCTGCAAGTACTTTAAACAACTTACTGATCTTTTCTCAAGGAATGCCTTGGCTATCAGAAGTTCCTTCTAGAAGATAGTAGTTAGTGTATAATGCCAGCTAAGTAGATTAAAACTATCTTCTTAAAGGCAAGCCAAATCATAAGGACTGATATCATCAAAATTTATTCTTCCATATAATGTATTTAATGTAGTTACAATTCAGAATAAGGTTAAGAAGAATAATACAATGTTTATGCAGTTATGCAGAAGCAAAACAATGAATCTCACACTTTAAATCAATCTTCTGAAGGGTCAAATGAAATTCTGCAGCAATCTGCATCTCTGCAAAAATTCTGTTTCTTCTGCAGAAGCAAACTGCATCTTCTGAAAGTGTGCAGAAATTCTGTTTCTTCTGCAAAAATTATGTTTCTTCTGTAGAAGCAAACTACATCTTCTGGAAGTGTGCAAAAATTATGTTTCTTCTTCAAATATGCTTGTAAAGCTTCCAATCTTTTGTCCTTGCTTTATTTGCACTGTGAGAGAAGTAGTCATGCTTATGGAAGCTCCTTTTAGTGTTCTTCAACTTGAAATATTCAAGGATAATATCTTGAGGAGTGTGGGAACTTGTTCAATGCTTCTAGAGATACTTTGATCTTGTTTGCAACCTCAAATAAGTATTTGATGCTTCTGCAGAAACTGTAAGTTTTGCTTCTAAGGGAAAAACTGTGTTTCTAGTGGCATTGATCTTCTCCAATTGCTTTGTTTGCATCAGCAACACTTGGAATGATTATGCTTGAATTTCTTAAGTGATTTTTCACATTCAGAAGGTGTCAGGTTTCATGAAAAGCTCCTTCTCATGCTTCTAGTGGTCTTGAATGATCCTTCCAAAGCTTCAACTTTGCTTTTGAAGCTTGATACAACTCAGTTTAATATTCCTGGGATCTTAGATGAACTGTTTTGACCTTCTTGAAGCTAAGAAGCTATTTCTTGAACTTGTTTCATCACTTTTGACATGAAAGCTCTATGTAACATGCTTCTGGACACATGTTCTGATGTTAAATGATGTTTTTGATCTTTACACCTTCCTTCTGTAACTTTTCCTGTATTCTTTCAAGCATTCTCAAGTGAAAGCATTAGTACCAAAGTATTCAGAACACTTAGAATATTGTTGTGGAAGTTTGTTGTCATTAAAACCTTTGCTCAAAGGGTCTTGGACCTTACAGAAAGCTGCTGAATTTCCTCACAGATACTATTTGAATGTTCAATTTGAAAAGAAAAGGTTACCCAGGTTTCCAAACTTGTATGAGGAGCTACTATTTTTTAAGAACCATTTGCCTTTGTAGCCTCCCAAGAAGATAAGCTTGCATGTAGATTCGGTTGAAGCTGCAAGGATGAGGAGGATGATCAGAAGCTCAGGGGGAGGGTCTGATCAACTTGAGAAGATCAGACAAGGTGTACAACCTCCTAATCGCTATTGGAAGAGAATTGATGTAGAATCATCAGAGGCAATGGCTATACCTGCTGAGGACTGGCTTCTTATCAGAAAGCTGCACACAAAAGCTGAAGTTTATTCTAAGTATGCTGCTAAGAAGGCTGGTTGCAGGGGTTTCAAGCAACCTAGACCTATCACCATGAAACCATCCACCAAAGTTTATTGGCAACCAAACAGGATTGTGCCAAGGCTACCCTTTGCAGAAGGTCCTAAAGATAAAGGGAAACAACCAAAGTTCTATACTGCTTACCTGGAACAGCCTGAACCTCTCAACAATGAAGAATGGGAAAGACTCCCTGAAGACCTTGAAGCTTATGGGGGTTTTGACCACACTTATAGGGACAGGATCTGGGATTCCTACTGGGCTGAAAGAGAAAATGAAGGGTCTTGCTCTGGTACCAGATATGACTTTGTTGAATGCATGACCAAGAGCTCCCTTTCTACTTAAGAGTTTAAGACTTGGTTCCCTGGAAATTTTCCTAGCTGTGACCATCTGCTGAAGGAGTGTAGTGAAGAAGACTGGGCTGCTGTGCCATATTTTCCTGCTGTTTATACCTACTTGGTGGCTAATCCTGCACACTACGGTTTTCCGGTTGGTTTTGTGGAGATTATCTTTCATTGGAAGCATGTGTACATATTTTTCAAGGAAGCTGATGTTGCTGAAGTGCTTGCCATGAAAGAGGAAGACATCAGAAGGCTGAGAAGGAAGAACAATAGACTGCAAAATATGATGAGGCATTTGAATGTTGTTTCTCTTCGCACTCAGAGTGTAGATCCCAAGCCGAAGCTCAAGAGGACCAACAGTTTTTAATTTGCCAAGATCAGAAAGTCTATGTGATCACAACTCTTTTGTTTTATTTTGAACCTTCTCATTGCTTGTATGATAATATTCTTTCTTCTTGCATGAAATATGATTTGACTACGTTCATTTATTGCCTATTTTGAAGCATTTAAATCTGTTTTGTGTTACAATAATTGAATTCTCTTGCTTGAACATTGATTAGTTACCTACCTCATATTTCCTGAATATCATTTATTGCGTCTGTTTATTTCTACCCACCCTTTTGAATAATGACAAAAAGGGGAGTATTAAAAAGAAATAAGTATGGAAAGAAGTCTTTGAAATTAAAACTAAAGTTAAAACCTCTGATAGCTGAAAGCAAATGTTTCTGGAAGAAATCTTTGTTTAAGGGAGAGCAAAATTTCAGAACAAGTATCTGAAACAGGGGGAGTATTTTCTAAGCTTTTACTATTTAAATTTCCCTTCAGATATTTGCTGAATTTCTTTTTAAAACAAAGTTGTCATCATTAAAAAAGGGGAGAATGTTGAGTCTCAAAATGTTATTAAAGAAATTAATAATGTTTTAAGAACTCACATATCCTAAGTTTTAATAGACAACAAATTTGGTTTAAAAATGGATTAATTATTATGAGAACAGTATCACTTGAAGGTATTTTGCTTTACTGTTTCAGCAAGTACTATAACGAAGAAAGCCTCAAGCTGAACCTACTGATGTGAGGAACCTTCTGAAGAGCCAAGACCTACTGAACTCATATCTACCTTTTGAAGTGTTACAAGAATCATTTATTATAGAAGAATTGCTGAAGACCTCGTTACAAATGTTGACTGAAGCCTGGAAGCTGCCTGCTTAAGACTTCATACATCATTATCGTTTGCAGCAAGTTTGATCCATTTAAGGAATATTTTCAAAGTTCCCTTTAGCTGTCAAAGTCATCTTACCTTAAAAGGAACCTGCTGTACGCATCAGAGCAGTGTTGCAGACTGCAACACCTGCATACCACAAAAGTCAGAAGCTTTAAAGAAGATTGTTTCATAACGTCCCAAAGAGCATTTAATGCTATCTCTCAACGATAGATGAAGCACTTTTCAACGGATTCATTTCTGGACTCTATATATAGCTTCTCAAAAGACTTTGAAGGTGGCGAAGCCCAAGCGAGAGTCGACAAAGCTCAACAAGAAAATAATTCAAGCCAAAACTCTGCTGAAATTACTCTGAATTTCCTTGTACTTAGAATTTCTCATTTGTATCCTGAGTTACACTCAGTTAGCCTTTGTACAAGATCTATTGTGTTTAAGTTTCTCAGAGACTTAAACTCATCTTTATTGTAAACACTGTAAAGTGTCTGAGAGCTTGGAGAGGCTTGGAGGAACAAAGAATACTTGTGTTTAGCCTGGAGAGGCTGTGTCCAAAGAATACTTGTTGTTTAGCCTGGAGAGGTTGTGTCCAAAGAATACTTGGTGTTTAGCCTAAAGAGGCTGGGATCAAATAATACTTGTATCAGATCTGATTAGTGGAAAATCCAGTGGTGTGTTTGCCCTGGGACTGGACGTAGCTCACTGTGTTAGTGGGTGAACTAGGATAAATTCTTTGGCTAAGTTTTCTAAACCCTTATCTCTTTACTTTTTGTTTTAACTAACAAAAGAGGGTTCTGAAAAGTGATTTTATAAATCCACGCAGCGAAACAATTTTGCTTATCACGTAAAAATATTTCAAAAGCATTTTACTCAACTTGCTGAGTCATATCAGCAAGTTGCTGAAAACTCCATTTTTGGAAGGTTGCTTAAATCTTTCACAAACTATTTGCTTGTTATAAAAAGTTTTCATAAAATCTGTAAAGAATTATAAAACACTATTCAACCCCCCTTCTAGTGTTTCTTGTGGTTCTAACAAAGTCTAACCGATTTGGAATCAAATATCTCAGGCCAAAATTAGTGAAGATCATCTTCGGATCATTCAGGTTCGCATGGCTCTTCGTTCAGAATATGAAGTTGTCCGAGCCTCTCTGCTGCATCAACATCCACTTCCATCACTGGATGCTGCCATTCTGGAAATTATTTTTGAAGAAACTCACCTCAACCTGGATAAAACTCCTCAGTCTGATACAACTCTTGTAAATACTCGATCATCACATAAAAAACCCTGCAACCAACCTACTTGTAAGAATTGTAATAAAAATGGTCATAGCTTTTCTACTTGTCCTACTGTAGAATGCAGATATTGCCATAGTTTTGGTCACATTCTTGAACATTGTCCCATACGCCCTCCAAGACCTAAAGTTGGGTTCTCAAAATCAGCAAACAATGTCACAAAGCCTGCACCCCCCTCCATCACTGCTGCTGCTACAGAGAGTTCTAATGCCATCACGTTAAGTGATCTTGAAGCTTTACTCAAACAGGTTATCTCTTCCAATAACTCTACTACCATGTCTGCTACTTCGGGTAATTCTCATTGGCTCTTTGACTCTGCATGTTGTAATCACATGATTGCTAATATTAACCTTTTGCCTTCTGCTACATCTATTTATTCCTTGCCTCCAATTCACACAACAAATGGTACTAAAATGAATATCAGTCATATTGAACATATAACTGCCTCTAATCTCAGTCTTATTGATGCCTATTTTGTCCCCAACTTGACACTTAATCTTATCTCTGTTGGTGAGTTGTGTGAAAAGGGACTAAATGTTTTATTTTCCCCTTCTGGTGTTCAGGTGCAGGATCCACAAACGAAATAGATTCTTAGGACTGGTCAAGGGATGGGTCGACTATTTGAGCTTCAATCTCTCCATCTTCCTAAAAAATGTGTGTCTGCGGCTACTGTCCCTTCCTCTACTCACCAATGGTATCTGCGACATGGCTATGCCTCAGTTAGCAAAATACAACCTTTAGTTTCCCGTGGTTTGTTAGGATCTATAAAGTTTGAGACCTTCGAATGTTTAAATTGTAAACTTGCAAAACAACCAGCACTATCTTTTCCTCATAGTGTTTCTGCTTCAAACAGTCCTTTTGGTTTAATTCATTCTGACATTTCGGGCCCTTCCCCTGTTTCTTCAATAAATGGTTTTCATTATTTTGTCTTGTTTGTTGATGATTGCACTCGGTATACCTGGATATATTTCCTGAAACGTTGATCTGAGTTATCACAAATTTATATCAACTTTGCAAATATGATTAAAACTCAGTTCTCTTGTTCTATTAAAATTCTTCGTACAGACAATGCAATGGAATATCGAGACTCTTCTTTGCTTCAATTTCTCAACCAACAAGGCACTGTCATTCACCGATCCTCCCAACAGAATGATCGAGCTGAACGAAAGCATCGTCATATCCTTGATTCAGTTCGTGCTCTTCTTATTTTTGCTTCGTGTCCAGAAACATTACCAGTGGCTCGAGTAACGTACCTTCGTAGTCTCTTAGCTATTGCCGCAGTACGTAAATGGAAACTTTACCATATGGATTTCAAAAATGCCTTCCTTCATGGTGATTTAACATAAGAGGTCTATATGCATCCACCTCCCGATTATCATGCACCTCACAAGGTTTGTAAACTTCGACGAACCTTATATGGTTTAAAACAAGCTCCTCAGCGCGTGGTTTGCAAAATTTAGTTCCACTCTTACACAATTTGGCTTTATTTCTAGTCCACATGATTCTGCATTATTTATTTGACAAACTAATGGTGGAATCGTACTTCTATTGCTCTATGTTGATGACATGATCATAACCGGGGATGATGAGTTTGAAATTTCAGCATTACAATATTCTTTTAGCCAACATTTTGAAATGAAAGATCTTGGTTTCCTGAGCTATTTTTTGGGTCTTGAATTTTCTCAAAATTCTGAAGGTTATTATCTTTCACAAGCCAAGTATGCATCTGAATTACTTTCTTGAGCTGGTATCATAGACAACAAAACTGAATCAACCCCGTTGGAGCTCAATTGTAAACTTACACCGCTTGATGGCACTTCTCTTGATGACCCCACTATGTATCGATAACTTGTTGGTAGTCTAGTTTATCTCACTGTTACTCGACCTGATATTGCATACGTTGTTCATGTAGTCAGTCAATTTATGACTGCTTCTCGCTCATCCCATTTTTCTGCAGTTCTTCGGATTCTTCGGTATATTAAAGGAACTCTTTTTCATAGTTTACACTTTTGTAGAAATTCTTCTTTGGTCCTATCTGGATATTTTGATGTTGATTGGGTTGGTGATCCAACGGATTGACGGTCTACAACAGGCCATTGTTTCTTTTTGGGCAACTCTCTTATTTCTTGGCGTAGCAAAGAGCAAACTGTTGTTGCCCGCTCTAGCACTGAATCTTTGTATCGTGCTCTTGTTGATGCTGCCTCTGAATTACTTTGGTTACGATGGTTATTAGCTGATATGGGTGTCACACATCCTTTGCCTACTGCGCTCCACCGTGACAATAGAAGTGCTATCCAAATTTCTCATAGTGATGTTTTTCATGAGAGAACGAAACACATTGAAAGTGATTGCCACTTTGTACGTCAGCATGTTACTAATGACACCATTCAGTTGATTCCTGTCACCTCTGTCGATCAAATAGTTGATATCTTCACCAAAGCACATCCACCTGCTCGCTTTCAGGATCTTTTAAGCATACTCAAGTTGGTAGCTACTATACCCACTTGAGTTTGAGGGGGGGTGTTACCGTAATCATAGGGATTTGTATATAGCAGAATTTGATAGCTTGATTTCAGACTTGATTTTAGCAATCATATCAATCAAGTTAGTCTTGCATAATTTCCTAAATTAGTTGCTTTGTATTTATATATAATCAGGCTGTATCATTGTACAAATATCCAATAAGGATGACACCATTTTCTTCATAAGCTATGCATACTTTCTGTTAACATGTCAGTTGAAATTATTGCTTTTAAAGCAATGGATCACCACGACAAAACCACCAAAATTTATTTGCTCTTTTTTGTTTTTCTAATACTCGTTTCTTCTCTTTAATTCAAGGAGTTAACTTAAAAAAAATTAGACCAGTTTTTCCTGCTTAATTAACCTTTTACACGACACAAAGGAAACTACAATTTTATGTGTCACTAGCATAATCATCTAATTCTCAAGCTACAATTAAAATCCTAGCACAACTTCTAGTCTTACTCAAAGAAAATAAATAAATAATTTCTTAATGAAAAACATGAATTAAAAAAAAAGCCAAATACAAATGAGTTTTAAATCTTTTTTCCATTCAAATCTTTCTTTGCAATTTTAAAAATTATCTTATTTTTAATCAGCAATAACAAAATATGTTATAACGAGTTAAAAAAGTGGAACACAAATGTTACACCCATGGTGTAAAACACGAAACTCCTTTTCTTTAACCCTCAATCTCTCTCTATCTCCTCTCTATCTCCTAAATTTGGAATCTACACTTATAACTATTCTATCTCAATAATGTTTTTTTTTTTTTTGAAAAAAAGTATTTACGTGAGAAGATTTTTTTCCCAAAGCGGGTAGGGATATTTGGGAGTGGCCCACCTACCTTGTTGTCCAGATTCAAATATTAGTGATTATGATCTGTTCTGTTAAAATTAAAAAAAGTAATTATGATTATTGATTATTATTGGAAGGAAGCATTAGTGGGGCCAGTCTACCGCACCCATAAGCTGGGCTCCAACGCTAAAGACGCGTGACGCGTCCCCACTCTCCACAGACACTGTTTTGGGAAAGCTACTCTCTTGTCTCCGTCTCTCACTCTGTCTATGTTAAACCAAACGCTCCGCTTTGGGCGGTGCCTCGACGACTTATCGATTCTGTAACCTCCACCGTCCATTAGATCTCGGACACGTGGCCTTACAGATCTCACCCTTCTCTTATTACGGACGTCTCAGATTCGAAGTAACACGGCAATCCAATCTTTGTAGTTGCAGAACATGTGTTGCTTATAAAAGTGGCCACACCAAACAATCTCACTTACCAGTTACCAGTTACCAGTTACCAGTGTCTCCTCCTCATCTGTTTACTGTTGACTACTTACTGCTTTCTGCTTAGCTTATCATCACAACAGATCAGATATTCTTCGATTCGAATCAAATCAAATCTGAGGTACGAATTCGATTCGCACGTGCAAAATGGGTGCTCTGGATCACATCTCTGAGCTCTTTGACTGCTCCTCCGGCAGTTCCAAACACAAAAAGCGCAAGCAGTTGCAGGTAAGATCAGATCAGATCAGATC
Source organism: Sesbania bispinosa (assembly GCA_026901365.1). Lineage (NCBI taxonomy): Eukaryota > Viridiplantae > Streptophyta > Magnoliopsida > Fabales > Fabaceae > Sesbania > Sesbania bispinosa. Next base: position 16,555 of record QLOH01000338.1, read on the forward strand.
CATATGAAATAACTTTGATTATTTATTTATTTATAACGGTAGGGACTAGGGAGCTGAACTGATGGTTTTGATTTTGAAATGAATGGATCAGACGGTGGAGGTGAAAGTGAAGATGGACTGTGAAGGATGCGAGAGGAAGGTGAGGAAGGCGGTGGAAGGGATGAAAGGGGTGAGCACGGTGGAGGTGGAGAGGAAGGCGAACAAGGTGACGGTTGTGGGGTATGTGGAACCTTCAAAGGTTGTGGCACGCATAGCTCACCGCACTGGTAAGAAGGCAGAGCTGTGGCCCTATGTCCCATACGACGTCGTTGCTCATCCCTACGCACCCGGTGTGTACGATAAGAAAGCTCCCTCCGGTTATGTCCGAAACACCGATGACCCTCACTATTCCCAGCTTGGGCGTGCCAGCTCCACCGAGGTCCGCTACACCACCGCTTTTAGCGACGAGAACCCCGCCGCCTGTGTTCTCATGTGATTTGATTCATGTCAATCCCTTTCGTTTCTCTTCCAATTTGTAAAAGTACAAGAGTATATTGCTTTGCTAACACCTGCTCAGTACTCGAGTATTGCTTGTGTAATGGTGCCGCCAACATCAGATTGGCCAAATTTGTTATGTTCATTGTAAATTATTTTTAGTTTTGAGGATCTGCGTTGAATGAAAGGTTTTTCAAATTCTTATATTTTGGTGATATTTATTTGTTTTGACAATCAATGTATGGTCTGTAAAAGCAAAAGGTCAAGCATCCGCCTATCAATGTGAAATTATGTGATTGAATTATTGCGGCCTCGTATAGAACTGGTCAACTGGAACTGGAACTGATATTTTAGAAACTGGATATGATATTTTAGAAAGGTCCTCTGTGCTAATTAAGTATATATTTGGTTCCACATAAAATTAAATTACAAACGTGAATGTAGTCATGTAGATGGTTTGAATAGACGTCACGTGGTTTTCATGGAATCAAATACACTAAATTTCAAAGTTAATTATTGGGACAAATCCACTTAAATATATATTTGATTCGGGATGACAATACGTATCCTCTGGGTAGGGTATCATAATGTCCGTCCCCGTACCTGCGTTTTAAAAAAAAGCTCGTACTCGTGTGGGCAGTAAATTTAGTGCCCATCCCCATACCCGTTGGGCACCTATATGCCCGTACTCGCGCCCGCTACCCGTGCTTTTATTAAGTAAAAAATTAACAACTTACTAAAAAAATATTAATTTAAAAAAATTATATCTCAATTGAAAAAGTTACTCAAAGATTGTCCAAACATAATTTTTAAATATCATTTATACAATAATTTAATTACATTGAAACACAATATATTAATGTCCTAAAACACAACAAATGATCTAAAGTTCAAAATTTTTATTAAATATTACAATATACATTTACGTCACACTATTTTATAAACTTGAATATCATGTGTTAAAATTCTTCAAAATTCGTAAAAAATGATTATTAACACTAATTAGTCATATATTATAAAGTAAAGAAAAACACAAATAGATAGTTATAAAAATATATTTTTAATTTGTAATACTATATATATCAATTTTAAATATATGTATAAATATATTGGATATTTTAGTAGAATTAATATATCCCTATATATAATTATATGTGGTATTTTTTATTAAATAGTTATATATATGAGTGCGGGTATGGGGCGGGCTGGGCATCAAAGTGCCCGTACCCGCGCCCCGTCCCCATGAAAGAATGCGAGCTTTAGCCCGTACCCGCGCCCATACCTGCTTTGCGGGTTTTTACCCTGCCCATTACGGGTAATTTTTGTGGGTACCCATAGAGCTTGGGCTCAATTGTCATCCCTATATTTGATTGATAACTTTTTGTCTGGTATAATAAATTTGATAAATATAATTAGGAAAATAATAGTTTCACTACTTTTTAGGTGTGAGAGGAGTGGGAAAAAAGGGAGATAAAAAAATAAAAAATGAAAGAAAGAAAAAATAATTGTAAGATGTGATAATTGATATGATAAAAAATAAAGAGGATGAAAAAAAAAGGTAATGTAAAAGAAAGTGTAAAATAATTGGTGCGAAAATATTAGAACTATGATAATTATTGAATGATGTAATATTAATTCAATATTCACGTATGTCAAATTTTAAATAAATTAGATATTTTTTATAGAATATAATGATATACACTAACAATGTAAAAGTTGGGTCTGTCTAGGGTGAAACACCTCGTGTGTGTGACACACGGACTAGTCACCGTTAGATTTAAGTTATATTGATTGAAGGGCTAGGATGAATTACCGGAAAGTTGTTGTGTGTTTTTTCATTTATTTATCATTGGCCCCTCCATTAAATATTATAAAACTGGTTGATTTTTTACAAATTGTTGTATGCACCATTATAGTACGTTTTCACTACATTGTTTCGCCATTTTTTTTTTCTGTATATACCAGCAACTGAGAAAGTTTACATTTCTTCAATTCACAATCCTTTGTTCATACACATACGCAGAGGGCAAAATGCAAACGAACCCAACCATTACCCATACTCTCTTCTTCTCCAATCTTTTGTTCATACTTTTCCTTATTATTCCTATGGTTTCATGTTATTTAATTTAATATTTTTTCTTTATTATTGCAAATAATTTATTTATTTTTCTCTTATTTATTCAAAAAATCATTATTAATTACGGCATAAAGAAATTTTTGTTGCATTAATTCATATAGTGGTTATTTAATTTTTTATTAATTAAGTGATTAAAATTCATTTACTATGTGCGTGCGGACATAGGATTGAATTTTGCAATCATTGATTTTTTTTCCTTTTTCGTCTCATATGACAGAAATAGGCCATTAGGGGTGGGAATAGGCCAGCCGGCCTGTCAGGGGCCTGCGGCCTGACCTGACTCGTTTATTAAAAAGGTCATGCTAAGGCTTCTTAAAAGGCCTGTTTAGTTAAATAGGTCAGGCTTCAGGCCTATGAAAAAGCCTATTAGGCTTAACAGACCGACCTGTTTAATATAATAATATATAATATATTAAATTAATTATATAAATAACTATAAATATAATTAAAAAATTTATAATATAGTAAAAAATTAGAATATATTAAATTAATTATATAAAAAAGCCAGCTTAAAAGGTATGCTGGCATGCATAGGCTTATAGGCATGTTGGCCTGTTGGTAGGTCTTGTTATAAAACAGGCTTCTAAACAGGCTTATAGGCCAGACCAGACTTTTTCGCAGGTCAGGCCAGACCTTACAAAAAGGCCTGTAACAGGTAACAGGCCAGACTCAAACTTAAGAATTATGAGTCATGCCAGGCTCAGGCCTGCCAAAGCCTGGCCTGGCCTAGCCTGTTTCCACCCCTATAGGCCATTAAACTTTGCAATAATTTGGTGTGCAGGCCGCATTTTATGCATTGATGTATGTTACTGCAAGGGGAGGTTGGCGGTGGAGGGCGGAATAGATAGGGTTGGTGGAGGTTAAGGTCGTAGAGGTCAAGGCTGTTGACAGTTTGACGCGGTAGGTCTGTTATTTTCTTTGAATTAGAGACTCCAAAATGTCTTTGTTTGGGGTCGTGCGTCCTTCTCTTTCAGGTGACATAGTGCTGTCCAAAAATTAGAATTTGACATAGGTCCTTTACAGCAATTCTTGTTATTACGGGGACAGGAACCTAAAATAATGAACCGGTAAATAAACCTATTGTAACAGGTCAATTAAGTTAAAATAGGGTGATCCACCGGTGACACACCCGCGAGGTGTTTCACCTTAGAAGCACCCGTAAAAGTTTTTATAATGTTATCCAATTATATGTTGTCACTAGGGGTATTCACGAGTCAGTTTGGTTTGATTTTATAAGAAAAACAAATCCGTACCAAATAAAATGTTCGGTTTGTATTTTTCAATTTTTCTGTAACTGACCCGAACCAAACCAAACCGATCAAGAACGGGGTTGGTTCGGTTCAATGGGATCATAAATTTTATCATGTCCATATAGTCACAATTATTTTTCAAATATTTTATTAGTAAATAATAAAAATATTCATTTAAGAAAAATATAATTTATAATAAAACCTCTTGTTGATGTTCCTCTATGATAAAAATTCATGTTGATATTTAATCTCTCATTTCTTCCAATTTTTTTAGTATAGTTTTTTTTTTATTTAGGGGTGGTTCGGTTTGGGTAACGGGTCCAATGTCTTTAATCCGTTACCGAACCAAGCATTGACAAGTTTGATTGGTTCGGTTCGATTCCAACCTGATTAAGCTAAAAAATCCAATCCAATCAGATTGGTTCGGTTCGGTTCATCGGATTGAACCAAACCAATAAACACCCCTAGTTGTCACATCATTTATTGAGTTTTATAAAACTTTTTTTACACTAACAGTGTTTATTAATTAAACTCTTATCCATATAATTTTACAATCAACTCTAAGTATAATAAATTTGATACCTCATTTTGAAAAGTGAAATACTCACCCTATTCTTCATCTTAATAACTCTTAACCTCCTCTCTCTTCTTTCGTGAAATCCGCACACAACTTGTGAGGGTGAAGTTCTCTTTATTAATCCTTAATGATAATCTCCTTTTTCTTCCTATTTGTTTTTCCAATATGGTAATTCTTAATTTTGAAATTTATTGAGATTTAATCACTTTCGAGGCGTAGATATTATTATCGAAGTGAGTTTTACTTATTTCAATAAAGTCTTTTCCATACACACTATCAATGATCGAACCTTATCAATATGCTTAAGGGAACCAATTATCTGTCAATTTGTGTCGAGTTTTGTTAGTAGTAACGTTGCCAATTTTAGTTTAACTTAGTTAACAAAAAATAAGAATTTAGTATACTATATGAATATTTTAAAATTTAAATTAAGTATAAAAAAAATATTGATAGAAAAAAATTAATATCCGATACACAGTTTAATAAAGTGTGTATTGAAAATTCAATTTCTAGTACACAATTTGTATTTTATACCGGAAATTAAATTTCTGATACACACTTAAAAATTGTGTATTTGAAATTGAATTTTCGGTGGTCACAGACTAAAAAACACGTCCATGGTGTGGTGGGGGCTGGTGGAGAGGGAAAGGGTAGAGGAAGAAGGAAGGGGAAAGGGAAAAAAGTGAGGAGAAGAAGGGGTAATTGAGGAAAAAAAGTAATAAAAAGGGGTGATATGAATAGTAAAAAATGAGGTATGAATAGTAATTTCCATTCCTATGAATTTGTCATCTTGTTTTCCAAGAGATGGGTCGTTATCATTTGTTCAGCCCATAAATATTTTTAATTTATAAGTTATAACCCCCCGCCCTCGGGGAAAAAAAATCAGGAATTGATTTTTACAAATTCTTTTTTAGATTTTACACATGTCATTCTTTTTTATTTCCCAAAATAACCATGATATGTGCAAGATTAATAAATAATGCAGGTTACCATGGAGGTCCTGCTAGCAGTGCGACATCACAACCTTGGGCCACCCATTCTATGGAAACAACCACCTCTGCCTCCACCACGACATCCACTCCCTCCACCTCTGCCAGTTTGTGCTTGTCCCTTTGGTCGTGGAAGAAATCTTGCAAGAGGCAAAAGTTTCCTTGGGTCAATATAGAACTTCTCACCCGTAGAATGAAGTAGCAAAGATCCCTTCCATAATTTTAATTGAAAAGTAAGCACCACTGATGGGGCCAAATATTTCATCAACTTTCCCAATCTGAGTCATGTTATGCAAATATATAGGAGCATTAAAAAAAAGGGAACTTTCTCATTCGTAAGCTTTGTCACCGCGTCTCCCTCACACGCATGCATGAACGTTTAGATCTCTACAACTTTGGTATGTGGCCCTTCATAACGAAACTTGCCTCCACCGCGACCTCCATCTCCACCTCTGCTTTTGAAACCGCCTCTGTCTCGGCCACTTCTGAAACCGTCGGCCACTTCTGAAACCGCCACCCTAAACCCTTGTCGCAACTCGTGAGCTCCAACAATGGTTGACCAAGGCAACATTTGGAAACCAAAAACGATTAGTAACTCCCCTTATTTTTAGGGATATAGGATTATGTTTTCAAAATTTGAAATGCTCCTAATTTTTAGTGCCTGTATGTGGCCCCCATTATTTTGGCAACAACCTTTTGGATAAATCCATATCTCATAAGTGGATAATCTGTTTAGATTTTGTGATGACCAAAACTCTATATAAAAGAATGGTTTCTCTTCATAAAAGTCACTGAGTACCATCGTGTATTAAGAGTGAGATTTGAAACTGATTGAAGAGGTTTTGCATGCAGAGCAATGGCTGGAGGTTAGTGTGTTTAATTTTTCTGTTGCTTCCGCTTGATCTGAATATGTTGTATTTAACATGTTCCGATCTATATGTTTAAGCTTTCATTTGGTATCACAGCGTGTTAAGCCTCTGTCTTGCTTGTATAACGGTGCTGTTAATAACCCTTCATATCCAATATTTTCCGTTTTAATATTTCGATGTCAGAGCACATGGTGCTACCGCTTACCATTTTTATGTGTGTTCCCTGTTTCCGGTTACCAATTTTTAGGTTTTATATCTCTATATATTAAAAGTAAGGTAGTCTTGAGGTTGCCTTAGCAATAATTTTTCCCTCCTAAATTAAGGGTAAAAGTGTCATTTTACTTAAAATATTTTATTTTAGAATTTTTTAGTCTTTATTAATACATATTGACATAAATCATATTAATGTATTTTTTAATAATGGTGATTGTTTTCTAAAAACACCTTTTCAACTTCCATCATTGAAATGATTATATCACTTTCATAGAATTTTACAGTTTGAGTGGAGTTTCATCTTTTATTATTCCTTTGGGTGCTTTTACACATTATGTATTTTTTAATAATGGTGACTGTTTTCCAAAAATACCTTTTCAACTACCATCATTGAAATGATTATATCACTTCCATAGAATTTTGCAGTTTGAGTGGAGTTTCATATTTTATTATTCCTTTGAGTGCTTTTACACATTTTTTTCATTTGCTAATAATTTATACCTTCACATTATCGTTTCTTCTTTTGCATTTTTTCTTTTATGTAATTAATAAATAAAAATATTAAATGAATTAATATATTTTAAAAAAATTGGAAAAACAAGATATATTTTATTTGAAATATTTAAATATATTAATATATTTACTTTAATATAATTGAGACATTTAGATAATCCTATGTTTGTTTCATTATGTTGCTTTTCAATCTTTTTTTCATTATGTTGTCATTTTTATATCTTTTGTTTTTTATGAATATTGATTTTCAGTGCGATATTAGTATTTAATTAAAAAATGTGAGTATTTTAAGACATTTTTTATGAGCAATTGGGACCACAACCCTAACCTTCAAAAGGGAAAGAGGGATACCCGAAATAAAAGGGTAAGGGAAAATATCAATATTTGTTCAAGTTCTCTTTTAAATAATTTTAAAATCTAGGTACCATAATAATTCCATTAATTCAGATCGTCACATTAGCCATGTCATCAGTTTGTATTAACAATTGAATGATCACTTAACGGTGGGACTATACATTTGTCACAATTAAAAATAGAAGGACTAAATTCGAGCAATTAAAAATTGAGGGACTAACTTATGGGGCCAAAAGTGTAATTAAGCCTTTAATATTTTTCAAAGACAACTTTCGACTTCCTTTGTTGAGATGACTATGTCACTTCCATAGAATTTTGCCCCCCTTAATGTTGGGCCTTTTCATATTCATCATCACTACAGTAACTATTCCAATTTGAGTGAGATTCATCTTTTATTATTCCTTTGAGTGTTTTTTACACATTTTTTTAATTTGCTAACAATTTATACCTTCACATTATTGATTCTTCTTTTTCACTTTTTCTTTTATGTAATTAATAAATTTTTAAAAAATTAGAAAGAGAAGATATATTTTATTTAAAATTTTTAAATATATTAATATATTTACTTTAATACAATTAAAACATTTAGATAAAAATTTATTTATATCTACATTGTTGGAGTAAAAATACAAAAAAGTAAAATAAAATAAATTAATGAAAACTTATTTCGTTAATAATAAAAATTAGCTTCATAACTATTTTTATTAAGTTTTCAAGAAAAAATTAACTTAGTTAATGTTGAGAATTGCAAATCTTTTATTTTTTTAGTAAAAATAAAAAAAAATAAAGTCATATCGCAGTGGGTTATTTAAAGTATAATTAATTAGCATGTAAATATGTGTAGTTCTGATATATATTTTTAAGAATTTATTATCTCTAACCGATAACTTTTTATACATGTTGCTTCAACTCCTTTAACATCACTTCTTAACATCTTATATGTTGTGAATGTAATAGTCGAACCTTTGATATTAAAACACAAACACAATAAAATTACTTGCATCTAATACAATAAGGTGTTTTTGATTTATAACTCCACACTTCAATTAATACTAAACAATAATATGGAGTTATGCTAAATGAAACACTAATGGTATCACAGTTGAACCTACTATAAAGTCTATATTGTTATCCTACATAAATTATTCATCTTTTGTTATAATGTTGTGAGTAATATTTTTATGTAGAAAATACAACTTCGTACAATTTAAATGTGATGTCTTTAATAATAATTAGTGGTTCAGTTAACAATAGCTTTATATATATCATTTTATTTTCTTATACATTCCATATATGTTTCCATACTTTCTCTTTTCAATAAAAAAAATATTCAATTGACTTTTGTTTTATATCTTCAACTTATAATATTTTTCTATTTTTTCAGGAGTTTCAAGAACATATTGTATATACAACTTTATTTATTATTTATTCATTTGCTTATTTTATGAATTTATTTTATAATATTTCATATAGTATAAACAATTACTAGCCCGTTTGGTTGGGTGTTAAGAAAATTAAAACCATAGTTTTGCATAATTGATTTTAAATCACTTCCGTCCAACGTACTTCATGAAACGTGCATCACTCATCTTAACCATTGATTTTCAGAATCAATTCTACTCAACTATAAATCAAACGAACACTACATAGTTCTAATACAGTTAAATTATTTATAATATGGGGTATCAATTTTTTTTTCGAATTAAGTCTATTGCCAATGGATATGTTAATACATAAATATTGATTAATTTATTACATTATATAATATTTGTTTATTAAAAAAAATATTAAATTATTAAAAATTAAAAGTCATTATATTTGTACCGTTATATTTCCGTGCATCGCACGGATTCACGCACTATTATATTTATATGTGTAGTGTTCACGGTTATCAATTATATGTGGAGTGTTCCCTGTTCCTAACGTGTGGAGAATGTTGATTAATTATCATTCAATTTAGAACGTTTTTGTTGATGCAATTGAACACCGTGCCTAGAAAACAATTAGTACCGTGGGGTATACATATTAAAAAAAAAATTGCGTTGATCCTCACGTTGATATTGCATATACCGAATGTTAATTATCATTCATAATTGACTACTGCTTATGTATGATTTTTTTTTTAAATATTAAGAGCTTGTTTGTTTAAATAATAATTGTATGCATATTTGTTTATTTTAGAAATTTGTATGTATAAATTTTGTTGTTATACATGCAATATCAACTTGGATAAATGTATACATTATTATTTATTTAATTTGTATTATTAATAATGTTTATGCAAATGCTTAAACTCTTTATTTAAATTTAGTTTTTTAAATGTTTAGTGATTGACATAATTTTAACAAATTAGAGAGTAGTCACAACATCCTTGATTAATTAAAATTATATTAATTATAAGGTCACATTAATGAAACATTAATTGTAATTGATTACATGTAATGTGATGAAATATACCCATAGAAATTTTCTTACATTTGTATGATTAATTAGGATAAAATATTATATTATATTTCTTAATTTACCCACAGGAATTAGGAAAGGGAACATAATCTAATAGTTTTATCATAAGGTTACATGAGTCTAATTGAGTAGGACTTTAGCCCACAGGCAAGTTTTATGTTAATAGATTCATTAATAAAGACATGTTTGCATTGGTAAAACATGACATTTATTTTAGTCTCAAATTGTGATAATGAACATGATTTTTGAACTTGCAATTTCTCAATCTATGAATATTTCTGATATCAAGTGTGGTATTCCTGAGTTGGGAGGTGATAATTATAAGGTTTGGAAGGAGAGAGTTCTTCTTCATTTAGGCTGGATGGACATTGACTATGCTATTAGGAAACCAGAACCACCGGATATTACTGAGACCAGCACTCCAGATGCAGTTGATCTTTATGAAAAATGGGAGAGGTCAAATCGTCTCTCCGTAACGTTCATAAAGACCAACATTTCTGCTGGGATCCGGGGTTCAATTGACCAGTATGAGAATGTCAAGGATTTACTAAGGGCTATTGATGAGCAATTTACCACATATGATAAATCTCTTGCCAACACCCTTATAATTCAATTTTCATCCTTAAAGCTCACTGGAATTAAAGGAGTGCGTGATCATATCATGCGCATAAGGGACATTGTGGCTCAACTAAAAGCTTTGGAAGTTACCATGTCTGATTCTTTCCTGGTACACTATATTTTGTGCACCTTGCCTCACCATTATGCCTCCTTTAAAATCTCTTACAACACACATAAGGATAAGTGGTCTATTAATGAATTATTGACCATGTGTGTTCAAGAAGAAGAAAGGCTATTGATGGAAGAATGGGAGAAGGTGAACTTGACTATTTCTTTTAAGAATAAGAAGAACCAAGCTAATAAGAAGGGAAAGATTGCTGCTCAGCCAGTTATTAAGGAGTCCAAGTGTTTCTTCTGTAAAAAGAAGGGACACATGAAGAAGGAATGTCCAAAGTTTAAGGATTAGCTTGAAAAGAAAGGTAATTTATTTGCTTTTGTCTGTTATGAATCTAATATGACTAGTTTTAATCATAACACATGGTGGATTGATTCTGGATCTACAATCCTAATACCTTGCAGGGTATGGAAAACCTAAGGAAACTGATGGGAAGTGAGCAATGCATCTATTCATGAAGCAAGATGAGTTCACGTGTAGAAGCCGTTGGGACATGCAATTTAGTTTTAAGCAGTGATTTTATTTTATGTTTAGAAAAGACTTTTTATGTTCCTAGTTTTAGCAAGAACTTGATTTCTATTTCGCAACTTGCACCTTTGGGTTTTTCTTTTAATTTTATGGATTCTGGTTTTACTTTATTGAATAAATCTGGAGTTATTGGCTTTGGTGAATTATGCGACGGTCTTTACTCTATTAAATTACAAAACAATATTGCTTATAAGTGTGAAGTCTATTAATCAGTTTGAGCATTCAAACTTGACTCAAAGACTTAAAATCCTGTAGTTTTAATGACTAACAAATAAGATTATATAAACAGATTCTACTGAGAAAGGTATTGGTTTGTTGATTGTGTTTCAGGATGAAATAATAATCAAAAGATCAGGATCAGAAGAACAAATGCAGGATTTAACACAAAGAAGCTGTCTGAAAAATGCAACTCGTCTGAAGTACGCAAGCTATCTGAAGACATGAAGACCGTATGAAGACAACATAAAGCAGTCTGAAGAAAAGAAGTTGTCTGAAGCAAGGAAGCCTTCTGAAGAAAAGAAGCTGAAGCAAGGAAGCCTTCTGAAGAAAAGAAGCTGTCTGAAGCAAAGAAGCCTTCTGAAGAAAAGAAGTTGTCTGAAGCAAAGAAGCCTTCTGAAGAAACGAAGCTGTCTGAAGAAGCAGGACTCGTCTGAAGAGTTGGAGCTGTCTGAAGTAGTTCAACCCGTCTGAAGTATCAGTGCTGTCTGAAGTCTCACTTATGACGTGACACTCTATGCTGAAGTTTGTGAAGACTTTTCTGAACCTCTGCTGCACGTACCTTTTTCAAACACGTTTATGGCAAGAAATACAGAGACCTTTCCTGGTGATTTTGAATTTCATACACCACTGAGGAAATCTCTGCAACGCAGAAATTGCAGCAACAACGATGGCAACTTTATAGCAGCACCAACGCTGTACTCTGTCAGAATTATGAAGACACCCAGAAGCGTGTCTCACGATGGATTGAATAGCATTCAATGCTTTCTCTAAAGGGTGGTATCACAACGGAAATATCATCATCACCAATTCAAAAGAAAGCACAAGAAAAGCTCAGGAGACTAAGCAGAAGCAACAAAGAGAAATGTTTGAATAACATATTTTAATTCAAACATACTTTATCATCTGCAAGAAACAACCATTGAAAAAGACACCTCACTCAAAGAAGAAAGGAGAAATGGTGTCAGGAAGCAAACAGAAAAGGAGCTTATACAAAATAAGCAAGAGGACAAATCCAACGGATACCTCCTCATATACACTCCTAAGAAAAGCAGAGAAAATCAGAAGTCAGCTGAAGAAAAGTAAAAGGATATCAAGAGAGAGAACATGCAAAATAATCTCTCTAAAGAGCTCATCTACAGAAGTGTCAGAACAAGACTGTCTGAACACATATCTGCTAAAGAAGAAGCAACCGTTTGAGACACTATTACATAACGGCTATATGAGCCACATCATCAACATCTCAACGGTATTATGAATCATCTTCAAACGGCTATATTCCAACAGAACATATAAATAGCCTCAAGGAAGAATTTGAAGATGTTGAACTCATTCACTTGGTTCAATCAGTTGATCAAGATGCATCAGAAAAATCCTATCAGTGTTGACCACACTTACTTGAATCAACTATGCTAGTCAAAATAGCAATTGTTCAGTTGAACAACATACCAGGCCGTGCTTAACCTCATATGAACCAAAAATGGTTTGAAGCTACAAGTATGCCTTGGTTTTTCCAATGATACGGGTGAAAATGTAGCCCATGGAAACCAATGGCTGGAGAACAAGGCTGGAGCTTAAAGTCAGTATCTACCTAGCCAATTCTCAGAGGATGTTATTCCTCTTATCAGAGACAGGGATTGTACTCAAACTTATACACTTCTATCACTGTCTTATCCTTGTACTTAGATTTATCCATTGTATTCTGAGTAGTACTCAGTTAACCTCTAGTACAGGAAAGGATTAAGTTTATGTTTCGTAGAAACTTAAACTTAGTTTAATTTGTAAACACTTTATGTGTCTAAGAGCCTGGAGAGGCTTGGTGGAAAAAAAATACTTGTTTGTGTCTGGAGAGACTGTACTCGTTGTAGAGCCTGGAGAGGCTTGATAGAAAAGAATACTTAGTTGCAGAGCCTGGAGAGGCTAGACTGAAAAAGAATACTGCATATGTTGCTTGGAGAGGCAGTTGAAAACAAAATAACAATTGTGTTAGCCTGAAGAGGCTGTGAACAATACTTGTATCTGTGGATTCAGATAGTGGAAAATCCAGTGGTGGTTTGCCTCTGGGACTGGATGTAGCTCACGGGTTTGTGGGTGAACCATGATAAATTCCTTGCCTAAGTTCTCTTACCCTTATCTCTTATTAATTCTTTTTATACAAATCAAGAGGTCAGATTAGTTAATCTGATATTTTAAAAAGGGCACAAAACATCTTTTAAAATTAGTTTTTACCAGTCGTCTGAAAAACTTCAGACAGCCTCTTTAAAAGCATGTCTGAAATCTCTATGCCTAAGTTTTTCTTTAATCTCTTTACTTCCAGTTTTCATATTTATGTTGGAGTTTGAAAAGTATTTTCTATAATAAACTTAACACAAATATTTCAATAAAATGACCTTTCATATGTATAAAACATGAGATGTCTCTTATATCTTTTGGAGCTTTACATAGAATGTTCCTTGAAGAACTTCTGAAATAAATTCTCTGAAGCAAGTCTGAAAGAGATCAGTTCAGAAATCAGGAACAGACTTCAGACAACCTCTAGTCGTCTGGAGTATTTCAGAAACAGTTCTGAAAATACTCTTTGTAATAATCTTCAGAAGATACTTTGAGAAGCCTCTGTTTAAAACAATCTTAAGCTTTAGAAGAAACTCTGTTTTTCTTATCTTCTACACGTTTTAACTATCTCTGATCTTAAGACTTGTTTTGAACGTTGCTCATCTTCATGATTTAAATTAAAGATTTCCAAAAACTATCAAAAGCTTAAAACACTATTCAACCCCCCCTTCTAGTGTTTCCTGTGGTTCTAACAATTGGTATCAGAGCTCACCTTCGGGTTGAGCATCTAACAAATGCAGAAGGAGTAGATCCTCAGAAGATGGAAATCTCACCAAGCTGAAGCAACTCTGAAGAATGATAATGAGAAAATAAAATCACTCTCTTAAAACTCATTACTCATACAAGGCATCTTTCAGAAGGATATAGCTGGAAAAGGAAAGTGTACCTATCTCTAGATCACAACCGGGTAACACCTTTCCTATCCTTGTTTAAATCTAAGTTTAAAATATAACTGCTTATTTGCTGAATGTTTTGTTTTATTGAAATTATTATTACATAAGTGTACTTGTGTGAAAATAAATTGCTGCAATCATAAATGGCCTATATATGTATGCGTACTACTTGTTTTGTGTGTAAATTATCTGCACTGCTTGCATGAATGTATGTGTGATCATTAATTGCTGCATGCAATCTGTAAAATAGATGAAGAGTCGTGTATGTTAGTCATAACTGTTAATTTTTTAAACGGCACGATGAGAATCATTGAATCATTAAACGGTTTCTCTCAATCGGCACGATGCACTATTTCCCACACCGGCTCAGTACCCAACCGCCACTTCATCAATGCTTGAAGCACGATCTCCTACCTATATAAAAGGATTGGATTATCAACATGGAAATTACACTCAAATCAAATCCTTTCCCCAAAAGGCCAAAGCACTCTCATCTCAGACAGATCAATTGCCCTATTGTACTCATGGCAAATACTTCAGGATTACCAAGTAACTCCGCTCTCTCATCTTCTAATGAGAAGATCATCCCTTGTAAGATGATAAATCTATCAGAATTCGATGAGGCAAATTACAAGGTTTCTGAATATTTTGATGTTGCTGGATGGACTCCCTTCTTCAACAACATTTCCTCTCCATGGCATGAGAAAAGTGTAATGGAGTTCTGGGAAAACATCAAAGTCATATCTGAACCAAACAGAACTGGGATTGAAACGAAAGTAATGGGAAGGTCACTGATTGTGAATACCCAACTTATTGCTGAAGTCATAGGTGTTCCTGACAGAGGAGAAAAATACTTCCAAAGATGGGAATCTCTCCATGGTGGAACTTTTGTTCTAGACCAATATCTGTTTGGAAAAGCAAGGCTTGGTCCCTTCAGACCTTCTCAACTCCTTAGCACACCCAGAACCCTTCTTGCTATGCTAAACTGCTGCATTCTTCCCAAAGGAAGAAACAACTTAATAATAACCATGATGGAGAGGTTTGTTTTGGGGCTTCTGCTGTCAAAAAAGAAAGTCAATCTCCCTTGGATACTGATGTATCAGATGATGTTCAGAGATGAGATGGGAAATTAGAAGTTCTTTCTCCACAATACCCTAATTATGAAAATTCTCCGGTACAAGAACTTTCCTATGGAAAGTCTCTATGACCAGCCATCTCCTGACTTCTTCACTTCGGTTGAATATGCTGAGTTAGACCGGACTCTTAGGGAAAGAGAAGAAGCTCCTGAAAACCAAGTGATCATTCCTCCTCTCTCTGCTCCACACACTGAAGAAGGAACTAAAGATGTTCATCTGAAGTTTCATAAAAGGAAAAGGATGACGTCTGGTGCACTCTATGAGAGATGACTAGGTTTGCTAAGAGGCTGAAATGGTTATAGTAAAACAAGTAGATGATCAATAAGGAACTTGTGCTTGGCTTCAGAATCATTGTGTCCATTTTTTTGTCCTTTATAATATACATATTTTTACTTTGTTTGATTTCGTTACCCTCTAGTTGTTCATATGTGTCTATTTGTGCATAGTTGGTCATATTCGTAACATAAGATAGTTGATTACTGGAATTAAAACCATAAACCTAAATCATTTGTTTTAATGATAAATCAATCCTTTAAATTATAATCAGGAATTTAAGACAATTGATATAATGATTAAATGTTGAAGGGATAGTCACATAAATCCAACCCAATCGAAGAAAGCATCAAGAAAATTCAGAAGAAGAAAGTTTTCAGAAAAGGAAATGCATTTCTCAAATCACTAAACAATAAAAGTTGTGAGTTATATCTCTCTCTCCTTCACATTTTCTTAAAATTACTAAATTCTTTGATAAGATTTAAAACGGGGAGGGTTTCATGCATCCGTACCGTCACAAATCTTGAGAAAGCAAAGGTCACGTCTTTTCACTTGTCTGTCAATCAACGCACTCTTCCCCAAAGAGACGTTGTCAGCGTCTTTATTAATATCTCTTAAGTGCCCTGTGAGTATATAAATACCCCACTAAATCTCTATCTTCAGAATATCTGCTCGCTTCATCTCAATCTTCAAAGTCTCTCTAAGAAACCATCAAAAGTCTTCTCTTTTTCATTTCTAGAAATGTCTTCCTCTCTGTCCATTTTTCAAACCCAAATTGTAGACTTTCCCTATCTCTCTATAGATGGTCCTAATGTAACTGCTTATTTTGAAGCCGCCGGATGGTTGCCCTTCTTTGAAGCCATTGATAGTCAATGGCATGAAGAAAGTGTGTACCAATTCTGGAACACATTATCTCTGGAAAACTCAGCAGAAGAGACTTGCCTCAAAGCCCAAGTAATGAATCAAAAGGTGATTGTGACTACAGATATTCTTGAAAGAGCTCTAGGAGTAAAAGCAGAAGGGGAACTGTTCTCAACAGGCTGGAATGACCTACATCGTTGTACTGAAGAATCTAACCATCTGATCTACAACAGGCGAGGAATGAAAGTTATCCCCAAAGTTCTCTTCAACATTCTAAAATATTGTGTGATCCCGCGAATTGAGGATAACCACAACCTTGAGATGGAAAGGTTCTGTGTTATCAATCTTCTGCAAAAGAAGAAGATTAATCTTCCATGGATCATTCTATTCGATATGGCAGGAAGAAAACTGGGAGAGTCTACTATTCTACCTCACAATACTGTGATCATGAAGATTCTTATGGTAAACAATGTGGTCATTGATCATCTGTATAATCACAGAAACCCAGGTCTTCTTAAGGTCAATCATCGGAACACAGAGGAAACTAATGTCATCTCTGAGGTTCTAAGACTAAGAAAGGAGAACGCTCAACTTCGGCGCAAGTTAAAGGAGATAAGGAGGACTGTGTTCAACCTCACAGGCGGTCTGGGAGTTTAAAGAAGTCAAAAGGAGAAAAGATCCTCTGATATCTTTGCTTATCAACCTCTGTCAATTTTTTTTCCTCTTGTCTGCCTTTGTGTCTTTGCCTATCTGTTGCTGATCTTAGATATCATTTTAGATGCTGTAACCATGGTTGATTTCTTCTTCAGTCGCTATATATTATGTTTATCTTTTTAAATCAGCTTTAAGACATTACCCTGTCTATTACAAGATACACAGGAAAGTTAACAGGGACAAAAATATAACTGATAAAAGTGACAAAAATATAAAATAAATGAACCTTTCACTTATGAAACTCAACTATATGAAACCATGAATCATTTTAATTAATGACAAAAGGGGGAGAAATATTTAACTCACAAAATGATTTAAAAGGGACTAAACAATCAGTATCTGTGATAAGTAAATAAAATATGGTAATATATGGTAATAACATTTGGTATATGTATTATATAACAATCAGTATCTATGATAAGTAAATAAAATATGGTAATATTAGTTTTAACAAACAATAATAATTGGTATCTAAAAAATTAGTAAACAATAACAATTAGTATCTGAAAGATTAACATCTAGTTTCCAAAGGATAAGTCAACAAAATCTAATCCTGTTAACGATTAGAATAATAATAACAATTTGCAAACATTTAACAATTGACAACATTAACAAACTAAAAGAATAAATGTTCTTCTCAGGGGGAGTATTATAGATAGGGGGAGTCTTTTATATACTTACCCATCTTTCCTTAAAACATTTTGTAAGTTATACATATCTTATTTGTCATCATTAAAAAGGGGGAGATTGTGAAGTCTATTAATCAGTTTGAGCATTCAAACTTGACTCAAAGACTTAATATCCTGTAGTTTTAATGACTAACAAATAAGATTATATAAACAGATTCTACTGAGAAAGGTATTGGTTTGTTGATTGTGTTTCAGGATGAAATAATAATCAAAAGATCAGGATCAGAAGAACAAATGCAAGATTTAACACAAAGAAGCTGTTTGAAGAATGCAACTCGTCTGAAGTACGCAAGCTGTCTGAAGACAACATAAAGCAGTCTGAAGAAAAGAAGCTGTCTGAAGCAAGGAAGCCTTCTGAAGAAAAGAAGCTGTCTGAAGCAAGGAAGCCTTCTGAAGAAAAGAAGCTGTCTGAAGCAAAGAAGCCTTCTGAAGAAACGAAGCTGTCTGGAGAAGCAGGACTCGTCTGAAGAGTTGGAGCTGTCTGAAGTAGTTCAACCCGTCTGAAGTATCAGTGCTGTCTGAAGTCTCACTTATGACGTGGCACTCTATGCTGAAGTTTGTGAAGACTTTTCTGAACCTCTGCTGCACGTACCTTTTTCAAACACGTTTATGGCAAGAAATACAGAGACCTTTCCTGGTGATTTTGAATTTCATACACCACTGAGGAAATCTCTGCAACGCAGAAATTGCAGCAACAACGATGGCAGCTTTATAGCAGCACCAACGTTGTACTCTGTCAGAATTATGAAGACACCCAGAAGCGTGTCTCACGATGGATTGAATAGCATTCAATGCTTTCTCTAAAGGGTGGTATCACAACGGAAATATCATCATCACCAATTCAAAAGAAAGCACAAGAAAAGCTCAGGAGACTAAGCAGAAGCAACAAAGAGAAATGTTTGAATAACATATTTTAATTCAAACATACTTTATCATCTGCAAGAAACAACCATTGAAAAAGACACCTCACTCAAAGAAGAAAGGAGAAATGGTGTCAGGAAGCAAACAGAAAAGGAGCTTATACAAAATAAGCAAGAGGGCAAATCCAACGGATACCTCCTCATATACACTCCTAAGAAAAGCAGAGAAAATCAGAAGTCAGCTGAAGAAAAGTAAAAGGATATCAAGAGAGAGAACATGCAAAATAATCTCTCTAAAGACCTCATCTACAGAAGTGTCAGAACAAGACTGTCTGAACACATATCTACTAAAGAAGAAGCAACCGTTTGAGACACTATTACATAAATGCTATATGAGCCACATCATCAACATCTCAACGGTATTATGAATCATCTTCAAACGACTATATTCCAACAGAACATATAAATAGCCTCAAGGAAGAATTTGAAGATGTTGAATTCATTCACTTGGTTCAATCAGTTGATCAAGATGCATCAGAAAAATCCTATCAGTGTTGACCACACTTACTTGAATCAACTATGCTAGTCAAAATAGCAATTGTTCAGTTGAACAACATACCAGGCTGTGCTTAACCTCATATGAACCAAAAATGGTTTGAAGCTGCAAGTATGCCTTGGTTTTTCCAATGATACGGGTGAAAATGTAGCCCATGGAAACCAATGGCTGGAGAACAAGGCTGGAGCTTAAAGTCAGTATCTACCTAGCCAATTCTCAGAGGATGTTATTCCTCTTATCAGAGACAGGGATTGTACTCAAACTTATACACTTCTATCACCGTCTTATCCTTGTACTTAGATTTATCCATTGTATTCTGAGTAGTATTCAGTTAACCTCTAGTACAGGAAAGGATTAAGTTTATGTTTTGTAGAAACTTAAACTTAGTTTAATTTGTAAACACTTTATGTGTCTGAGAGCCTGGAGAGGCTTGGTGGAAAAAATACTTGTTTGTGTCTGGAGAGACTGTACTCGTTGTGTCTGGAGAGACTGTACTCGTTGTAGAGCCTGGAGAGGCTTGATAGAAAAGAATACTTAGTTGCAGAGCCTGGAGAGGCTAGACTGAAAAAGAATACTGCATATGTTGCTTGGAGAGGCAGTTGAAAACAAAATAACACTTGTGTTGGCCTGAAGAGGCTGTGAACAATACTTGTATTTGTGGATTCAGATAGTGGAAAATCCAGTGGTGGTTTGCCTCTGGGACTGGATGTAGCTCACGGGTTTGTGGGTGAACCAGGATAAATTCCTTGCCTAAGTTCTCTTACCCTTATCTCTTATTAATTCTTTTTATACAAATCAAGAGGTCAGATTAGTTAATCTGATATTTTAAAAAGGGCACAAAACATCTTTTAAAATTAGTTTTTACCAGTCGTCTGAAAAACTTCAGACAGCCTCTTTAAAAGCATGTCTGAAATCTCTATGATTAAGTTTTTCTTTAATCTCTTTACTTCCAGTTTTCATATTTATGTTGGAGTTTGAAAAGTATTTTCTATAATAAACTTAACACAAATATTTCAATAAAATGACCTTTCATATGTATAAAACATGAGATGTCTCTTATATCTTTTGGAGCTTTACATAGAATGTTCCTTGAAGAACTTCTGAAATAAATTCTCTGAAGCAAGTCTGAAAGAGATCAGTTCAGAAATCAGGAACAGACTTCAGACAACCTCTAGTCGTCTGGAGTATTTCAGAAACAGTTCTGAAAATACTCTTTGTAATAATCTTCAGAAGATACTTTGAGAAGCCTCTGTTTAAAACAATCTTAAGCTTTAGAAGAAACTCTGTTTTTCTTATCTTCTGCACGTTTTAACTATCTCTGATCTTAAGACTTGTTTTGAACGTTGCTCATCTTCATGATTTAAATTAAAGATTTCCAAAAACTATCAAAAAGCTTAAAACACTATTCAACCCCCCTTCTAGTGTTTCCTGTGGTTCTAACAATAAGTTCTATGCATGTTTCTGCTGGGTTAAAAACGATGTGTTATGAATGAGGATTCTTTTGTATTGTGGCACCGGAGATTGGGACATATCTCCATTGAGAGAAATAAACCTTTAGTAAATGACGGAGTACTTAGTACTTTAGATTTTGTTGATTTTGGGACTTGTGAGGATTGCATTAAGGGAAAACAAACTAACAAGTCCAAAACAGGTGCTAAGAGGAGTTCAAGTTTACTAGAAATTATTCATACAGATATTTGTTGTCCGGATATGGATGCAAGTAGTCCAAAATACTTTATCACCTTTATAGATGATTACTCACGATACATGTATCTTTACTTACTTCGTTCTAAGGATGAAGCCTTGGATGCCTTTAAAGTTTTTAAGGTTGAAGTAGAGCTACAATGCGGAAAGCAAATTAAGATTGTGAGATCATATAGAGGTGGAGAGTAGTATGGTAGATACACGGAGAATGGACAAGCACCTGGTCCATTTGCTATATTTCTTCAAGAACATGGGATTGTTGCTCAATACACCATGCATGGCTCTCCAGATCAAAATGGTGTGGCAGAAAGAAGAAATCGAACCTTAATGGATATGGTGAGAAGCATGGGGAGTGATGCAAAACTTCCTCAATTCTTGTGGACTGAAGCACTTAAGACGGTTGTGTATATAGTAAATCGGGTCCCAACTAAGGCTGTTTTAAAAACACCTTTTGAGTTATTCAAAGGTTGGAAACCTAGTTTACGACATGTACGCGTTTGGCGATGTCCGTCTAAAGTAAGGATTTATAACCCACAAGAGAAGAAACTAGACCCAAGGACTATTAGTGGGTATTTCATTGGATATGCTAAAAAGTCCAAAGGGTATAGATTCTATTGTCCAACTCATAACACTAGAATTGTGGAATCAAGAAATGCAAAGTTTCTTGAAAATGACTTGATTAGTGGGAGTGATTTAATTCAAGATGTTGATTTTGAAAAGGATCACTATGAAGTTCAAACCTCTCAATCAAATGATAGATTGGTAGTTATTCACTCCCCTCCGGTTCAAAAGCGTATTAGACAACCGGTAATTCAAGTTCCACAAATTGCTGAGAATAATAATGTAGATCAAGTTGTTGACGAGGAGCAACAAGTAAATGTTGAACAACCTATTGAACAACCGGTTGAACAACAAGTTTCTCATCAAGATATTGAGACAACATTAAGAAGATCTACTAGAACCAAAAGACCAGCAATTTCTAGTGATTATGAAGTGTATTTGCAAGAATCAGATTATAACATTGGAGCCGAAAATAATCCTGAAACGTTTTCACAAGCCATGAGTTCTAAGGAATCGAATTTGTGGTATAATGCTATGAAAGATGAGATGGATTCTATGACATCTAATCAAGTATGGGATCTTGTTGAGTTGCCTAATGGTGTAAAACCCATTGGATGTAGATGGGTCTTTAAAACTAAGAAGGACTCACAAGGTAACATTGAGAGACATAAAGCAAGACTTGTTGCCAAAGGATTCACTCAAAAAGAAAGAATTGATTATAAGGAGACATTTTCTCCTGTATCTAAGAAGGATTCTTTATGAATAATCATGGCATTGGTAGCTTATTTTGACTTTGAGTTACATCAAATGGATGTGAAAACAACATTCCTTAATGATGATCTAGAGGAAGAGGTTTACATGAAACAACCTGAAGGATTTTTCTCTAGAAATAGTGAGCACTTGGTATGTAAGCTTAATAAGTCCATCTATGGATTAAAACAGGCTTCACGCCAATGGTATTTAAAATTTCATGAAGTTATCTCTTCTTTTGGTTTTGAAGAAAACATCATGGATCAATGTATATACCAGAAGGTTAGTGGGAGCAAAATTTGCTTTCTTGTTTTATATGTGGATGACATTTTGCTTGCAACCAACGACAAGGGTATGTTATACGAGGTGAAACAATTTCTCTCAAAGAACTTTGATATGAAGGATATGGGTGTGGCATCTTATGTCATAGGCATTAAGATCCATAGAGAAAGATCTCGAGGTATTTTGGGTTTGTCTCAAGAGACCTATATCAACAAAGTTTTAGAGAGGTTTAACATGAAAGATTGTTCACCAAGTGTAGCTCCCATTGTAAAGGGTGACAAACTTGAATTAAGTCAATGCCCGAAAAATAATCTTGAGCGGGAACAAATGAAAAATATTCCATATGCTTCAGTTGTCGGAAGTCTTATGTATGCTCAGGTTTGTACTAGACCTGACATTGCATTTGCAGTTGGAGTTTTGGGAAGATATCAGAGTAATCCGGGTATTGACCATTGGAAAGCTGCAAAGAAAGTAATGGGATATCTTCAAGGAACAAAAGATTTCATGCTCATGTACAGACGAACTGATAATTTGGAAGTGATAGGCTACTCTGATTCAGACTTCGCTGGTTGCGTTGATACTAGAAAATCTACATTTGGCTATGTTTTCATGCTAGCTTGTGGAGCTGTATCTTGGAGCAGCAAAAAGCAGACCTTGACTGCTACTTCTACTATGGAGGCTGAGTTCGTTTCTTGTTTTGAGGCTACTTCACATGGTGTATGGTTGAAGAGTTTTATATCTGGGCTTAGAGTTGTGGACTCAATTGCTAGGCCGTTGAAGTTGTATTGTGATAACTCTGCTACTATTTTTATGGCTAAGAATAATAAAAGTAGAAGTCGAAGTAAGCACATCGATATTAAATATCTAGCCATAAGAGAACGTGTTAAAGAAAAGAAAGTGGTCATTGAGCACGTTAGCACTGAATTGATGATTGTCGATCTTTTAACTAAAGGCATTCCACCAAAGAATTTTAAGGATCATGTAACGCGAATGGGACTTGGTTCCATGATATGACAATCATTGTAAGTACTTTCATTTTGATAAAACTCTTATTCAGTTTGATGTTTTCTCATTTATTTTGTGCACACTTTTTGAGAAATATCATGTATTTTTGACTTAGAATAAACATATGGTTTATTTATTGAGTTGAAGAGCTAATGTAAGAAACTTGATATATCGTAATACATGGGAGATAATACTTACTTTTAGAGGACCTGTCACCATGATTCATATATTTTGTTTCTTGTTATGCTAAATAATGGATTAATGGGCCAAGTGGGAGAATGTTAGTAACTCCCCTTATTTTTAGGGATATAGGATTAATGTGGCCCATTTTGTGATCCCATTATTTTGGCAACAACCTTTGGATAAACCCATATCTCATAAGTGGGATAATCTGTTTAGATTTTGTGATGGCCAAAACTCTATATAAAAGAATGAGTTTCTCTTCATAAAAGTCACTGAGTCTTCTCTTATCTAAGGATACAGCACCATCGTGTATTAAGAGTGAGATTTGGAACTGATTGAAGAGGTTTTGCGTGCAGAGCAATGGTTGGAGGTTAGTGTGTTTAATTTTTCTGTTGCTTCCGCTTGATCTGAATATGTTGTATGTTGTATTTAACATGTTCCGATCTATATGTTTAAGCTTTCAGAAACCGCCTAAGAAGACCAAAGCAGAGTGTGTATGCAAAAATGGCGTGGGTCATGTGTGCAATGTCCAGTTCTTTTTTATTATGGAGGGTTAATTTAGGAAATAAAAAAAATGGGATGTGTAAGATTAAAAAGATAGGTGTAAAAATTAATTCCCAAAAGGTTTAACCTATAATGGGAAATAATTTTTTAACACTTAAAAATAAGTTGTGATAAGTGTAGAGATTAGAGGGATCCAAAGAAAAGAGAGAAAATGAAAAATGTGGTACATCAGGAAATAAAAAATAAAAAAGGTATAGAGGGAGATATAATAAAATTAAGTGTGTAAAATGAGGATTCATCCCGAATTAGTATTTTATTGAAAGTAATCTTCAAATAGAACATATTTCTCTAAATCTACCACTCACCTCATGCTTCACTAGTTATTGAGGCAGATTTTTTATTTAATTATCCATGTACAAATTGCATATATTGAAACGAGTTAATTGAAACTAGATGATCTGCTCCATCGTTCTTTCAAATGTTCACTTTTGCTATGCTCTATACTACTAAATGATGTAGTGTCATTGTCAACATCAAGTAATGCAAGGCTCAAGTGTAACTCTGCACTTGAATTTGGATACACTTCATCATCAATATTTTCCTGATTTTCCGAATGGTCACGATCATTCTCGTGGGAGCTAAACAAGTTCTCGACTTTTTCATCATATCCTTTTAATATCTTCAGTATCTGTACATAAATGGAAGTGATAAACTTTAGGAGCTAAACTTTCTAAAGATATATTGAGAGTGTGACTTCTACTATGAATTTAACAGCTTGGTATTACCTGATTCAATGTAGGACGAAGCCGCGCAGCCCGTGTAATGCATAGAGATGCTACCAGAACCATTTTTTGCACTTGTGCGGCATCAAACTTGCCTTGCAAATTTGGGTCCAGTAAGCTATCAACATCCCCACTCTCTAATAATGGTTTTGCCTAAGAATGAAACCACTGTTTATATATAAACTTATAGATATCTATATTCTATATTATTAATAAAGAAGCTAAATTTCATTCTAAAATATAGGCAGCTCTTACCCACATAACCAAACTCTCCTGTCCTTCGCAAGTTTCAGAGCTGATTGGCTCCCTTCCTGAAATTAGTTCAAGTAGCACTACACCAAAGGCATAGACGTCTATCTTGTCACTCACCTTTCCATACATGAAGTATTCAGGTGCAAGATAACCAAATGTTCCTACTACATCGTCTTGTGTTAGAAAAGATGAAGTTGTTGGACCCCATATAGCGAGTCCAAAATCAGATAACTGCCATATAAGAAGGACAATAACAAGTCACAAAAAATTTCAAGCCTAATGTTACTACTTTTTCATAAAAGTATCAATATACAAACAACTATGTTACACACCTAAGGAAAAAAAAAACAGAATTTTGACATAATACAAGAATAATTTGAATGGAATGAAGTTGTAGGAACCACTCATCCATCTAACTAAGAATCAACAAGCAGCATATGACAAAAGTTCTTTCTCCTGTCTAGCATTTTTCATCCACAAAATGTTGTTCTCAAAACTAATAGTATAAAATTTAGGAGTACTTGTGGCTCAAACCCATTGGAAAGAAGAATGTTGGAAGACTTGACATCTCTGTGTATAATAGGCTTTGAGGTTTCGTTGTGTAGGTAATTGAGTGCTTCAGCAATCCCAACAGCTACATTAAATCTGACTTCCCATGACAAGAAAGATCCATCCTTGTTCTTGCCTATATCCATTTCTGATTTCATATCAGTATTATATCCATTTTCAAGTACTAATTTTAATGATAGGTGAGAAGAAGTAAACAAAAATTCCATTACCTTTCAGATTATCCTCTAAGCTACCTTTGGGGAAATAATCATAAACAGAGATTAAAGCACTGTCCTCAATGCAAATTCCAAGTAGAGGGGTAATGCCTTTGTGTTTCAATGAGGATGTTATCTCCACCTCACGGGCAAAATCTTTCAAGGCTTCTTTTGATGACTGTAAAACTTTGACTGCAATGTGCTTCCCATCAGGGAGGATTCCTTTGTACACACGATTGCTCCCTCCTTTCCCAATCAGATTTTCTGTAAAAGAATACAAGGTTAAATCACACTTAAAGTAGAAAAGAAACAACGTTAGTCACTGTGAGCAGCAGTGATGATCTAACCTGAAGAAAATTGACCAGCGCAAGACTTAAGAACCTCAAGGCTGAACAACTTGCTATTGAATGTATTAATGTTTAAAATCCCCTCCAGGCACTTTGGCAGCTCAAGTGATGGAGGTGAAACTGTTTCATAGCTCTCATTCTCAATATTACTGATGCCCCTTTCAGATGAATTGTCCCTAATGAGTGGATTTTTCTGTGGTGAACGATCTGGTAAGCTCATGACCCATTGAACTACAGACATGTCCCTTGCATCCTCGTGGCTCTGTGTTATATCTGTACAGGCCCTACGGAGAAGGGGCCACCCAAGCTTCTGCTGAGTGGAGTCACCTGAAAACTGTGATATTGATCTTGATAAAACTTTATTGCAACTTTGCTCTCCCTCAAATGCTTCTTCCTCCAATTCTGTGTTATCTTGGCATGTTGATTTCTCACTCTTGACCTCGGATTCACCAAATGCAGACCGGATCACTGTGCAAATAAGACTTGGTCTAGGATCCGCTATGAGACAACCTATCATATCATAATTGAAAACAAAAGCAAGCTTATTATAGTTTTTTTTTTCCGGACTAAAAAGCAATTCACTGAGGTGATTTAAAATTATGGTTTTGTAACGTCACAATGGTAAATAACTGAGGCTAACTAAAGACACGCAGAGCAAGATATACCAAACCTGTTAGTTGTTTATTAGTACACCTTCCGAAGACAATTCTAGCACCTTGGATAGCAATAACATTGGTGGTGGGTGGTAGTCGTTTGGCGCAATATCTAGCTGTGGAAGCTCTACCCCTGAAAATGAAATCTGTTTTAGAATAATCAGAAAATAGGGAAATAAAAAACAAGAAGAAAAAAAAAAAAAAAGATAATAGAAGCTCCACATCACATACCCTAGGACTAGAGCCAGAGCAGCACGAGTTTTTGCCTGGTTGACAAGAATGTTTCGAATGGAACTTCCTGTCAAAACCTCACAGGAGAGACCTATCTGAAATTCATAAATAACGTCGGTGACATTTATGAATGAGAAAACGACGGTTAGGTGTATAATAGTAGGATGGATGTACATGTACCTTTTTCACATTGCATAACCCTTCATAAACCTCTAAATAATCATCAACCAAGGTTTTGCTCTCGGAAACAAAATCTGCATTTAAGGTAAAAGAGGGAAAGAAAAATCCCAACGCCAGTAAATTGTACGTTTTAGAAAAAGTGAATATGCTAATTAATTAATATGTGTAGAAGT
Source organism: Sesbania bispinosa (assembly GCA_026901365.1). Lineage (NCBI taxonomy): Eukaryota > Viridiplantae > Streptophyta > Magnoliopsida > Fabales > Fabaceae > Sesbania > Sesbania bispinosa. The sequence continues at coordinate 44,336 of QLOH01000338.1, forward strand.
TGGTTACCTTGAGTTTTAACTATGTGGAGTGCAATAACAGAGTCCCCAGGTTCAGCAACTTTAACAAGAGCCCAATTGAGCAACTGTTTGCTATGGCTATCAATTCCAATTCCCACTAAAATACATCTTCCACCAACTATCATTGTGTTTTGCCTTTTATCAATCAGTTTCAAAACAAATATGATCTGAATATGGTGGTTGACAATATCCCCTGTTGTTGAATGAAAAACAGAGCCACCATGGTTGGTTTAGTTCAGACTTGAATGGAAAGAAAAACTGTATACTATTTGTGCACAATATAAATACTACCGTAACTGTCCGATTAAAAAAGAAACCCACTATTAAAAATCATATGAAGCGAAATGAAAGGGGGAAAAGAAGGGCGATGGTATTATAAGGAAAAGAAATGTTGAATTAAAGCAAAACGATAAACGAGAGACGACGAGGAGAAATTAAAAAAATGAAGGTAAGGAGGCGTGGTTTGAGAACAAGATGGATTTTTAAATGAAGTTGGCGCCAAATTGCATCAGCATAGCTACCTAATGCACTAACAAGACTCGGGAAGAAAGAAAAAACACAGATGTTGATGTTGATGTTGAGAATGAGGAGCATAACAGAAAGGGAAGAGAAGACAAGTATGGATGGATTGGAGAAGGAAGGTAAGAAAAGTTGCCGCGAAGAGTGGGGACCAAAGCGAAGCCGTTTGTTTTCACGGGAATCCCTTCATATTGGACTTGTATTCTATATCACTCTGGTTTTTCACCTCCCATTGCGGGTGAAAACTGACACAACAAGCTGGATGAATATTTTAATTTAATTATATAGTCGGTGCTCGACACCATTTAAAAGATATTAATGGTCCTTTTTATAAGACACTTAATAATCTCTATGAAGTATTTAATTTTTTTTTTGATTTATCCTTTTTAAATTCTTTCATCATATATTTTGTTAATTGTTTATTAACGAGATATTATAAATATTGTTATATAGGTGATCAAGAGAGAGTTAAATCTTTGCACTTTTCCATATACATTTATGTGTTCCAATACAATTGATAGTGAGAATTAGTACTATATTTAGTGCAGAATTTAATTTCAATTATTTAGAAAGAATATACTAATAATAGTCGTGATCGTTATGATTAACTGGGTAATTTGTTAGCATTTTATCTGCAACGTCATAGTCGTGATCGTTATCATAATACTAGCATTGCAGCCATGCAACATATTCATTATATTGCTTCCGGTATTGTGTGTGTTATAATCATGTAATATATGTAAATTAAATTTAAGTAAATTAAATTTAATCATGTATATAATCTTTTAAAATATTATTTAATAAATAAATATCTTAATATTATGTAAATTAAATTTAAGTTTGCACGTAGTAAGCGATATATGTGGTTTAGTTATTATTTAATTTTCTATTTAATTTTATGAATTAACATTAATAAATTTGAATTATATTTTGAATTATTATTTAATTCTAGCACATTACCCCGATTGATGAATGTTGGTTTTTGTTGTGATTGCCTACATATGGTGTGGGCTTATTTATTACTTTGTGCCTATTGAGGGGTCTTTCCTCTCATCCGATAAGTAACAAAACTCCTTGTCAATTGGGAGTAGTATTCCCCACGCCCATTAGTAAACGTTAGGATTTAGGACAAACAACAATAAAATATATTTATCTTTTGTGTCAAGCATATACTTATTAACTTAATTCTATAAAAGGATTAGATATGAAAATGCTATAATCATGTGTCTTTTAAAGAAATTGATCCATCTTGGTATGTATTAGAATTTTCTAGCAACGGTGGCTTTAATTTCTTTTAATTTATTAGTTACTTGATCAAATAAAACTGAAGGCAATAGAGTTTAAGCTTAACACGTTTAAAATCTGATCCATTTATGGTCCCACAAGTTCAAAGTAACAGTGTTATATCTTTCAGGTTTCAAACTTTCAACTTCCATGTATGTGACGCTGCCTGTCCTTGACGCTGTAATGTTTGGTGCGAGATGAGAACGAAATGATCATGTTCTACCTCATCGTGTTAGGTACAACATGGTTTGGTTTGTTGTACGTAGTTGAAGTTTTCACTCTTTTTTTTTTTACTTTGGATTTGTCTGTCACACTACAGAAAAAGCAACTTCCACGACAAATACAGTGGGCTTCCTTTTAGTCCATTAAAGAAACTTTATGATGGAGAGGAGATGAACGGCTAATATTTGTTAGAATTAAGAGCCGATTTAGTTTACGGTTTGCATAAATTGATTTTGGTAGAATCGGTTTTGATAGAATTAATTTTTGTTTGAATATATAATTTTAAAAGTGGGTTGAGACAAATTGATTTTATTTGGATGAGATAAAGTAGAATCACTTTTGGATATAAAATTACTAAAATGGGTTTACTATTTATTTTATTAGATAAATAGAATTGGACAAATTTATATACAAATATAATTGGGCGCAAAATCAAATGCAGGGGTAGCAAGGTAAAAAAAGAAAGCGTAGTTGGGCAGAATCAAGTGGAAAACAAATTGCACCAAACCATGTTCAAACAAGTCAAAAATTCGTTTACTGTATAAGTCCAAATTACCCAAAACAAAAGTGGAAAGCTTTTATAGGGAATTACAACCGGGAACATTACCAATGCATTGAGTGTTGTGATGATTGTAATTCCCAACAAAAGCTTTCCACTTTTGTTTTATTATCATGTGCAATATTGCACATATTAGAAAAACCGAATTAATAAATCCTGTAACCACGTTTGACCCGTCAAAACGGGGTTTTTGATGGTCTAAAATTTTAACCAAACATACGCTAAATTTTCATATAATATGTGATAGATGGTGGTGTCTAACGTAAAATAATCGATTATATATCTCAACATTTTTTAAAATGATTTTAGACAGAATGTTTAATAATTTTAAAAATATCAAATTCATATAACATTTTTTTATTTTTTTCTATCACATCATTTATCACATATCATATTTTTTTATTTTTTTTTATTTCTTTCTCAATCTATGTTATTTATGTTGTACACTAATTTACTCATAATTGTATGCATGCACTAGTCCAGCAGTGGATATTAGTAAAAGGCATAAGTCTAAGTCGTCTCATTGTCTGCGAAGGTTTTACAACGATGTTAGCTAGGACGGCTACATCCGAATCAACAACTATGACGATGGATTGGAGGTTCAATTTTTTCTTTTTATGAAAATTGGAGGTTCAAATTTAAACTATATTATTATCTCTTAAGTCACGAGATGATTTTTACTTTTTTAAAAAATAACACATGGAAAAAATAAGAAACCATTAGGTAATCATGTATAAATATAATAATAATATAATACCAAGGGAATGATTCTAAACTTGAAAAAATGCATGGCCAACAAAAGTGATCAGTGGACGAAATATAATAAAGAAAGAGGCCCTCCCTCAGTATTATATTTTCTTTCTCTTTATTTTATTTGATACTTTTGATAAAAAAATATATAAGTGTTTGATTATTTTACATTTTTTTTATAAAATTATAGAATTAATAATAAAAAATAAATGATGCACTATTTAACAAACACATTAAATAAAAATGATTTAAAATCAATTCATATTATTACTGTTATCTACTAAGGTCATCTTTATTGGTGATGACAAGCATCAATGCTTCCAGAGGGAAACCCACTAGAGCGCTGACAGCCGCACGAATCCCTATGGCATCTGTGCTCTGTTGAGCACGGTGCTTTATATTTGATTTATTTTACATTTCTGGGGGTTTAAAACCCCCGTTAAATATTTTTTTTTTATATTTTTACATTCCTGAGGGATTAATAAAAAAATTGGGTGATGTATATTAGTGAGACCCATTTAAGATATGTTAATAGTAAAAAAGTGAGGTGTTGATTTAGAGAAAAGATGTGCTTAATAAGAACTTGCTAATGTGTACTAGTGGGGTCCATTTAAGATATGTGAATAGTGAAAAAGTGGGGTGCTGCAATAAAGATGGCCTAAAAACCGAATAGACACTAAGACTATTAAAGTTAAACTGAGGATAAAGTTTTTTTATTTCAATAAATATTTTTTAATTTAAATTTAATTTAAAACAAATGGAATAAAACTATGTATTCAAAAAAATTTAATATCCTAATATTTTGTTCACTTTTATAAATATTATATAACTCTTAATTTAAAAATAAAAAATTTATTCTATTTTATCTTTTCTTTTCAAACCCTCCATCAAAATATATACTTATTAGAAATAACATTTTTTATATTAAATTAAAAAATATATCTAAACATTTTTTTATTCTAAAACTATGATAAAAATATTTCCAGGTCAACTCTTTCTTTTTTGGATTGACCACAAGGCTTACCTAAAAAACTACAAATCAGAAATAAAACAGGGGAGGAAAACTCCCCGAAAAATGAAAATCATATAATTGGCGGCCAATGTATCAAATGCATTTCCTATTGTTCTTAAAGTGTGACTCTTATATTGGCTTGATTAGGAAAATAAATTCTATTAATGAATATGACTTATGTTCTATTAAATTCAATAATGATGCGAAAATACATCATTGAATGTATATGTAAAACAAGTTTTATACTGATAGTGTATATATATTAAACTCTATTTTAAGTATTACATTATTATCTAATAACATGATTTCACATTATTTATTGAGTTTAATAATATATGAGAGGTCTTCTTTGTTAAATGATGTTATAATGCATTACTGGATCAATGATACTGTAAAAATCTTTTAACTATGTATATCAATTACACCTATTAAGAGTTTAATGTATATACACTGTTCGTGTAAAAAAGTTTTACACATACATCCAATGATGTGCTGACACATCATTTATTGAATTTAATAACACATGTGATGTCATATTCATTAAATGATGTGGTGACACATCATTGAATGTCCGTGTAAAATTATTTTACATTGATAATAAGGGCAATTCTCATATTTTAAGATTTTAAATTTCAATGGAAAATTAAATTAAAAACTGTATAAGTATATAGTAAGTTCATAAATTATTTCAAAGAAGAAAATACATGAAATAATTTTATAAATAATTTGAAATGGTGATTTAATCTTTAATGTTAATTGAAAAATTAAAAATATTTTTAATGAATAACTAATTAAAAAATGTTAATGTAATTTAATATATGAGTTTGTTAAGAAAGTGGACATCTTTGATGCTCCAATGATCCAAGTGATCCTCCTACTCCAGTCCTCCAAGCTCTACAAAGTATTTGGGAAAATGGGGATCGATGCCTGCGAAAACACTCAACCCAGAAGTTAGTTTGTATTTTGACAGAGTGCTGGTAAAATATGAAATGATAACGTACCTGATAATGGGTTACATCTAGGTATTTATATAGAGCTCGTAGAAGCTTCTATAAGATAGTGGGGTGATGTCTCCTCACTCTCATGTGGTTGTGCCAAGTGTCTCCTTGGGTATAAAGAACATTATACATTATGCTTCATTCGTGTGTCATATTAAAACACGCCACGTAGCCAGGGAAGGAACCAGAAAAAATGTGTAAGGGGGACAAAATTTTGATACATATCAAACAAAATCAACAGTAATTAATTTTTTAATTAATAAAGTATCATTTTTTATGGGATATTGTAAAATATAGATAAAACTTGTAATTGCCCATGGGTTTGAATTAAGGGAGGGGTTGATGCATATATTGGATAGAGCTTTTGGTGCAGCTAAAGGATGGGGAGGGGGCGGCCGCCCCTTTTCCCTTCAAACTGGTTCCGTCCCAGCACGTAGCAAATAAAGGGAGTTCAATATGCATGTGGATTCCGATCAGACTATCATTTCATGACTCGAACAGGTGTTGAGCTCAGATAGGTATCATATACGACTGAGATGGTTGATGTTGGGTCTTAGGTCAGATCTGGGTTGCCCACCAACTAGGTTTCTAAAGACACATCACAAAATAAAGAAGATATGCGATTTGATGAGAAAGAAAATATGTGTAAAGATTGTTCCAATAAAAACACAAAATGAACACTCAAATTCATTTTATAGAATAAATAAAAAGGAAAGTAGTTCAAGCCTCACGATCTTAAGTGGTCATCTTGTCCCCACAAGCCTTCGTATATATAAAGTGTGAATGTACATCAGAAATTAGATAGGTACTATGGCCTACTCAATTGCATTTTGGAATCAAGCAAAAGAATTATTTTGCTTAAAGAATATTAATGAGTTTTGCCCTATTCTTTCTGCAATGACGCCAATTAACCTTAAGTACACTGTTGGTTGGCTGGTTGCTGTCTAAGACACACCATGGACTTTAATTAGTTTGAAATGGATCACTAATTTTGATTTCTATGTACCTGTGTGGTAATGGTTAATGCACTTTGCAATTAAAAAAGTGGGAGTTGAAGCGTAATATATTTATTTGAATATTATTGTATTCTGCAATAATTGATACCTTCATTTACTTTGTGAGTATATATTATGAAATAATGAAGAAACCTAACCACTGATCCGGTAGCGGTAGGTGCTTGAACAAACCAATAATTTTGGAAAAGAATGGGATCAGTCCACACACCAAGTTTGTCACTGACCGTTAGGAGAATTTCATAAAAGCAAGCAAGAGAATTCATGGCAAACCGTTAATTAGGTTCATAACTACTATTGATTATTGAATAGCTATCCAATTGGTTGAACAAATATTCAATTAGTAACATAACATGCCTGTTTCCCTGTGAGGCCATTGCTTTTCCCAGCAATGCTAAAATGAGCGCAGCCCGGTCCAAAAGAGAACAGAAGCCCACACTTTTAGCTCGCCAACTATCTGTTTGGTGTAGGTTCTCTTCACCAAAGAAGAAATTCTATTTATTAAAATGAATTTAAAAAATTAACTTTTTATTAAGTGAAGTTGATTTTTAACATGAACCTCAATATTTTTATTTAGATTTCAAAAATGATTCTATTTCACTATTAAAAACAAAATCAATTTTTCTAAACTTAATTTTGAAATATCATTCTCAAACATATCACATTCTTTTTAACTTCAACTCTTTCAATATTAGCTCAGCCAAAACTCAACCCAAACAGACCCTAAAATTATCCAACAACATTGGGCATCTAATTAAGTGACGGATGAAAGAAAATCAAGCACTGCAGTCTGTCAAGCATAAAGTTTGGCTGCAGCTGACTTTCTATTTTAAAATTCCGTTTCATTCACATAATATTTCCTTATTAACACCCTTTATATCTAGTATATGTCAACTGTAGAAGATAGTTCTACCGAACTTTCAACTTTGCAGTAAGTCAGCGTACAAATGACCCTTAATCAAACCAACTATATATATTCTTCCTATTCAGTCAGCTATGCAGCTAACATAATTACATTTTACTTAGTTCACATTCACATACAAGGCCACAAATGCAGGCACTTGATATAATAATAGAGTACAACATCAACATGAATAGAATAGAATGCATGTCCACACTCCACAGCAGGAAATGGTTTTTTAACAGTTAATACAAAGCCAACCATATTGAAATTGCCACCATACTACCAGACAATTAGCTTGATGAGTATGATCGAATCTTAATGTTCTCAGTTGGACTCAGGAGCATTTGCTTCCTCTAGGTTGGATAATAGTATAGGATATGGTATGGTAAAGAACTACCAGGAAATGGCTACAGTCATGTCATCCTCCAAGAACTACAATTACAATGTAATGAACTGGAGATCACAAAATGGAACAGGCTTTTTGCCCCTTTCTCTTCTTTTTCTTCCTCTTTGGGGGTTGAAGAACTACTTTGATGGCCGCATCAAAAACAGCCTTCACGTTCTGTAATCAATGGTAAACTACTATAGTCACAATATTGTACGACCTCCAGAACTTTTAAAGATGCAAAATTGCAAAGAATAAGTACCTGTTGTGTTTTTGAACTACACTCAATGTACATTGGAGCACCAATAAGTTTTCTCAGTTCCTCACCCTTCAGAAAAGACAGAAAATCAGATCACAAACCTATCAAGCAAGTTGATAATGATGCCCTAGTTATGAACAATAAATAAAGGCTAAAAGATTAACAAAATGAAATATTAAAACAACCCAAATGCAAGTAAGCTATATTAATAAATAAATAACAGAATCAGTAGCAACTAGCAGATACCTGTGCTGTGGTGATGGGCACTGCACCAGGGTGGTCTTGAAAGAACTGCTTATCATCCCGAAGATCTATAGAACACATATTTAGTTTCCAAAATAAATTCCCAGATAAACTAATCATGACAACTTTATAATAGAACCATCAAATGCATTCAATTAACTCCGCATGTCGGAGTAAACACATTCCAAAACTAACAGAACTAATTTGTTAGCAGTATATCTTTACCAATTATTGATCAAATTCAATTTCTACTGACTAACAAGCCATAAAAGGGAATATATTACTGCAGTATAGTGGCATTTAATTAGGTAAAGACATTTAATCAGAAGTTAGATTCAATCAATAAGTAATTTTTCCCACTTTAAGCATTGAATGATACAAGTCATATATTATAACACAAGTAAAAGATAGCAGTTGATATCGGCATTGTACAGCCAAAGTATTATAATGTTTAGCCAGGAAAACAGAGTAAAACTAGTGAATGCCTAATATAAAGTTAAAAATTGATTCTTTTTTATGTATGCAGTACTAGGAAGGAAGCTTACACCAGAAATGAGGACTAGTACATTATGCAGGTGCATAGTGGTAGTTGCACATAGGTTTCATTTCATCATGCAATTGAAAGTAGGGAAGGAATAAGAATCTAACCAAGTTTTGTCCCAACAAGTATAATCGGAACACCAGGAGCATAATGCCTCAACTCAGGAATCCACTGGGAAAAGAAAATAAGTTCAGTAGAGAGCTTTGAGGGACTAAACAAAAATGAAAAAAATAGAAAAGAATGGAAATTAATAAGCTTACTTTCTTGGCAATATTTTCATAGCTGGCCTTGCTTATGAGAGAGAATGCAAGCAGGAATACATCTGCCCCACGATAGCTTAAAGGCCTTAATCTATTGTAATCTTCTTGGCCTGTTTTCCATCCATAACTTGAAAACATCAAACTAAAAACGAAACACAAAAACTCCAAAAACAGAAAGAAAGAATGAAAAGTTACCAGCAGTGTCCCACAAGCCAAGGTTGACAGTGCTCCCATCCACAACCACATTTGCGCTGAAATTATCAAAGACAGTGGGCACATAGTCCTGTTGCCAATTCACAAAGTCAAATAGCACAAAGTGAATTGCTTTCAAGAATTTCAAAAGCTATGAGAAGAAAAGAAAAGAAAAGAAGAATTGGAAGAAGGAAGAAGAGTGAGTAAGAGAGTGACCGTAGGGAAAGTATTGCTGGTGTAGGAGATGAGCATGCAAGTCTTGCCGACGGCGCCATCACCGACTGTGACACATTTGATGAACCTTGAGGCACTCATTGCCTTCCAATCAAATTCTTGTTCTTCACTCACAAACCCTAATCATTCACCACTCTCTCTCTCTTTCTTTCAACAAGAAATCAAAGAGGACAACTTGTGTTGACACTAACACAAGAAGAGAAAAAAAATGTTTAATTTGTGTACTGTTGTTCGGAGAAACAAAAGAAAGAGCCAAACAGAATTCAATTTTGGGGCTGGGCCTCCACAGGACAGGAACTGCTACTGCCCCCCTTTACTTCATTTCTTTCTTTAGCTTCAATTATCTAAATATTTATATTTATTTGAAATAACCAAACATGCCCCTGTAACCTGTTTTGACCTAAACACCGTGCTTGCTACTCATCCGCTCTACTTGATTTTTTTTTCCACATCCATTTTTCGTTTATATTATCATTTTGTTAGTGATTTTTTAATTTTATATATAACTAGCCTGGTGACCCGCGCGAACGCACCGAAAAATTTTGGTCTTTTAGATTTATATAAAAATAAATTGCATAATATTATAGTTGAAAGATTGAAGAATCAATATTTACAATAACAACTTAAGAAATAAGTACAAATTAGTGAAAATAAAGTCCATATTTACAAAAGTAAAAACCTCAAAATTGAATCCAACCAATTTATAGTCATTCAAAATTCCATCATTACCTACAAAAATACAATACTGCTTGGAATAAATTAAACATCACAAAAAACCTCTTTATAAACAACATTTTTTTTTAGAAGAGCAAGTATTTCCATCTTCATCTAGGATTAATATTTTTAGACTTTTTCTTGACCTCACTCTAGAGACTACAACATATAACTGCCCATGTATAAACAGTGGTTTTGGAAGAAAAATGTCAACATGTGACAAAGATTGTCCTTGACTTTTATTAATGGTCATTCCAAAAACACAAAGATATTGGAAATTGTCTTCTTTCAAATCTGAATGGAAATTTTGGATCAGAAGTAACTATATTCATTCTTGGAATATATATCTTGTCTCCAATATTGGTTCTAGTGATAACTTTCGCACCAATAATATTCTTTCCTATGAATTATTGGATGAAGTAGGGTATGCTGCGCTATTTTCCAAATTGGACTTAAAATATGGTTATCACCAGATTCGAATGAAGGAAGAAGACATCCCGAAGACGGCTTTTAGGACACATGAGGGGCACTATGAATTCTTGGTCATGTCATTTGGGTTAACCAATGCCCCCTCTACTTTTCAAGCTCTTATGAACAGGGTCCTAAAAACGCATCTAAGGAAGTTTATGTTGGTATTCTTTGATGACATTCTAATCTACAGCCCTGATGAGAGAAGCCATCAAAAACACCTCAAAGTGGTGCTTCAGTTGTTGCGGGAAAATCAACTATTTGTCAACTCCAAGAAATGCAGTTTCGGACAGCAACAGTTGAGATATTTTGGGCACTTGATTTCGGGAATAGGAGTTTTGCAGACCCAGACAAGGTTAATGAAATGGTGAATTGGCCGATTCCGAAGGATTTAAAAGGGTTGAGAGGATTCTTAGGGCTCACAGGATACTATAGGCGATTTTTGTTAAAAATTATGGCAAGATTGCTTAGCCACTCACACAGTTGCTCAAGAAGGACAATTTCAAGTGGGGAAATGATGCTCGATAGGCTTTTGAACAGCTCAAGGTTGCAACGACCACTTTACCTGTCTTGGCTGTTTCGGATTTTGAGAAACCTTTGTAATAGAGACAGATGCTTCTCGCAAGGGAGTAGGAGCAGTGCTTATGCAGGAGGGGAGACCTATAGCTTACGTGAGTCAGTCATTGTTAGACAGAGCTCAAAATAAGTCTGTCTATGAGAGAGAATTAATGGCTATAGTGTTGGCTATTCAGAAATGGAGGCATTACCTGATGAGTAGACATTTTGTGGTGCACATACATAAAAAAAGTCTGAGATTTTTGGCTGACCATAGGATTATGGGGGAGGAGCAGCAGAAATGGATATCAAAATTAATGGGTTTTGACTTTGAGATAAGGTACTAACCTGGTTGTGAAAAAAGGGCAGCATGTGCCCTCTCGAGGAAGCTACAATATTCAACACTCTCCGCTATACAATTTTATGAATAAGATGGTTTGGTAGATAAAATTCAAGCTAATGCTAGATTGAGGGGGATCATCCACGATTTATTGAGACAACCAGATTCACATTCGGGGTTTCAATTAATAAAAGGAAGGTTGTATTACAAAGGACAAATGGTGATACCAAAGAATTCCTCTAAAATTCCTCTAATACTCGAGGAATTTCATGATTCAGTGTTGGGTGGGCAATCTGGATTTTTCAGAACCTATAAGAGAATTTATGGATTATTATTTTGGGAAGGGATGAAAAAAGAAATACAACAGTATATGTTGAGTTGTGCAGTTTGCCAACAAAATAAGTATCAAGCCTTGAACCCAGTCGGGTTGTTACAACCTTTGCTAATACCTACACACACATGGTCTGACCTTCCGATGGATTTTATAGGAGGATTACCTAAAACCCAAAGGGTTGACACCATTTTAGTGGTCGTTGACAGGTTAACCAAGTATGCACATTTTATGGCTATTGCTCATCCTTACACTGCTAAGGACATTGCTAAAATTTTCATCAAAGATATTGTCAGGCTTCACGGTTTTCCATCTTCGATTGTGTCTGACTGGGATAGAGTTTTCATCAGTAATTTTTTGACTGAGCTATTTAGAATGGCTGGCACCGAGCTGAAATCCAGTTCTGCCTATCACCCTCAAACGAACGGGCAAACTGAAATGGTGAATCCCTGTTTGGAGACCTACCTTCGGTGTCTCAAAGGGACTAAGCCTAAACAGTGGCCTAAATGGCTCAGCTGGGTAGAGTTTTGGTACAACACTAACTACAACTCATATACTAAAATGACTCCCTTTAAGGCTCTATATGGGAGATAGCCTCCTGTATTAATTAGAGGAGATATGACACAGTCTTCGATGGATGAGGTTAATAGGCTGCTAGCGGATAGGAATCACATGTTGGATGAGTTAAAAGAGCACCTAGTCCAAGCCCAAAATAGAATGTGCAAGCAAGCCGACAAGCACCGACGGGAGGTGGAATTTCAGGTTGGAGATGTAGTGTATTTGAAGATATAGCCTTATAAATTAAAGAGCTTGGCTAAAGAGGTCAATCAGAAGTTAAGTTCGAGGTATTATGGGCCTTGTGAAATTGTGGAAACGTTCAGTCCTGCTGCCTATAAATTGCAACTACCTTTGGGAGGCAAAGTGCACCCAATTTTCCATGTTTCTGCACTCAAGAAATCCATTGTTGCAACAATCACTAGCCAAACATTACCTCTATTTTTAGAGGATGATTGGGAATTGAAGGTTCAACCAGCAGAAGCGCTTGCTGTTCGAATGAATCAACAAGGGGATCTCAAAATTCTTATTAAGTGGAAGGATTTGCCAGATTTTGAAAATTCTTAGGAAGCGTTATCTACACTCAATGAGCATTTTCCTGATTTCCACCTTGAGAAGGGGAGTGTTGATAGGAACCCGAAAATAGTTAGGCCCAAACCCAAAATATCTAAGGTGTATGTTAGACAGAAAATGAATGACAAAGTAGGGGATCAAAATCACGTGATAGAGAATGAGGAGAATTTGTCCATGTAACTAACTACTGAGCTGGCGAGGTAGGAAAAGACTGATTATGTTGTATGTGTATAAGGCGTGGGAAGAGAATGGGGAGAATAGGCTGGGATTGGCTGGGATTTGGGAGAAACTAGGCACTCTAACTGTCTAGGGATATTTTCTACTTTTCTTACTGTTATGTATTTCCTTATCATACAGTCCTGATTTCATTAATAATACAGTGAGTATTCGGTTCTATTGTGCTTTCTTATTTCTGGTACCTATCACAATCAAACTCAAACTCACGGGTACTGATCTGCCCCCACCTTTAACGAGGGCGAAGGCAAGTTTGTGGGTGCAAGAACTTATCCGGCCCCCACACAAATATACTCCCTCCGGTCCTATTTATAAGAACCTTTTTGAAGGTGAGTCTTGATCCTTTTTATAAGAACTTTTTCAAATTGTCTAATTGTCTTATGCATTAATTATTATTTGACAAAAATACCCCATTAGTGGAGGTAGGTGAGTAGTTAATTAGTAGAGTGAGTATGACACAATTAAGTGATTAGATAGAAAGAGAAAGATTATGGGTCTCAATAAATTCAAGAGTAGTTTAGAAAATATGATACACAATTGTAATCAACTAAATTAACCAACTTCCTAAATCCGTGTAAAATAGTAAAAAGATTCTTATAAATAGGACCGGAGAGAGTGATAATTAAATAATTTTTATTGTACTAACATTTAAATAATAAAGACAAACTTATATATTTTATTTAAAATATAATATAGTTCTTATTTTATTTTTTTTAGAGTATCATTGTCTATATTTACATATTTGAATAAGAATATATTAGATATATGTTACTTATTTCAGAACATGTATTTAAGTTATAAAAAGTAAAAAAAAAAAAGAAAAAATAAAGGTGAAATTCTCCCTATTTTACCCAAACCCGACAAGAACCAGCAGATATTTTAAATCTATCAACGGATAAAACTCCAATACATCAACTGCGACTTCAATTTTTGGCCAAAATTGAATTGTGATAAATTTCCCTTAGAATACAAAAGTTTTATTTGATAGTCTAACCCCTGCCACCAAAAATCGATAGCAATGAATTAAATTCATCTAACTCTATCTAGTGAGGGAATTTAGTATATTTGCAGAAGAAACTAATTTTCAAGTGAACCCTCAAAACTTCTACAAGCACTAAATGTACATCATTTTACCACCACCCTGCAGAAGCCTTCATTTGCTACCCATACAGCTCATTTTTGCCCAATTTATTTGTACTCAACAAGAAAACCAGGCGGAGCAATGCAGAAATTTCAGAAGTCCTCATCCGAACTAACAAGATCTAACTCAATCATCTTCCCTGTACACTTTGTGGTTTTATCAACCAAAACTTGCCCATCTGTTTTTATTCTTTTTACATCTAACTGTTGGTTTTTATTGACAGCAGAGGATCCCATATTCACAAAAGATGATTTCCTGAAGACAATAACATGTAGTTAACCAGCATGCTATGCCTCTACCAGTGTTATGCATAAGATGCAAGTAATATTAACCTAGAATCTTTTTTGCAACTGACCTCTTCTCTGTGCAATTGTGTTGTTCATTTGGAGTCTTTGGCCCTTTATTCATTTTTGGATCAAATTTTCCTGCAAATAGTAATAAAAGCCAGCTATGAACACAATAACATGAATACATAAATTATTGAAATTAAAGTTACAAGGTGATGATCACCTGTGACCTCAGAAAGAAATCTAATCCCTTGCGAGTGTGAAGTTGTTGTTACTTTTCCTGCATTGCTGGTATAGAGACTGAAATCTGAATACTCGGCAGGGAAAGAATTCCAATGCAGTAAAAAATAGACTCGAGTTTCCTTGCTAATAATAACATACCTCAATGCCTTTCTAAGACCATCCACAGACAACAATTTCACTGGCTGTGACTTTTTCAAGTTTGTTTTGTCAGCAAGAGGGTCAACTAAGTAAATTCCTTCTGACCTGAGATGATCCCTAGGCCTAAATGCTGTTCTTAAATTTCTGGTAACAAAAACCACATGTTTATATATTATATGTGAGATGAAATCAAACAAGTTGAGCACAAACAAATACTAGCAATGACATAGTTGAAACGAGCGAAACACTCACCCTCCCTTGAGTTCAGTTCGCATGGTGGAATATTTTTCCGATGCTTTCTACAGGAAATTATTATACATAGTTAGTGAATTGATATCCTTGTTATAACAGAATATTGATAGAAAAGAAGAGAATAAAATGCTGCTTACTGATTTATGATATTTACAATATGTACCATGACGTCTGAAATAACAAAGATCAAGTCAATCAATCAGATGGAAGAATTAATTGGAGAAAAAGAAACATAATTCACAAGGAAAAGCATTAATTGGAGAAAAGGAAAAAGAATGATTATCAAAAATTAAAAAAAAAAATACAAAGTAATATTGATATGCATACAATGCTATTTTATATTCCGTTGAAGAACTGACGCCTAAAAACAAGATTGAGCTTTCCATTTCAATGTTACGTGTTATGGTTTTGTATATAAAGAGCAACACAAGATTTTCCTTTATCAACGTGAGTACAGTTTATCAGACAGTTTTAGGGACAGGTTATCTATTATTTAATGTGGTGTGCTTAAGAGAAATAGCTTAACAAGCACATGGATCAATGTTACAACTACTAGTGCTCATGGTTTGCAAACGTGAATTTAGCAAGGTGGATTCTTAGTACAAATCCATAGATTGTTATCCAAGTGAGAGTACTTTATAAAGATCTGAACTACTGATTCACCCACTTTATCAGGCATATTCAATAAAGGGGGAATCTGTAAAAGTGTCAATAAAAAGCATCAGGTTCAGAATTTAAAGAAGGTTATTGTGATTTCACAAGCCATCATATAAATAACAAGATACTTATTTGTTTTCATACTTATTTATGACCATCGTACAAGCCATTCCATCCGATCTTTTCCCTTTGCAAACTCCATAATCAGCAGAGGTCCCCATCTTCAAAATTTGACTAGGGGTGTATATGCTCAAAGAAAAGCCATTGCCCTGGGAAAACAACAGAAAAGAAATTGCAAAACTTATGGCAAACCTTGATTGAAAGAGTGTATGTTTGTCTGGCATTGAAAAGTGACCAAACTCAAATATGAATCTCTCAACGCAACTATTTGTAGTGTTGAAAAAACAAGTTTACCGCAATCATACTCAAAATCTAACCAACCCATAACAACTCAATACCTTGGCATCCTTGCGGACAGCACAATTAAATAGTGCAAAGACCGTTCCTGCCTGCTCTTGCATATTCCTTTGATAAGCATCGCCAAACAGGAAAAGAGAAACAGTACTTTCATCCAAACACCCAATTTTCCATATACAATAGCTCTTCCCTGTGGAACTCGTTTTCTGAATCCCCTTCTCCGTCAACACTCCAACAGTCACCCAACTTCCGGAAAAATTATCCCCAATCAACAAATTCCTGAATACACACACTATCAGGAAAACAGGGTCCATGTATTATATGAATTTCAATCCATAAAGCAGGAGTGAATAATGATGCATAGAAACAGCATATGAATCATCAAAAAGTTTTGTTTCCGAAGCCAAACAGTCAGTAGATATAACTCCTAGACATGGTAAAAGAGGAGGTAAAGAAGATTACTTGATAACTGATAGCCGAACAAAACGAATGTCTGAAAACGATTCCTTAAGCTCAGCAGGGGTTAACAATTGGTTCCTGTTAAAAAAAATGACTGAATGTAACACTGGACTACAGTACAATAGCCGTAGCTTCCTGTAATAGTCCAATTCTCTCTACTACCGTCATGGTATGCATAATATATACTTATTAAGATAATAAAAATGAAAAAGTAAGGTGGCTAACCTTATTCGAAGACCAGAAAACCTGTCAACGTTGGCATCGTTGGTGAGAGAAGGTTTGGATTTTGGTTTAGGGTTAGGGTTAGGATTAGGGGGATGGTAAGAAAGGCAATCTTCAACAGCATTTTTGAATACAGACATATCGGGCTTCTCCTTTTGCTTGGGAGACCCATCGGAATCGGACAGGTAACCTGCTGCAATTCATAGCTGTTAGCGTAAAGCATACAAACAAGAAAGCAATTTGAATATGAATGAAGTGAAAAGGTATACCTGGGGAGGGAGAAGCAGGAGGGGTTTCAGGAACCCTATCCTGGAGGGAAAGCAGGAGATCCAGGTCATCTTGGTGGCTTGACATCTTACTATATGCTATGCTGCCAGTGTCGCAGCAACACACAATAACATAAGATGAAAAGAGAAGAAAGGGTTAGGACTTTGGCTTTGGGTGGAGGGAGCGAATATTTTGGAGGGAATTCAATTCATACCAATCTGCAATATTCCCTCTCTTTCTAAACATCACTACACTGGGCTGGGCTGGATTGTCACTGCTAGTCTGCTACTATTACCATTAAACATCACTAAAAATATAAAATTAATGTTTACCAAAAAATATAAAATAAATAAAATATATTTAATGCACTTTTAATTTGGTAGTATTTTATTTTTTTTATTTTTAAAAAATAAAAAATGTATCCATTTAGATAAATGAACTAGTTACAATACTTGAGAGTTGCATTGGTTATTTATTAAAAAAATATAGATTTTAAATGTAATTTTAATATTTTTATATCTTAAATATTCTTATATGGCAAGGGGGAAAAAAAAGTCCAATATGGATGGTACAGAGATTTATGTAAGTAAGTATATATTCTAGCACTTCTTAGTCAGAGTGGCAAGGAAATTGGATTTAACTTAAATTAGTAAGAGTCTAATATAACTTCTAAATATTAATGATTTTGAATAAAGAAATAAAATAAAAATAATACGGATTGGGCTAAAAAATTGGAAGTTATTCCTTCTTCTAAAATGAGTGCACGAACCCGACATTTTTACGGGCATTTTGCGGATAGTCGTTTTTTGCGGGCGACACGACTTTTTTGTGGATAGTGAGCTTTTTTCGGGTTATGCTGAAAAACTCGAGAGTTATTCGAACTTCTAAAATAAGTGCATGAGCCCAACATTTTCCTAGGCTTTTGCGGGTCGGCCCTATCGAACTAGCCCATTTTGCTAGCTCTAGATCCACCTCAGGTAGGTCACAAAAAGTCCTCGTTATAGTCCCAAACTCTATCGAGACTCCAAATGGTTGTCTCTCTCGCGAAGATCGACATGGTCTAGATCAACTATAATTATTTCGTAAAAAAAAACTATAATTATAGAAAATTTACATACCACGTAGAAACAATAAGGTGAGAAAAAATATAATAACTCATACTGGCATATAAGAAAATGAAACCAGAGTAATAAATACTAGTAGTTTCATAAGAACAGTTATGGTAAGTAAAATGCTCATAAACCAATAGATAATTGCAACCCAAAATTTCACCCAAAAGCATATATGTGATGTAATGCCATGAAATGAAATGAATGGAAGTGACTTCATTATATTTATCCTCTTTAATACCAATGCAATGCATGCAGGTCCATCATCATCTTCGACGCACCTTTAAGTTCTCAACTTTGACCAATTATCCTGAAGAAGCGATCAAGAATATCATGTTCCGTATCAATCCTATCACAGTATAGTCAACTCTTTTAGTTATTTCAATCATTGCTAGTATCACCTTAGATACCAGAATGCTCTCCACTTATCATAGTAATATTCAGGGACTTGTCAGGGATGCACAATCTCCTAAAGAAAATTTCCTAGGCCGCAATTCTGTGCCATTGGGATGAGATTTTCTCAACTAAGGCACACCACCTTCAAGGCCTAATGAAGTACCACCATGTTCATTATTGCATCTCCTTCCTATTTCTCAAAGTACCTCCTGTGGTTTCTCCTCCAACAAACTCTATGCATATGATGTATGCCATCTTACATGCATACATTTTTTCAAATTAATTTTTCTAAGCTATAATATTTTACCATAAATTTGACGGAGTTTCGTCTGTTTTCTTCACATCCAAAAAATTGACTCGATTCCAAATGAGAGTTTATCAACACCAATCATCATAGGCAACCACAAATTTCCATGATCCACTTCTAATTAATAATAATAAATACAATATACTCTCAATATACTTTTTTATGCAAAACTATAAAGATTTCTATTCTTTAAAATTGAAGTCCTTATACCACTTTCACAAGTTACTAAATCTTTTATCCAAACCTACTAATTCCCTTGATTTAATTCTTTATAATCTTTTCACAAAACTTAAATTCTCATTTCCTTAAAATTATATATATTCCCATTTATGTTACAAAAACATAGTATCGGTTGTATTAAAATTCTAAATTTAAACAATAGCTTTAGAATTAAATCTGTCACTTATAGGTTACCCTCAATTACGCTTACTCCTTAAAAAATCATTATTGGAAGAATATTTTTTCTTTAACAAGGATTCACTTCATTTCTTATGGTTTAAATAATAAGTGTAATTTTTCCAAAACAATACTTTTCTTATATTTTTCAAATTTTCAATTCATGCCTTAGGTTTCATAAAAACTCATTTAGATGAATAATTATATTAAAGAAGTTTAACTAATAAATCTTAAATTTAATTGTCCTAAATATGCAATTATCTTAAATATTTGAAGATGTAGGTTTGTTACAATAAAGATTCTAATTAAGTTGAATATGATTGTCTCGTAAGAAAAATATCATATATGTCATCTCAATTAAGTAAAAGAAAAAGAGTTTAATTATTATACACTGAAAGTGTAAAAGAGTTTTACACTAGCATCCAATAATGTGCTGTCACATCAATTAATGAGTATGACGCTTCATGTGTAATTAAACTCACTAAATGATGTGATAACATATCATTAGATAAATAAAAAAAAAAATCGCATGTAACAAAATATAGGGAAGAGGTGTGCACATGTGTATATTATTATCTCACTCTTAACAATAAAATTTCAAATTTATTATACTATAGCCTATAATATAAGGCTTAGCGGCAACCATTGTAATTTCTTTGGAAGAGAGTGGGCCACAAATAGCCTGGTAATTGTTGGATGAACATTCCAGACACAGTTAATCAAAGGGAAAAAAAATTAAAATAATAAATATAACAAAGGTATCAAAACTAACTAATGCTGAAATTACTGTATTTTAATTGATTGTGGGTGCAGAGAGTTTATTGAAAATGGCGCCAGGTGGAAAGAGGAACAAAAATGAAGGGAAGGTAATCTCCCAGCCAAAAATAGTGTGAGGAGGAGCGATTCAAAGGAGAGCCTCCACCATTCATTCTTAACAGAAACCCGACCCTCTCTCTGACTCTGAGGTAATAGGACCTATAAAAGTGTAACGTTTGGAATGCGAGAAGCAGCTTCTGGGCACGTCCTCCTTTCCTCATAGAAGGAGGATCCCTGTGTATGCTCATTAATTTAATTTGAACCCACCTGAGGAACAAGAGCGAAAATGAAGAATCTGCATAGTAAGATCGTTTTCATCGCCCTCCTTTCCATCATAATTCCATCCGCTATTGCTGCTAAGCCTAAGCACGACCACGGTCGTGTGAAGAACATTCACAACGTCACCTATGATGGAAGGTCTCTGTTTGTCAATGGAAGACGTGAGCTCCTCTTCTCCGGTTCCATCCATTACACACGAAGCACCCCTGACATGTGGCCAGACATTCTCGAAAGAGCAAGGCACGGAGGTTTGAACGTCATTCAGACTTACGTGTTCTGGAACGCTCACGAGCCAGAAAAGGGGAAATTCAACTTTGAAGGCAACAACGATCTCGTCAAGTTCATTCGCCTCGTTCAAGAGAAAGGAATGTATGTGACCCTTAGGGTTGGGCCTTTCATTCAGGCTGAATGGAACCATGGAGGACTTCCTTATTGGCTCAGAGAGGTCCCAGGCATCATTTTCCGTTCTGACAATGAACCTTACAAGCAACACATGCAGGCATTTGTTACAAAGATTATTCAAATGATGAAAGATGAGAAGCTCTTTGCTCCCCAGGGAGGACCAATCATCTTGGCACAGATTGAGAACGAGTATAACCATATCCAACTTGCCTATGAAGAGAAGGGAGACAGTTATGTCCAGTGGGCCGCAAACATGGCTGTTGCATTGGATATCGGAGTTCCATGGATCATGTGCAAGCAAAGGGACGCTCCTGATCCAGTCATCAACGCTTGCAATGGAAGGCACTGCGGTGATACCTTCTCAGGCCCTAACAAGCCATACAAACCTTCCCTTTGGACTGAGAACTGGACTGCTCAGTAAGTATAACAAATAACAGAATCTGTTATCCAATTAAAAACAGATAACAGAATCTAACAATGCATTTCTTGGGAATTTGCAATTACAGATACAGAGTATTTGGTGATCCACCATCTCAGAGATCCGCAGAAGATATTGCCTTCTCCATTGCCCGTTTCTTCTCCAAGAATGGAAATTTGGTCAACTACTATATGGTAATTATTATCCTCCAAACTTGCTGTTATTATTCTAATCGAACTGAATGTGCAACTAACAAGTCTAAATCTAAACTCTTGTATTGTATTTGTATGTAGTACCATGGTGGAACAAACTTTGGAAGAACAAGCTCGGCGTTCACAACAACGCGTTACTACGATGAGGCACCTCTTGATGAATACGGTCTGGAGAGAGAACCAAAGTGGAGTCACCTGAGGGACGCACACAAGGCTTTGCTTCTCTGTAGGAAGGCTCTATTGGCTGCTACTTCCAGTGTCCAGAAGATCAATGAATTCCATGAGGTTAGAGTCTATGAGAAGCCTGGAACTAGCATCTGTGCTGCTTTCATCACCAACAACCACTCCACTGAGGCAGCAACTATTGGCTTCAGAGGCTCAAAATACTTTTTGCCTCCACATTCTATTAGTGTCCTCCCTGATTGCAAGACTGAGGTCTTCAACACTCAAAATGTAAAGTGTTTATCCATCCCCTTTCTTATATTCCATTCATCAACAAGCAAATCTTATAATAAATTAACCATTTATATATTTTGCATTGGGTAAAACAGATTGTTTCACAACACAATTCAAGGAGCTTTGTGAAGTCAGGCGTTGCAAACAATCACAAGTGGGAGATGTTTAATGAGGCCATTCCATCTACCAAGAAACTGCCAACAAACCAGGTGCTTCCTGCTGAGCTTTACAGCTTGCTTAAGGACAAAACTGATTATGCATGGTACACCACCAGGTGAGTTACTATATCTATCTCTGCTCTTGTGAGGATTATGCAACTGCTAGCTTAACTCTGACTTTGTGAAATATATATTTGGTGCAGCTTCGAGTTGGGTCCAGATGACATGCCAAAGAAGAGTGGGGTTTCCCCAGTTATTCGTATTATGAGTCTTGGTCATTCACTGCAAGCATTTGTAAATGGAAAATACATTGGTAAACATACACACACATTTCAATAATATTTCATTTCTAAATGGCAAAGTGAGAGAGAGGTATTAACAATATCATTGCTGCAATTTGTTTGAAGGATCTCAACATGGTACCCATGAAGAGAAATCTTTTGAATTCGAGAGGCCTGTGGACAGCTTCAGAGTTGGAATGAACTACATATCCATCTTGGCTAGCACAGTTGGACTTCCAGTAAGAGCCTCAACTCAACTTGTTCCTTCTTCCAAGTTTGAATGAAGACAATAATAACATTGTTATATATGATATATCCCTTCAAATGTACAGGACAGTGGAGCTTACATGGAACACAGGTACGCGGGACCCAAGTCCATCACCGTCCTTGGCCTCAACACGGGAACAATTGATCTCACTAGCAACAGCTGGGGCCATCGGGTAAAAATCTCATCTCTCAATAGAAACATAGCATTTGACATAGGGTAAATTACTATTCAACAGTAACTGAATTGGTACCATTTTGATTTGCAGGTTGGTCTCAAGGGTGAGGGGCTTCAAGTTTTCACTGAGGAGGGATCAAAGAAGATAGACTGGAAACCAGTCAATGGAGTTGGAAGACCTGTCACCTGGTACAAGGTAACAAACAAATATCACATATCAAACCAGTTTCAATCAAAATTCAAAATTCAAAATTCTTTCCTTTTTTTCATGGATTCAATTTTTGCAGACAAGATTTACCACCCCAGAAGGAAAGGGTCCTGTTGCTATCCGGATGACTGGCATGGCAAAGGGAATGATCTGGGTCAACGGTCAAAGCATTGGTCGTCACTGGATGAGCTTTGTTTCTCCTCTTGGACAGCCTACTCAGTCAGAGTAAGTAGTAAATAAATAAAATTAAAACCACTCTCACTCACTACTGTGATTGATTATTGTTGGCTGGCCTTGAAAACCAAATCACTATCTTCTAAGACTAAAAACATGTTACTTGTATGCTATGCTATGTTTCAGGTACCACATCCCAAGAGCTTACCTGAACCCAGAGGACAACTTGCTTGTTATATTGGAAGAGGAGAAGGCAAATCCAGGACAGATTGAGATCCTAAACGTTGACAGAGACACAGTCTGCAGTTTCGTTTCAGAGAACTACCCACCCAATGTGAACTCATGGGTAGCTAAGGGCGGGCAGTTCCTAGCCAATGGGAACACTCCTAAAACAGAAGCTTCAGTCAGGTGTGGATTTGGCAAAAAGATTGTGGCAGTGGAGTTTGCAAGCTTTGGTAATCCTTCGGGTTATTGTGGCAAGTTTGTTATGGGTAACTGTGATGCAGCTGCAACCAAGAAGATTGTTGAGCAGCAATGCTTGGGGAAAGATTCTTGCTCTGTTGTATTGAACCGTAAGGTCTTCAACAAGAGTGGAGGGGATGCTTGCCCGGGTTTGATGAAGACACTCGCTATCCAAGTCAAGTGCTCCTTCTAATTTTGTGGTTTCATTGCCTAAATAAGTCCAGAAGCTCAAAATCATAAATGTCATTGGGGTTTTGTTTTGTACCGATTCTATGGAATGATTATTACTTCAATTAATTCAATCCCTTCATTTGACATCTTTCTTTCTTTTCTTCTTTCTATTTACCTTCAGATAAAATCAGAATATTTATATTTATATAAAACTGATTACAAGAATTCAGTTTTGTCGCTCATATAAATATATAATATCAATATAAAAAATTAAAAATATATTAAAAGTAAGTGAACTCAAAAAGTAAAGAAATTTAATTTGAGCAATTACAAAGGACCACAATTACATGTTTATAAAAGTATAGGGATTAAAATTACATATTTATGAAGATTGTTGATACCAACTCCACTTCCTCCTAGTCAAAATCAATGATCTCTTCTCCTCATACTCCAACATTCACCACCACCGTCTCATCGCATCAACAATGTTGTATTATGTTTTTCAATTTCTCTTATCAATTCTAATGAATCCACCATGGGTACCTAGAAATCTTCAAAGATTTCTGTTCTTGTATTAGTCAAAGCCTCCTCCTTGCCTCTAGGTGAGTACTAATTCACTAAAATACTTTATTATATCAAATATGGTGTACTTTGTTCTTGAGGAGCAATAGGAATCACCAAGTTTTGATTTTTTTTTTCTCTTCGGTGATGAACGTGAATGAAGTAGGATTGACCCATATCATTTTCTGTTGCAATGAACCAGATGGGTTGCGATGTGGAGCAAAGGAGGACAACGAGGAAAGCTCTGACCTTAAGGATGGAAGAAAAAGTGGTGGCTAATGGCTTGGGGGTTAGAGAGGTGGAGTGAAAACGGCGAAGGAGCGGTGAGGTCAAAGGGGAAGTTGCATACCGAAGTAGTGCTACAATAGAGCTCGCATTAGGCGGTGGGTTGCTCCACCGAATACTCATCCATATCCTCCATTAGGGAAGTCGCCATGAAGTTCTTATGCATGAGGATCACCCCCTGTTCACTATAATGGTTCTTGATAAATATTAAACCATTGCACTATTGTGTTACTTCATGTTATTTTCCTAGTAACGATTTTTATTTTTTCATTCCGAGATTAAGGTGAAGGTAACATAAATTATTTTTTTGGTATGAACAAGGTGTACTCATCTTATATAGCTAGAAACTATTCTCTTTTGCATACACACCACCACAGATGCAACACCTATCAAAATACTTAAGGGACCCAATCATGTGCCTAATGTGTCAGACTTTATTGATCAAATGTACCATAACTATAATTGGTATTTGAAGAAGAAGGGTTTATTTGCAATTTTATCAAAATAAATACTAGTTACTAAACTTGCTACAACCAGTAAAATGAGAATACAGATTTGGTGCAGTGAAAAATGATGAAGTCAATGTTGTCAGTCATTTAGAGACGTTAGATGAAAATGGTGACATTTCCCTACCACATCAGATAATTACCATTAGCTAGGGTTGACCCAACATTTCTCTACATCTAAGACGAGCTTTAAAATGATGTCTTTTAAAATCAATACAAATAATTTATAAAAAATATTAAAATTTGACTTTTTTTTTAATTTATTATATATATAATTATTTATTAAATTATCATAATTAATATTAATGAAAAGAGAGAAAGTTATGTATGATAAATATATCAGGCATTTTTAAACAAAATATTACATTTAATATAATAATATAATTTATTAATAAAATATTTTACATAAGTAAACAAATTTTGGGAGGGCCTAAAGCGTCAGCCTCACCAACTTTAAGATTGGGCCAACACTACCACCAACAACAAATATCAACATCCATCCTTGTAGCTTAAAAAAGAAATGTTATTAATAACACATCAAAACTCAAAATTTAGAAAAACACTACTATTCTTTTTCAAACATTGCAATGGTGAACTATCAAATCTGATAACCAACGGGGGTTAGTTAAAATGGTACATGTTTGTTTCCCCTTAAGCAATGTCTCGGGTTCGAGTTTTGTGGATGGAGAAAATCCCTGTTGGGAGAGCTAGCCCCACCATGGTGTGAATGTTCCTGGATCAAACAGGATTGCCTCCCATGAAGGATACTTGTGGTTTAAACAAAAAAAACTACCAGATCTGATAGATCCTTCACAGCCACAAATGGAACGAAGCTTAAGTGATAGGAGTTAGGAAAACACTTCATAGATTTATGCTTTCCAACCTCTTAAAACTATTTACAGATTAATTACATTATTTTCAGCTTAGTTATTCAAGATAATGGTAACGACTATGGTGGATCGCCTCGATGGGTAATTCACGTATAAGTCATCCTAAATGGCCGATAATAGCCCGTTAGTTCACTAGTTGGTAAAAAATTAAATTTTGATAATTTGTCCTAAAAGTTAGAATAATTGCAATTTAACACCAAAGTCCATCTTGACCATTCTTCTCACTTTAACCGAAGTCATAATCCCTAATGTCTATTTTGGTGGGCATATCACATAAACTAACATCGAGGTTTAGGAATTGTGAGAATATGTGAAATATAAGCGTCTTTTTTGGCGTATTTGTCTCAGTCTTTGGTGGGGTCAAGAGAAATCTTTTGTACGGTTAAAATCAAAGGGGAATTGAGCACCTTGATATATATCCGATGTGGCTCTGGCTGGTGAACATGAAAAACTCGTTTTTGTCTTCTAATTCAGTTAGGTGTGATAATTTTTCCTAAATCCATTGGATAATTATCCCAATTAGTTAATTTTCCTCTTCTCCAATCTCTATCAATTTCATTATCTGCAATAATTGAAAAAAAAAACACAAACAAATAAATTTTTTTGTCTTTTTACATAGATTTGAAACTAATTTTTTATTTTTTCCTTTATTTGTGGATTGTGATGATGGAGCTCAACATATATTGAAATTAAAAAGAAAAGTTTCCAAATAGTAGATGCCTTAACATAGAATAAGGAGAAGGTTAACCTATGGAAGAAGGTGAAGTGGTTTTGAAGATGTGATGAAAGAATGAAGTGGGCATGTGAAGTCGAAGAAGTCGAAAAGGTGGGTATTTGGCTGAGGTGCAACTTCTTCCATGCAAAGAAGATTCGAGAAATGGAGTTGGAGGTGGTGGTGGCATTGTTCATTAACCAACTAGTCTCTCTTTAAACCCAAACAAGGAAGGCAAAGTCACACCACCGACGAGAGATGTCGTGCCGGAAGAGATTACGATGAAGGGACCATATCCAATATTTGAAACAACAAGGGACTATTATGGTAAAGAGTTACTAAATTTATTGGCAATTTTAATATCTCAACCACATCAGTAGTTTGTAATTAATCTTAGTTGTTCATTACTTTAATAACAAATCTGACAGTCGGTAAAGATGTTTTAACCTGTGAATACCTATGAGGAGATTCATCCTAGTTTTGGCCCAAGATAATACATAAAAAGACGGGGACTGAACAACAAAAAGAAAATATTTTAGCTCAATGGGTTGTTGGTATTACATCTCAAACGTTAAATGTTTTAATAATAAATCTAATGGTGGAATAAGGGTCATGCATCGATACATGACCCAAGTGTTACTTCACCGTAGATGTTGTGTGAATTAAAATAGATTATATTACACTATGTTCCTATTCATGTGTTTCGTACACAAGGTATACGCTCCTTCATTATGAAAAACATTTATCGTCTCCATACAATATCAAACTTTCAAAATATTTATGATTATACAAAATTTATTAAATTGAAGAGTATTTTAGTTTTAAATATTATACTCATTTATCTTGTTGTTATAAAAGTGTGAGGGCTTTTCTATTCGCACCACCATTTTTCTGTTCACAACCCTTTTTATTTTATACCATTCCATTTTTTCTCCTTCCCTTCCCTTACCCCATCGGAGTAACCCCCTATTTTCCCTCCTTCCTCCCCCTTCCCCTTCCCCCACAAGAGCAAACCCGGAGCAACACCGTCGTAGCCACATCTCTTCATCTCTTTTCTTTCTTTCTTACTATCTATTTTTTCTATAGTTTCATACTCAAAATTTAAGTGTAAGACTATCTTTTTCCAATAACTTATAAAGACTTGTATTCTTTTTTGAAAAAAAAAAAGAAATAACTTTTTTTTGTTTAACCACAGGTATCCTCCACTGAAGACAATCATATTCGAGCCGGGAACATCCACATCATGGTGGGGCTAGCTCTCCCAGCGGGAATTTTTTCCATCCACAAGACTCGAACTCGAGACCTTGCTTAAGGGGAATCAAGCATGTACCACTTAAACCAACCCTCGTTGGTAAAGAAATAACAACTTTTGAAACAACACACTCTCAACATATACCCTAAAAAAGACTTAAAGTCGATCACTTTAGTCTTTGAAGGTAGAAAATCCATCATTAAGTCTTTGAAACTATTTATTGTCCGTCACTTTAGTACATCTGTCACTCTCAGTTACTTAATAGCGTTAAATTTGTTGATATAGCACATTAAGTGCCAATTAGATTACCTGTGTGACATATCTTAAGCACTAGCTCTCTCTCAGATGACTAAAATGAATTATTTACAACCTATTCAGTGATAAAAATGAATGAAATTAAAGAAATAATTTTTATCATAGAGATATTTAAAATTTAATATTTTTGAACTTTCAAAATTATTTAATTTATTTATTAGAAAACTCTGTAAAAAAATTTGTCATATATTATTTTTACATTCATTTTTATTTCTATCAAATATATAAAAAAACTATAAAGATTAATTTATTTAATAAAAATTATTTTAATGGTAAAAAAAGAAAATTAAAATAAACCATAAAGGTGAGTATTTATTTTTTATTAAAATAAAAAATGTATAGAAACGTATGTATATTATGTAAATAAATATTTGCACCGTGTAAAACTAGAAATTTTATATCAAAATAAATTAATATTGAAATTATAAATATAAATATTTAGACTACATAAAAGATATATTTCACATAAAAATATAATAACAGTTAAATTAGAACAATAAGCATATGTATCACATGAAGATAAAAATTCTTCACTAAATTATTATATAAATAAAAATATGGTAAAATAAATTTATAATACATTTAAAAAATTAAAATATGGTGAAAGAAAAATAAAATTGTTAATAATTTATTACTTTTCTCATATATCTTCGATTCATCGCATGTGTTCAAATATTAGTTTTATTACATTAGACATGTATATAATTTCCACTCCCTATATTATAATTGTTCTTAATGATTATGATTATTATTATTTTTTTTAAACCACAAGTATCTTTCATGGGAGATAATTCTGCTCGAGCCAAGAACATCCACGTCATGGTGTGGTTAGCTCTTTCAACGGGAATTTTTTTGCATTCCCAAAACTCAAACTCAAGATCTTGCTTGAAGAGAATCAATCATGTACCACTTGAACCAACCTCCGTTGGAATTATGATTATTAAAACCACAAACTTAATATGTTGTAAACATGTGAAATTAACACAAGGTGAAGTATGTTTAATTTAGTTGCAATAGGACTGAAATGAAAACATTGTGTTATCCATTAGGGCTTTATGGACAATGACAAAGAATTACGCTGAAAGACTTCATTTCTTGTTATATCATCAATATTTTTCTTCTGCAATAATACAAATTCAAATTCAAATTCTATTCTCAAATTGCTTCACATCCCCAAATCACAAATCAATGCCCTCCATTAGCTCACAATTCATTTGGGTCTCTCTTGTTACTTCTTTTTGTCCTTCTTCTAAAACAACTCACTAGGCAATATTCTTCTCCTTTCTCAACCTTCTCAGTTCATTCTTTTTCCTTTTCACATATTGGGTTTGAATTTTATCCTTTTAAAAAAAAAAAAAAAAACTCATTGATAGGGTCTCTCTTGTTACTTCTTTCTGTCCTTCTAAAACAACTCACTAGGCAATATTCTCCTTTCTCAACCTTCTCAATTCATTCTTTTCCTTTTTACATATTGGGTTTGGATTTTATCCTTTTTTTTAAAAAAAAAAAAAACTCATTGATATTTAATTTTAGTCAATCATCTAAAATACACTCACACAATTAACCGCTCAATCAAATACAATTTTACCAAAAACTCAAAAATGTTAAATTTCAAATATCTCTAATAAAAATTATTTCAATTTTATTCATTTTAATCTCTCCCTAAAAAGAGAGTGAGTACTTAAAATATGTCACATAGGCAATCCAATTACTCCTTCCGTCCCTTATTATAAGATTCTCTCAACCGTTTCACATAGTTTAAGAAAAGTAGGTTAATGTATTGGTCTTTTAAAAAAAATAATAACATTCCAAATATACTTCTATTTAAAAGTCACTATATTTTAGTAACATTAATAGTGACTTTTAAATAAGGGTATATTTGGAATGCTATTATTTTTTTTAAAAGACCAATACATTAACCAACTTTTTTTAAACTGTGTGAAACGGTTGAGAGAGTCTTATAATAAAGGACGGAGAGAGTATATTAAAGGACATTCAATTCTTCTAGAAAGGATCTTATAAATAGGGATGGAGAGAGTAGCATTTAACATGTCACATCAACAAATTTAATAACTGAGTAACGAGGCAACTAAAATAGATTTTCTACCTTCAAGACTAAAGTCACCGACTCCTACACTCCTACACTTTCAGGACCAAAATGATTTCCTCTACATAAAAGTAAAACAAACAGCTCAACACACGGGGAAATCAATAATATGATGCTTCAAACCATACTATTAACATCAGCGTAAAATTTCTCATCGTGAACTTGACATCGGCGTAAAATCAATAATATAATGCTTCAAATCATACTATTAACATCATTGATTTCATGAAGCATAATATTTCAAATTATTTCTCTTCCCTTCATCACCATTTCTTACATGGTAACTGCCAACAATTTGACTTACAAACAAAATAATGAAATTTTTAAATAAAAAATCAAAATTTCAACATTCCTATTTTATTTACACGTTCTGACAGCTAAATTAAGAGAGAGAGAGAGAGAGAGAGAGAGAGCTCCGTAAATTCCCTTACACCTTGAAAATGTGGCGACCCGATTCATCTGCCATTTATGGAAGAACTTATTAGTTTATAAAAAAAGAAAGAATAAGAGAAGAACCTCCGAGCTAAAACTGGGGTGGGGGGGATAACAAATTGTTCACATGCTGCAGTAAAGAGAGCAGGATTTATCTAGTAGAATCTAGTCATATTCAAAAATCAGAACAGATTAGAGACTCAACCTTACGAAAAATGTCAACTCACCCGGATTATGCCACAACTTTGCATTGAGCACCGAAAATGAGACCAAAAAATAACTGAGCCTTGAGAATAAACCACCATTACATGCAGGGTTAGGTTGGTTAGCTCCAGAAACTCATGATAAATCAAAGGATCCCTGGCCTTCACTGATTGCATAGAGTAGCTTCTTATACATAATTTCCTGTTTTAAATTAGACATCAAAGATTAGTACCAAAAGGATGCAATAGAAGAGAAGTAATCAAATACGTTTGGACATAAATGATTAATTAATCAACAATTTTATGATGAGACAATATTATGTGGACACCATTTCCATTTTGGATAATAAAAGGAGAGAAACTGCCAAACACACATTCCAACGCTTCTGTTATACCCCAAAACAAGGAGTAAGGTACGGCCTAAAGGCATTGGATGCAAAAATAAATTCCCTTCATGTGGTATTACAGTACCTTGGTAGAGTAAGGAGGAAGCTTCAGGTAATTAGCACATGTCATCACACTAGGCAGGTCATCATCAGCTGATTCTGAAGGCCCATTTCCATTAGATGAAGTATTAACTGCAGTTGAGGAAAGCTGCACCCAGATATAAAAAACGCCATGAATACAAAGGTAAGAACAAATATTTTAACTTACATAGATAACCATAAAAACAAAATGCAAAAAGGAAAATAAAGCATAATATAGAGATATCAAGTACAAAATTACATCAAACCATGTATAAACTATAACAGATATCATTTATCAAAAATCCATTTCTAGTACCTTCCGCACAATCGTTAGTTTAGGATTTAGAACTGCCAGCCCACCAGGTGGCAGCCTAGGTGCACCAGTAACAAATTGACAGAAGGCACGCTGCTGCTCCGGTGTAAACTCTCCCATAATTTCTAGTAACTGAAAATATTACCATGTAGTACAAGCATCAAATATAACTAGCCCAAATTTCACAATACACTACAGTCCTTATAATTAGGAAAATAATCATACATTAACAATGGCAGGGCTCTTTGCAGTGTACCCATGGTCAAATTTTATATGATCAGCAAGTGTCTCTGCCTGCAGAAAATTTTTTAACAGAAAACTTATGATTAAGATGTCTTATTCTAAGATTTTAATTAGTTCTAAAAGCAATAATAAAAATTGGGCAAAAATTACCTCCCACAACTCTCTGCGGCCGCAAAGCAAATTGTCCAGTTCTTGGGGAGTAAAAACTTGTAAAGATGACATGTCAAAAACCTGCATTAGCAGCACATGTACAAGTGATAGACGTTTAGTTTTGAACTCAATAAAATGAGCAAAATTTCTAATAACTTTTCCCAGTAATACCCCCCTCCTCTCATCCAGGAAAGAGAGTCTAGCAGAACCATCACCATTCATTCATTTCACAGACAATATCTACAGAATGAAAAAATTTTACATCAAACAATTGAATATTGCAAGTTCCTTTTTTCATGCAGGGAAAGTAAGGTTGGGGGCAAACATAGGTAAGAAAACATGAACATACATTTGATAATCTCCCAATTGAAATATTAAAGCATGACATCAGTGCTAGAAAAGTACAACACCATTTAATATATCACTAAAATACCTAATGACTTTTAGTGAAATAGAACACCACTTATGAATCACAATGTAACCAAACTAATGCATGCAGCAGGTGAACTCAGACTCTAATTAAAAAACTCAGCAACTAAAGCAGAAGAGAGCTCTGTGTTATCAAATTAAACCCCACAAACTAAACCCCACAATGTTAATGCCAGATACTTTCTGCAGGCAAAAGGGATGGGACAGCTTGTTTAAGAAAAACAACACACTCGTATGAAACAAGGTGCACACTTAAATTAGACCAGCATACAACCTGGTTAAACCCTGCTCTAAATGCTTCTATTTGACGCATGATACCAGTCTTGACAGTTGCATCAACCACCAAAGATATGTACTCCTCCAAATTGTTGATATCAACCTGAGAATTTGACAGTTAAAAGAGATTGTGATAACATGAGAACCAAAACCTACAGACTTGCTCAAGGTTAACTGCATACAATTTCATCTCCTGATTTCAAGATGTATTTGGGATAACCAGGGAGTGTAAAATCCAAACAGAGATCTTCAATTGGGGTGTCACGGAAACGTAAATTAGCCGTTGTATCAGTAAAGCTACTACCAATAGATTCTAAATACTGTTTCCGGCAAACAAGGGCATTTAACTCTTGCAAAGTCTTCCCAAGCTCAGCATCAATGAAAAGAATGTCATGCAAATCAAGATCCTGCAACAAATTGAAGGTTAAGATACATAGACTAGAATAAGTTGGCCTTCAGATTAACTATGCATATGAAAATAGTTAAGACATCAATATTACACAATAACATACTTGACCAAGAACAAGCTTATAAAATGCCACTGACATTGGCAGATCCAATAGCCGTCCATCTTGAAGAGCTTTAGCCATAACACGGCCTAGCATCCGAAAATACTCAACCACTTTTGTAAACTGGCCACCCTCTGATGCATCAGCATTTGTAGGCCAAGGCCGGGGAAACAACCCCAGAGGAGCTTGAACAAGTTCTCCATCTCCAGCCAAATTAGGCCCAGAGCCTTCATTGCCTTTCATTTTCTTTTCATCTCCATCAACTTCCATTTCATGTTTCTCTGAAGAATAAGATCTCCACATTTGCAGCCCAACTTTTTGCAGGTCATGACTTAGAATTGTATAAAACTCAAGGGTGGGACCCAGGCCAGTTCCAACTTCACCAAAATATTCCACCTCAAGCACAGCTTTTTGGCTAGAATACATCTCCATGACTTTTGCAGCAGAATCCAAAATGCGATTTCGAGAGACACGAACCTTTTGGCGCTGTAATCTCCCAACTCTCACTTCTCTTTCAATTGTTGATCCAAGACCATCAGCACCTTGCTGCTGCTGAAGTCGATAGAGCGCACGAGATAACCCAAAGGCAGTTGAGTAAAAGTACTGTCTCCGCGTCTCAAAGGGAAATAAAAAAGGGCATGCTTTAGTCAACTGGTAACACCATGTGGGAAGACTCCCACTGCATAGTGCAAGGGCATCTTGTATTTGCCTAGCCAATTTTGGAGTAAGCTTGGTACTAATGAATTCCTCTGGAGGCACCCTAGCACCAGTGGTAACACCTAACTCATCTAAATCCAAGATTGTTCCCTTGGCAAAGCTATCAGAAACCATTTGGGCCCTTAAACGAGGTGCAAGCTGGTTCAAACCCTCCAGTACACGCAGTAGTGCCAAAATATTGTAGGTAGGATTAGATTTTTCTAGATCACAGGGCAATTCTCCCTGCAATATACTGTCTAGAATAGATGTCTGATGCAACTTAGCTTCAGCAGTGGAATTTGAGGCAGACCCAGATTTGGCAGATTTTGAAGTATTTGAACTTGATCCTCCAGTAGGGGGCCTATCTGCCTGGTTATCTGCCCTCTGATAGGTGATGGTGTAAATATCACCCCACAGACCACTTCCATCACTGGATACATAGTCACTTCCAGTAAACCTCTCTTCATCGTCTTCATCTAGCACAAGCTGTCTTTGAACTGCCTGATATATAGTCAAATTTCTATTAAGCTGCCTCCCACCAGCAGTAAAAATCAACTTTGCAGGATCATTTGAGCTGCCAAACAACAGGCGCCCATGCCTATCTCTGCCACCCCTGAAACCTCTGCTATTATTAGCATATCCAAGTCCAGCCATAGCAGCAGCAGCAAATGACATTGCACCCCTTGAGCTAGACGAATAGCCACTTCTAAAATCAGGAGTGTCAGATCCCCTGGCTGTACCAGCTTTGCTGCTAGAACCTGAGGCTGCATTAGTTTGGCTATCACTTGTTGCTGGAGCAACAGTACTCTCCTCTGTTGAGTCACCCAATTTAACATCATGTACTTTGTCAGGCAAGCAAACAGGAAGAGAATCATCCCTTAGCACCTGCATAAAAAAAAATCAATACAAGCTGAGATTGCATTCATATGGTGGTTATTGAAATTTAATATTAATATAAGAAAAAATAACAGCATTTCTCTTTGATAAAATTCAATTCCTAGTATGGATGCAGCTGAACTAAATGAGTATCCAACCTTGGAAAAAATTAATGATGATTAAAGGGTAATTATTGAAATACATTATCAGAAACAATATTAATATTTCTGCTTGATAATGGATGAAATGAACAAAACGGCATTTTTCAATCTTGGTAACAATAACTAATGATCATGACAACAATGATTGTTAAAATCTACAACTACAATAATAGCATTATTCTTTAATAAAATCTTTAAAAATAATAAGATAGAAGAAAAGCAATAGAAGTAGATATAATAACAAATAGCAAAATACATACAGAAGTTTAACATGTCAAAATACATATTAAATCTGAAGAGAAGGAAATAAATAGACAGGTCAGAAAAGCAAAGAAGTTCTCCAACTGTTTAACTGAGATACTGACATAAGAATAACTATGACAGAAAGATAAAATCTTAGCAACATACATCTTCATGGTCGTCATCATCATCATCGTCAGAAATATCATCATCTTCAATCACCAAAGCCTCATCAATATCAACATGAGATATATCCAATTCTTCATCCTAGCCCACAAAAGCAGTGGAAAATAATGTCAAAGGATAGAAAGGACTCAACAGTTCAGGCCACCACTAATAATAAAATACTACACAAGAAACATTAATTAAAATACTGTTTTAATACAAACCAGTATAAACCCCGTCAGTTATATGCATAAACTAAACTTGGGACAAAATTCTGACAGCAGCATAATTTCAACACACAAAGAAGTGAATCATGGAAAAAATCAACTCAACAAAAATGCTCAAAAGAGGACAGGGATAATTTATCAGATAAGGGATGCATATGAGTTAGGTGATTATAGTCTATAGTGATTTATAAAACTAAATGGCAGAGGGAAATCATTGGCAGAATCCAAGAATAAAATCTAGTGATTTCAGGAGCAAACATAATTCTCTGGAAACTCCACATTGCAGAAACTCTTCTTAAGGCGGTCATGCAAATGGAATTCAGCATCTTTTAGGTCTATTAAGATGGAACTGCATCTTTCACTTTGAAAATTATTTTATGAAAAATGTTAATATCCACAGCGAGATTCCCCCCCCCCCCCCCCAATCTACTTCCTTCCCATGTGGTTAAAGTGTGGCCCCTGCACAAGTCCACCCTACCTTGTCTAGAGGCTCTTATTCCATGTCAAGAATCAACTCCCCCCAAAATCTTAAACTGTTAGACGAAGAAGGCTCATGAATGACTTTTATATCTAACCAGGAGGGAAGGAAAATAAGCATAAACAGAATTCAACAAAGATCAAGTCAATGATAAAAAGCAATTTGGACTAAAACTATTAAATTATTAAGACACATTCCACAAATATAGCAGCACACCTCAGAAGTTGAGTCACCATTTGAAGGTTTCATTTGAGTATCTTTGTCAAGAGCTGCTCTTCTGCGTACAGCATTCCTTGTTTGGGGTCCTCTTGCTTCCTCCTGTGCAGGCTTTAATACAGCTTTACCCTTTCCCTTAGATGAGCTGATGTTTTTATCTTGAGAGATTTCTTTTCTAGGCGCATCTCCTATGTTAACAGATGATCTGGATCTAGTAGAATGACGACGGGCAGTGGAGGGAGCATAGGTGGAAGGAGATGAAACACCTGCTCCTGCAGGAGTTGTTGCAGATTCAGAATTCTCAGCAGGTACAGTAGACTTTTGACCAGAGTCACCACGCTGGATACGAGGCCAGAGAAATTCCTCAATTGCTGCTAAACTTGCTAGTGGATCAATCAGTACAACATTGGATGAATAATCCCTAAGTGACTTTTCGCACTGGGCTCGACAGAGACGCAACTTGAAGGGCTGAGATAATGCACTTAGTCCAGAGGAAAGACGTGCACTTCCACTAGATGACCGGGATGAATGACTCAGCACAACAGGGAAACGCTCCAAGGAGGACAAAGCATTTTGAAGCTTGTGGACCAAGATTGTCATGGGAGCAACAACCCCGTTGTCAGTATCGGAAGGTAGTGCAACAGCAACAAATGATTTAAACCTCGTAAGTGCTAGTTGGCGCAGCTTGGGCAGGTTGGTTTCTGAGATTCGATCTTTAGAGAAATACCCACAAGAAAAATAATTCAGCAAAGCTGCAACAACGCCACTACCAATAAATTCAAAAGTAGATACACCATCTCCTTTGCCAAGTTCCTTTAGCATGTCAGATATCACCCCAATCAAATACTCTTCCATATTAGCAGAATTATCATCCAGACCAAATCCAGAAGCTTTAACTTTTCCCTTTGCCTTAGATCTTTGGTCATCAACACCAGTGTTCAACTTCATGCAAAGATTTTTCAGGTGCAGAAGATCATCACTAATACCCACTTCAACAGCCCCAGAATCAGAAGGAAAGTACTTGTCTTTAAAAGCTTTAGCAGTTGAGCTAACAGATGTGCGAATACTTGAATTAATTGTTGGAGTTTCCACAGAACTTGGTGACAAACCAACATTTACCGGAGCTGGACTCTTCAAAACATCCAACGGATTAGCATCGGGATTTGAGTTACCACTGCGTAGGTGATAGCGCCTAGAGCGAGATGATGTTCCAGATACAGAATCATTGTCCTTCTCAGCAGATGATGCTTGTGTAGAGATACTGGTTGAATTTCCAGCCAAAATAAGTTGGTCAACTGCATGGACCACACCTTCTCTGACAAACATCTTAGAGAAAGTTCCAGGAAGCTTTTCCATGAGAATTTCCGCAATTTGCAAGGCAGGAACCAAAACATATGGATCTTTCCATGCTAACACGCCAGCTAAAAAACTATATCATCAAAGTGACAATGCATAAGTTGTCTACTGAGAATATATAGTGATAGCAACCCAATTAAATTTCTACATACCTTGATATATTTGTCACGTTCAACAAAGACTGGATCATCTCAGCTGTGCTGAAATACATCAATTTTCCAATGACAGAGAGACATTTGTGGCGAACAGAACCGTTGACGCTGGAACCATATATCTATTTCAAAAGCAAGCATTACACATAGATGAGGAGTAATGTGAAAGGAAATGAGCAAGAAAAGGGAAAATTAAAAAATAATAATAATAATCATAAAGCAAACTTTGAGCATTCTAACAAAGAAGCAAATTTCGATATTTAACCTGCATTAAAACTGGGAGGAGATCCATCCCAAATTGCTGGAGTAACTCAGGCTGATCATTTAATAATTTCTCACGAGCTGATATCTCATGGACATTTCCATTTGAATCTTCTTGTATCCCAGAACTGCTAGCAGGAGATTTTTTCACGGATGACACTTTTACAAACAAGTTGGAGCTGACTGGAAGGGAAATGGTTCCTTGTGGCAATGGAGGCAGAAGCTCATTTGCTAGGTTCACAATCTCAAATATCTACATATTAAAAAACAGAATTAGAATAACTTCATCTCTTCACAAAAGAGAACTGAAAACTTCTCAAGAATTTGAATGACCAGTTTAACTTCATGATCTTTCAAATGAACCATAGAGAGATAAAACCACATATAATTTGAGAACTCTGAAGTACACCATACCTGTTCGGCTGGCCTGCTCAATGCAGGTGAAACAGAGGCATTAGAAGAAACTCCAGAACCAGATAGTATATCTTTAAGAATGCCACTAATTCCAAGGAGAAGCAAAGTTTTAGATCCAAGGGGGGACCCACTTGCACATGTGGAAAGAAGTCGGATTAAACCCTGCTTAAGACAATGATGTCAAAGGTACAACCCACAACAGGCGAAAACATCAGATTTAATAGCAAAGACTACACCTACAGTATATGTTGGTGTGCTGAGAGAAGCTTGTCCACCTCCAGAACTGCTGGTAGAAATGAGAGACGCAGCTTGTGTTACCAGTCCATGATTGCACAATTCATCTAATTTGTCTGGAGATGATGCAAATGCTTCAGCTATCCGAGTCAAACAAACAGAGGCATGCTCGAGGACCTACAAAAGTTAAAATTGGATATTATGAGGACACAACTAAATGATTGACAACATCAGCTTAAGGGATCATGA
Source organism: Sesbania bispinosa (assembly GCA_026901365.1). Taxonomy (NCBI): domain Eukaryota; kingdom Viridiplantae; phylum Streptophyta; class Magnoliopsida; order Fabales; family Fabaceae; genus Sesbania; species Sesbania bispinosa. The sequence continues at coordinate 83,644 of QLOH01000338.1, forward strand.
TTTCACAAAAAAAGAATTCTTTAAACAACTAAGAGAGTATCAAGGAAAATGCAGTTTCCATTTATGACAAGTATAACAATGAAATTGACCTTACCTTGGAATCATGGTACTGAAGGAGGTTTGTCAAAAGAGGAACAGTTTCCATCACAAAGTCAGCTGCATCAGAAGGAAGCTTCTTGCACATATTTGCAGCAGTAGATAATGCCACCCGCTGTAAAATATAATTTTATCAATATAGACCTACTGATTAAGGGCTGGTGTGTGCTAAATGAATAATGACAGTTGAAAATTATAATTATCCTCTAGGTGTATGGATTTCATTGATGAGTTACCTGAACTCCTGTTGAGAAGAAGTCCAAATAAGAAAGCACAGCCATGAGAGCACCAGCTCGAAGACAGGCGGTTGGGTGCTCCTGAGAAATCTTTTTTAGAGCTTGAAGAGACTGTTCATGTCAACAATCACTGGTATCAGAATTCAGGACCAAGTAGAGCACCATAAGGTCTCCGGTCTACCAAGTAACAAGAACCTCATTTCAAGACAGATAGGTCATCTTTATGTTTACTTAAAACAAACAGTAACCAACATAATGAGCAATTAGGAACCTCGTAAGACATATTTCCAAAAAGAAATCAACACAAAAAAGGTGACATTTGTGCCAGACTCCCGATACAGTAATTAATCAAGTGAAATTAATTGAGTATGGAACAACCTGCTCAGCTAAGTCCATATACTCTATGGTAAGTAATCTGGCACAGAAGATTGACACTGCACCATAATGCACAACAGCAGCACACGATGAAGGGAGCACATCGCATAGATGGGTTAAAGCCCTGGCTGCGAGAAGCATGATATCAGGATTGCTCTCGTGATTAAGCAACCCCACGAGGATGGGAACAAAGGAATCAACAGAGAAGGTACTAAGGGATTCTTCGGTGCCAATTGAAAGCATATCACAGAGCTGCGTCAATGCCTCAACCTGACGACCTTCTTCCCCATCGGCACGCAAACCAGACAAAATCTTCTTGAGCCTGCCACTCTGGTGAGACGACGATGCAGTACCACCTAACGCCGACGAGGGAAGCAGATCATCCAAGCCAGCACCGAGCTTCCGAAGAAGACCTTGAAGGGCGCTACTCGCAGACGTCAAATTCTGGTGCAAAACTCCCACACCACCCTCACTGTCGTTATCATCGTCATCCCCGAAAACACCTGCGCTTTCCCTCTCTGCATCCCTAACCCTAACATCATGTTCTTTCTCCTTTCCTTTATCGGAATTGTCCCTATTGCCACGGCGATCACGGCGCGACCCAGAGGATTCGTTGGTGGGGTCCATGGGAGGGGCAGAGTTGTTGTTGTTGTTGTTAGTCCTGGTGGATGAGCGAGAACGAGTGTTAACAGAAACGGTGGCGTTGGGGATCGAAGAAGAAGAAGAAGAAGAAGAAGCAGAAAGACGAGCGCGTTTGGTTGAACGAGAGGATGAAGGGGCAGCTGAGGAAGCCTCCGCCCGCTTCCGGCTCCGAGTTTCCATACAAAAAACCGACCCCCACCCTTTAATTTCTGTCACCCTCTCCTCGATCCATTAATTCTCTTCTTTCACCCTAATAGATAAATTAAAACCCTAATTCCAATCCCCAAATGCTACTCCTACTGGAAGGTACTCGTATCGTACGAGCCTTTCCCTTAACTAACTAATTAATTCAATGAGGTTAGGTTTTCCAACGAGGATAGGAGTGTAGTGAATTGAGAATCTCGTCTCCCGTTTCGTTTCTGCAATGTGTCACGTCTGATATACGGAGAGAATAAAGCCCTAAGCGAGGGAAGGAATGGAATAATAAGAGAGACGAGACACAAACCAACAGAGAAGAGAAGAAATGCTACTCATAACACCCTTTTATACGTAACTTTCTTTGCCATATTTTATCTTTCCCCTTCCACAAAAGGATCCACTCGTCGCTAAATTAAAACAGTGAGTGAACTCGCTACTCGCTACTCGCTAGCTGGCGCAGGTCGTTTTCAGAGATGAAAATATATCGCACCGAAATTTTACACCGAAAACACACTTCCAAGTCACGTGATGACCGCCGTCAAAATAGATCACGATCAAGCCTTTCGAGCTCACCACACCTCTTTATCTCGTTCTTGGTTTGTCGTTAACCAAACTAGGAGTTGTTTGTTTAAGATTTAAAATTTAAAATTAATAACTAGTATTATTAATTAGTATTTTTTTGTCTAACCAATGTATATATTCCTTGAGAGATAATTTTACTCGAATTGAGAAGATTAGCGTCATGATGAGTCTAGCTCTTAGTTCCATACACAAAATTTAAGTATGAGACCTTACTTAAGTACTCGTTTGAAGTGATTTTTACTTCTTAGTTTTCGATTTTCAATTTTCATTTTTTTTAGTTTCCAGCTTTTAAAAACTTGTTTTAAGATAAGTGTATCATAAATCAACTCATCATATTATATGTCATCCCCAATATGAACCTACCAAAATAATAAAAAAATAGTTCATGTGAAAAAAATAAAAAATAAATTTGATAAGCCAAAAAATATAGAAAATAAAAAATTTCAAATAAAAATAATAAATTTAAAAAATCGATTCACCCTAACTAATTAATTAAAAAATTTTAAAAACATAAGAATCAATGAAAGTAGTATTAATAAATATTATTCTCAACCACACCAATAATAATAAAAATAAAATATCATGTCATTTGAATATATCCAATAAATGATAAAAGTGCATAGGGTTTATAGATTCCAAGATATCATAATAGTTAAATGCACTAGAATATTACTATGGTGCTACATTAGTTGCATTCCAAAATCGTTGAGCCAATCGATCTCTGAAATTAGTCATCCTACGAGTATCTGTTGTAGTCACTTGTGATGGCACATATTGCTTTCCTATATTGTTCCTAACTGATTCTTCAACTTCTAACTCAACATTTTCATCAGCATATGTAAACAGAGGATCATCCTGCATCTCTATTATAATGAAATTACAAATAACACAACATGCAATAGGAATATATTTATGCCTTTTCAATGCATATGACAACATTGGTTTAAGAAGAGGAAAATGAGCTTTTAAAACCCCAAAATATCTTTCAATCACATTTCGTGTCTAGTCAATCTTGAGGTCCGTTGTGCTTAAGGTTTTGGCTTCAACAAACTATTATATTCAAGGTTAATATAAAGACACATAACATTTTCAAGCCCATCATCCGAAACATCTACCAAACTCCTAATAATAAAATCCATCACAATTATCCTGCAAATTGGAATTTGTGCCACAATAAATATTAATAGGTATAAACAATAAATTGTTTAACTAAAAGTAACCATAAAAAATAGGATTCATAATTCCAACAATTCACACCATTACATTAACAAAATGGATGTCTTAATCCAAACATAAACCTAAACATTCAAAATCCACCACACAAATGTCTTAATCCAAACATAAACATAGACAAAGAAGATACATAAAAACATAAGATAAATTAAGGAAGATTGAGAATCAAATATTTCTTCCGCTCAACTGATAATGCCATAAACACATCTCTCCACATAGGATCTTCCTTCAACATCTTTACTACCTTTGCAAAAGAAGCACCATCAAGTTCTTCAACGACTTTAAACAAGTCATCATTGATTCTTTATCTTGCACCATATTGCTTTGCACATTAACTTCCCCTGTAGCAGTAGTGGATGACCCTACAACGTGGCTTGTGCTCATTCTCTCTAAAATATCAACTTTCCTCTTAGCACTTTCTCGCATAATCTCCAAGGCATTAACAAATGCAATTTGAGCATTCTCTCTTGCTTTCCTTTTCTTAATGTTTTTACCAGCATTTGCTTTCTTTTTTTATTGAGTTCCATTTTCCTCTCGATCAAAATCGTCCTCACCTTCACTATCATCATCATCATCACTAATTGAAGGGCTTTTGGTAGAAGCATGTTGATTTGCACCAGAGGCAGTTGTGTCCCCATAAATGACACATAGTTTATCATAATGTGGACAACCTTTCTTTTAAATCCGCTTTGCAAACTTGTACTTCTGGAAATAAAATGTTAATATTATATTGTAAAATAATATGCTACTAATAACATACCATAGTTGTGAAACCATCAAATAGGAATATACCTCACAGAACTTCTTTCATTGATCATTAGTAACAGTAATTTGTCCAGTTGATGCAATGAACTCTAGTCTGGTCTCCATTTTCAACAAATTAGAAAAATCATTCCATTTTCCTCTCAGTTGATTGAATTTGTTCTTAAATTGGTCATACATGTATTCCTTGTCATAATTATTTTTCAATTGTTCCTTAATATTCCTTCATGCGGCCTTTGTATGAGTAGTAGTTTGTCTATTACCTTCCTTAACTTCCTTTTCCATTAAACATATGAAATGTGATTCAATATGTGTAGGCCATATATCTTTTTTAGAAGCTACAATTTCAACCACGCCTTCCCCAACAACTTCATTCTCATTTTCCATCTAACAAATGACTCATCAATTATTAGAATATATCTATATAACCAAATAGGAAATTTTCTTATTCTTATAATTAATAAATCAAAATAAATTTGAATGGAAATGGTTTCCCCACTTTCTCTTGACTGAAATATCAATAATTACAAATACCCCAACAAGATAAAAAAAAATTTGAGAGCACACAAGGACATAAGTAATACACATGAAAAGATAAATTGCAATGAATAGCACACAAGTCCAAGCACCATACAAAATGAGAACAACATTCATTAAGCCAAAATTAAAAATTACTGCACAATTAAACACAAGATAACTACAACATTAAACAAAAAGGTAAAGAAAAAAGAAAGAAAAGTCAAATCATGACAATTCACCAAAACTTGTTAGAACTAAATTAAATGAACAATACATCAAATACCATTAACTTGATCACGTACAATAACGTGTAATTCTCCAAAATCATGACAATTCACCAAAGCATGTAATTAAATGACAGTGCACCCAAGTCTGGTCCTTTTATCCTAAAAAATCGCACTTTAGATGAACTACTTTAGTAGAAAAGTGGAACCTTATATTAGAGAATAAAAAATAACTCTTATGCATGTGTAAATATTTTTTAATAAATGAATCATTAATCCAGTAGAGTACAATAATCACACAAAGAAGGAGGCAAGCTGTACAAGAACCACAAGCAAGTTTTGTATGACATTTTGTTTTCCGGAAAATCCTATACAATTCTTTATTGATGCCAAATTTATTTAACAAAAAATCTTTAGAATCCGTGAAGTAAACACAATTAAAGAAATCAAGAAACAAGAACAAGTAATGAGTCATTGTCTTGTAGAATAATAGTAGAGAAGTTCCAAAAGTAAGAACAAATTATTGTCACCATGTATAGGAGACATCATGAAGCCATAAAAGCTATTTTCTTCTACTAAGTATATAACTCCAAATATATGCATCAAGTTTAAACCATCCTAAAATGATAAATTTTTTATGAAAGCATATGGAATATAACGAAAAGTCACCTTCTTCCGAATATGTGGATCTCGAAATTGCAGCAATCTTTCAACCTCCGGTGCAAGATCATGAGCGAACCTCTGATGTAACATAAAATTGAGACAAACAGTGGGGTACAATACAAAACTAGAAATAAATAAGTTGGTTTTAAGCAGGACTAATCTTGTTCAAAAAATGAAACAGAGAGAAATGTTAGAGCAATAGAACCAAAAACTAAGATACAAAAACTAAGCGCCAAGGTTCATGAAAAGGAAGACTTACCATGAGCGTTGTCACTGCCCCTATAGTGGGAACCACACAGACGCAGAAGAAGGGTAGTCGACCAGAAAAGGGGTTAGGTCTCGAAGCTTAATGGAGACTGGAGAAAGGGTTAGGTCTTGACAAAAATTGGAAACTCGACCCCTTTTCAGAAAACCTTTTTTTATTGTTTCTAAAATTGGGTCTAACATTTTGAAACTCAGTAAAAACCAAACTCAACCCCTTTTTACCCGAACACGTTACGTTTTCAATTTTGCATTTTAAAACCAAAAACAAAAAAACGCGCAACCACCCCGAACGAACCCTAAATTATTTAAGGGAAAATCAAACATGTACCATTTCAACCAATTACCTAATGGTAATAATAACTAGTATTATATCTCTTATATAGAAAAATTGTATATATTTTAGGGTAAAATAACTTTTTCGCCGTTATAAAAAATGCAAGTTTTGAATTTGGTCTCTGTTGTTAAATCCTATTGTTAATTACTTATGTGGCAAACTCCTAGCAAAGTTAGCTATTACAATGTGGTAATTAATTAATCTAGGTTGGATTTGTTTAACTTGCCTACAGTCACATGGTATGTGTCATTGTGGAATAAGAGACATTGTCACCATCCAGATCCATTCTCTTGCTCCCCAAATTGCTCATTTGTCCAAGACCTATTCCACTTCTCTTACTCTCTCCATCGGCACCAAATCCATTCTCCACTATGTCATTTTCGTTGTCACCAACCTTGAAGTTATTTGGCAGCAATCATAATCTAATAAGGCCATCGCTTTAGGCCCTAAAAAAATATCCTTTTTTGAGGTCCTAGAAAAATATATTATTAATATTTAAAAAAATAGTTAATAATTATTTAGTAAATAATATCAAATTATTAAGAATTAAAAAGTATTTTTTATGAAAAAGGAGCCCCCATTTTATTATGATTCATTTCTCTTCTCATAAATAATAATTAATAATAATTGATTTTAAACAATGTTCTTATTACATACTTTATTTCTATTCTTTTACTACTTTTCTTCTTATATACGTGTTATACTGTCATTATCCATTCTTTCCTACTCTCTCATTCTCTATCTTTTTCTCAAAGAGTGAATGAAATCAGCCTTTTTGTTTCTTATAAAATAAATCTCTACACTCTCTATTTTTTATTCTCCAACCTTTGTTGTATGATTAACAATTTGATAAAATTATTGGAAATGAGGTTGTAAAATCTTCTCAATAATCATTTAAGATTGATTTTTTATACATTATAGACTAGACAATTACTGCACTTCATAGTAGATTTGAACTATTTAAATTATACAAAAACACTTTTTAGTTTTTTATTTAACGTTGAGAAATTAAAGTCATTAAACAATGAGAATGTAAAAGAAAGTTGTCTTTAATATTGAAAAATCATTAAAACATAATGACAACTCTAATATTAATTGATTGGATATATTTTTAAAAAAAAATTTAAAGAAATTATGCAAGTAGAAAATGAAACACCAATTGATATACTTAACTATGTAAAAAAAATTATTCTTTTCTAAATATATATTGTTTATAGAATAATGCTAATAATTCAAGTAATTGTTACAAACTAAAATTAATAAGATCTTATCTAAGATCAATAAAGTTTTAAGAAAGATTAAATAAAATTATAATAGTTTTTTTGGTCAATAAAAAAATTATAATAGTTTAGTAAATTATTTTTATTCATTCAAAAATGTCTCATCATAAAATTCACTTTAGGCCCACAGATACGTTGGGCTCGCCCTGCATCTAAGGGTTTAGGGTCGTGCCGACAACGCCCATGGCAAGTCCTTCTTCACTTCCTCCTCGTCCCTTTAGCGACTCCAGTTGACATTAAAAAGAAAGTATTGATTTCAAAATGGTATATTTGTTACAATGAGTTGTTAGCAGAGATTAACAAATTTGGAAAATGGAAAAAAAAAACATGTTTTGTCATAGAGAAAAATTCTAAGGATTCGTTTGATTTATAATTAAGTAGAATTGATTTTAATAGATTTATAGAATCAATGACGGAAAATAAATAATACATGATTTATGAAGCACATCGAATGAAAGTGATTTAAAATAATTCCTCTTAAGTTGATTCCCACTTTTTCCAATGTGTAACCAAATGAATACTAAATTGAATATATAACATTTTTCTAAACACTATGTAATTTCCTAAATTTTCTAACACTAGTAATTTTTTTTTCTCCTATTACATTTGAGTTTTCAACATGTAAACCGAGAAAAGACGCTCTATGAGTGTGTTTGGTAAGGCACAAGTTTTTGGCTTATTTAGGAGCTCATAGTTTATAAGCTATGAGCTACTTTTTTTTATAGCTATGAGTTACTTTAGCTAGCTTATAACTTATAGCTTGTAACTTATTTTTTTCTTCCATTTTTATCCCTCATATTTTAATACGCTTTCTTATTTGTCTCCTGTTTACATCTTTTTATGTCATTTTACATTTATTACCTAGCTTATCAACTAGTTTTATCAAACACTTTTAATCCAATAAGTTAGTTTATAATCTCGAAACTTATCACTACTGGCTAGCTTATCAGGTAATTTTACCAAACACACTTTATATTATAAAAAATAGGGTAAAATATATTTTTGGTCCCTATAAAATTAGCGAGTTTTGTTTTTAGTCCATATATTTTTTTTTTATTAAAACGTCCTCTAAAATTTTTTTGTTTGCAATTAGTCTCTTCCCTCAATTAGCGTGTGTCAGGTGTTGACCTGTCACATTTTCTCTCTTATTTATTTAATATCTGGCCGCCAGAAATTTACTTAAATCGACCGCCAAAATTCTCTCAGGAACCCCTTCTCCCCGCTCCCTCTTCTCCATTTCCCCCACCTAGTAAGTAAGTCTGTCAGTAAAGTGCTCTGAATTTGCCACTTTGCACAGTGCATCGATGTTGATTATGAATAGTAAAAAGAAGGAATATGATGATATAAGATGAGATTCGTATGTAAAAGAGAAATCAACGATTCAGATGATGATCTACTGGAGGTTTTATTTTGTGCTTGAATAATTAATTAAGACGTAATGACAGAGATGATGATGCCTAGCATTAGCAATAACAATAGCAAGCATTCCAAAATAAAAAAGGTCAAGACAAAAAGAGTGATTGTGTGTGGGTGACCAAGTGGCAAAGAATAATTACTATGATCAACCTATTCATGTACTTCATCATCATCAACAACTTAGAAAGCAGGGCATATGATTTCTAATGCGTTTATACCCAATACAATCACATTAAAGTGAGACTTTTCTTTATATTGATATATCCTGAAACTTTCCTTTATATTAAAGTGAGACTTTTTTTTAATAGTGTTTCTTGATATATCCTGAAAATCATGATTTCTTGATAGTCAGGCCTCATTACAATCCAAGAAAGACTTTATGATCCATGTTGATTATGTGTTGTATGATAAATGAAAACGACTAGCAATTTTAATTGTTCAACTGCAGTGGAAAAATTGAGGGAAACACTTACCTGTGAGAATTGAGAGAATTTCCTTGATTTTATCATTTGTTGTTACAGTTGCTATTCTTGAGAGACTGGTTGCACTCTTATCTTACTCTCATTAATGAATGAAGTCACCATATGGTTCTAATTTTGATCTGAATTTGGAAAGTAACAATTGTCTAGCAAGAGATATTGATATTATATTCCTTTACACTTGGGGAATTTAATTAACTTTTATATTTGATTTTCTTGCTTGAGGGCAAGCAAGAAGATGAGGGGAGTTTGATAAGTGTTAGAATTACGTAAATTTCCAGATAAATTACAGCACTTATTGATAAACAATTGTTGAATTTATAACCAAATTTCACCCTTCTTAGCTTAAATTGTGGCTTTTGTATTTATTGGAATCAAATCTGAACTTGATGCTATTTTGATGAAGAATCTGTTGATTTTTACAGATAAAAAGCTAAGTTACAAATGAAGCATCAAGAGAGCAGTGAGCAAGGGCGGGAACAACATAGAACAAGCTTCAAAAAAGGACAATTCAGAAGAACTAGTTGCGCTCCACCTGCGCTCAGCGCAGGCAGAGCGCATGAATGTCTGTTCAGTTACCGTTTCCTGTGCTTCACCTGCGCTGAGCGCAGGAAACGTAACGTAATTATTAATGGGCCACAAGCAGAGTCTCAAAAGCTCGTCAAAACGGTTTATAAAGGGACTTTTAGGGATTGAAACGGTAGACAAAGACGTACGGAGTTTTGAGCAGATTCGGAGCTGGAGAAAAGTGTGACAGTCTCAAGTTGGTTTGTAATGGCTACCATGAGTAGCTAAACCTCTTTATAGAATTGAACGTAGTCGATTCAATCCCCAATTGTATTTTGGATTTTCTTTGTTATTTAGGAATCTCTATTTTTACAATATTGGTATTTTTATTTTGTTCTTAATGCTTAGCTTCCGTTTTTGTACCGGAGTTATGATGCGATTTCTTAATTACGCTGGGAAGCAGTTTTATAAATCTGATTTGGGTAAACACACTCAATAGGTTGAATACCTAGGGATAGGGTTCAATTTATTGATAGCTATTAACAACTGATCTTAAAGCTAGACAATTTGTTAAACAGCCAAGGGATTGGTGTTTAGGGAATTGTTCTAAGATTTTCATACTTGAGGGATCTTTATGAATGAATTTTATTTGGGCTTCAATATTTATAATTATAATTTCCTAGATATCATTGGTTTTCAAAATACAAGAGGGGTGCGATAGACGAAGTTTAATCCTAGTTTCCTTTATTTGCTCAATCTTATCCATATTCTCTTTGTCACGGTTTTTATTTTATTTTACTATTATAATCTTCACAAACAACCCTTCATAATTTCTCTTACTCGATAAGTGTGAGCACTGAGAACTTAAATTATATCGTTCCTCGTGGTTACGATAACCCTTACTCTTAAACTATTACACTGTTGTGATATCGGTACACTTGCCAAGATCTCAACAAGATCTGTAGTAGATATATTATTAATTAAGCAAGGAAAGTGACTGTATTTCCAAATGTAGAATGAAAGTAGAATAAAAGAATTACCTTTATGTGGAAAAATAAAACTTTATCCTTAAAGCTGTGCAAGTTCAGTCGAAGAATCTGGTTTCATAGGCAATAACCCAGGGAAAGTTAAATTGTAGTGAATCGTCAGCGAAGTTGAGTGGAATTTAACATGTTTGAAAGGGTGGTGTGTTGGTTAGGTACGTTTGATATTAATCGTGGGGTGGGGGAGAAGAGGGAGGGTTGATTTGGGGGGGGGGGGAGAAGAGGGAGTGGAGAGAAGGGGTTCCTGAGAGAATTGTGGCGTTCAATCTAAGTAATTTTTTTGCGGTTTAAGACCGCCAGAAATGCAATAAATGACACCTATGAGAGAGAAAGAGTGACAAGTCAGCACCTGACACACGCCAATTGAGGGGAGGGACTAATTGCAAACAAAAATTTTGGGAAAACGTTTTAATAAAAAATTTATAGGGACTAAAAACAAAACTCGCTAATTTTACAGGGACCAAAAACATATTTTACCCTAAAAAATAAGACAAACAATTTTTTTTTCTTTTTTTTAGGAAATATAACAAACAATTTTAACCAATTTACCATAGTGCATTATAAGATGTACCATGATTAGTTACCACAAAAATAAGAATTTACATGACCATTAGTATATATGGAAGGTATTCTTACAAAGCCTAAATTCTACTCGGGTGGTACAATTAGGCCAAGTGAAGAAGCTAGTGTGTGTTCTAATGCTGTGTGTGCCCCTCCTTTCATAGGTGTTGGGGGTATCTTCCCATTGTGGTATGGTTTGCTGATTGGGGGACAACGTGCGCTGATCCTGCTATCAAGTTGCTTGATATTAGTTCTTTCCTTTTCTGGCTGATTCCCTCCTTTAGTCAAGCCGAGAATCCTGCTTGGATGTATCTGGTCTTTCTACCCGAGCTTACCCTGGCCGAGCATACCCTAGTCGAGCTAAGCAGGTACATAACATAAACCTCCCAAGCTACGAAGTGTTGTGCAGTGAAGTAGCTTATTTGTTCCAGTTGTGATACTATTGATCCGAGCTTATCTTTGTCGAGCTGTTCAGATAAGGAGTACGAGCTTCGCTAGTACGTAACATAAGCCTTCCAAGTTACGAAGTGTTATATAGTGAAGTGGCTTATTTGTCCCGACCTGATCAATCTGAGATTGCTTGGCAGGTTTATTCGGGTGTCAGTTGTTTTGTCAGCCGTTGTCTTTAAATTGGGACCGTTAGATGATCCTCCATCTTCACCTTTCGTTTTTCATAACCATCACGCCTTTTGGGCTTCGCGTTTCTTCATCTTCAGAACATTTCGCTCCATACCGTACCACCGCCTATTTAAGCTTGCTGTCGGAAGCTTCGTTCTTCATTCGCAGAGAGCCCTAATCTTTCTTGCTCGCGTCTTTGGCTTTTCGTTTCTGTTTGTTCCCGTTTCTCTTCCTTCTTCAGGTACACCAATCCTCTCTTCTTCCTCTTGTTCCTTTACAATTTCTTATTTTTTCCACCATGTCTAATTCTAGGGAGGATTTAGAGTTTACATTTCTGGTTCTTTTGAGGGGTCTGTGAGGAAGAAGTTAGTGAATGTAGGTGGTTCTTCTAATGAATCTGAGAGTGATTCTTCTTATGAGGGTTCCGTGGGTAGTTTCCTTGTTGTTCCTAGTGTTGTTCCTATTATAGTTGAGAATCAAAGCGGTGAGGGAGAGTGTTCTGGTAAGGTTTTTGGACGCAAGAAGAGGGTAAAAATTACAAAGTGCCTAGGTGAAGGTGAACTGAGGGGCTATGTTCTGAAAATGGATGAAGAAAGGAAATAGGAAATTGAGTATGATTTCACAAATTTTTCTTGGGTAGAGGAGACGGTGAGGGAAACCTCTTCTGTATATACTGACGAGGAGTCTCTCAGGGAGTTTCTCGACCGAGCTAATTATACCCGACCTAGCGTCCAGGGTATCATCAATTGTAGTTGGTGTAATCCTCAAGATAGGATTTGTCATATGAGAGCGAACAACTCGGTACATGATGTAGTTTACATGTTTGATAAATTGTTTAGTCAGTATAATGTTCGAGTTCCCTTCACTGATTTTGAGTGTTCCCTTCTTCGGATTTTAAATGCTGCTTCTACTCAACTTCATCCCAATTCATGGGGATTTATAAGGGGTTTTCAAATTATGTGCAACTTTTTTGGCATTACTCCTTCTTGCCCCAAGTTCTTCTATTTCTTTCAAGTAAAGGTCCTCCGTCCTCTGGGTCTCATTCCCATTAATAGTCGAACAGGTCGGAAGTTAATGGGGGCCTATACTTCTTCTCTCAAATTGTTCAAAGATCATTTTTTCAACTTTTTAGTGATGTTGGTAACGCATTCGTCTTGGATGAGAAAAAGAATTTCTTCTTCCCAATCTACTGGTCTCCTTGTCCTCGTGCCATTCTTGGTTTTGATTCCGATTATTTGTCTCCCGAGGAGCTTATCGAGGTCACCTTTTTAGAGAAAGCTATCGGGCTCAAGTGTGCTGATTTGATTAAGTTAGAAGACAAACCTGCTGACCTTAGGGAATATATTGGTATGATTTGTACAATTTCCTCTTTTTGCATATGATGTTTGAGTTTGTAATTTTCTCTTTCTCTTATGGCAGAGCAAATGGCTACCGGTTTGGATATGAAGGCCCTTGCAAAGAGGTTGGAAGCTCAGAGAGCCGAGAAGGCAAAATCTGATCAAAACATCGAGCAATCCGGGGGTGAGGTCGGACAAGGTTCTAAAGTTCCAAGTCCTCTCCCCAAGTTTTAAACCAAGATGGCCGAGAGGGTATCCTCGAAGGAGACTTCTCGGAAATGACCACGTGATTCTAGGCCGACCTTGGACCTTGAAAGGAGCAAAGGTCCCGAGCTACCCACTGAGGGGAAGATCCCAATCTTTCAGGAGTTTGTTGGTTCAAGTCCTTCTATCTCTTCCCTGTGGGATAATCGTTTCAATATTCATCAGGTTATTGACTCCAACCTGATCCTAAAAAGTGATGTTAAGAAGCTGGATAACTGGGGTCCACGTTCTGGCCATTTGATGCTCCAACATATTGGTCTTAGGACGGTCGCGCTCGGTCGGTATTTGGAGAGGCAAGCATCCACCAGTTCTGGTGGTGAGCAGGAGTTGTTGGCCTCTATTGATAATTTACAGAAACAATTGGTTGATTAGGAAGGGGTGAAGACCAGGGTGGCGGGTTTGGAAGGCCGAGTTGCACTGTTGGGGGCTGCTCAAGCCTATGACCAAGGATTTTGTCAAGCACTGTAACAGGTAAAAGTGTTGTTTCCCGATGTGGATACTTCGAATTGTGATATGCTGAAAGAAGTTGTCAATGGTACTCTGGTAGAGATGGTGCTGGATAAAGGGGGTGATGACCCCAAGGGTTCTGAGGATATCGTTGGTCAAGGGGGTGAAGATGAAGCTAAGACTTCAAAAGAGTCGATGCATGAAGGCCAAGATAATGCTGCGAGTGACGATGATACTCAAGGTGAAGCGAACCCTGAAGTCCGAGATGCATCTCGCGAAGATGACAAAACCGAGCAGCCAGTTTCCAAGCAAGCCCCAACTGCCTAATCCTTTTTTCTATATATTTCTTTTTGTTAAATTCCTTCGGGAGTTTGTATAAAAAACTATGTCATTTAATGAAATTTCTGCACGTTTTTATTTCATGTAAACCGTCCAAGATTTCTTCATAGGAGTCTCCGTTTTTAACTCCATTTTTTGTTTCGCATTGAATGTTTCTCGTTTTCCTCCTCTGCTTTTTCACTATAAAAGAGACTCTGGCTTCCTCAATTCTAAACCAATTTGGGATCTTTCTGCTCTTTTATGACATGGACGAGTTGTTCGTAGACTTGAAGGTATTTCTGATATCAGTTAATCTGTTTGATCTGACTTATGATACTGGTTGGATCAATAGTTTAATTGATGTTGGAAATCTCTTCTAAGAGATGTAAGGTCCAAGAATCCCCTCAAAGTGGTTTTAATCATGACAACCAAATCAAATGCAACTTAGCATAATTCTGATTCCAAAAGAACTAACAGGTTTCATCTTGCAGAAGGACAAATATGAGAAGCTTCATTTTAATGGATAACAGAAGCAATAAGTTGAAAGAATGACAAATCTGTGAAGGAAAACTTGAAATAAAGATGAGTAAATTGAAAGTAATTCATTCAAGCATTCAGAAGCTATCAAGTACTTCTCACAGTTTCCAGAAACAAGAAGAAGCATCTCAAGAACTCCAAATGAAATCGTTTTAGAAGGAAGATTCATTTTAGGAGGAAATTCTAAGTAGAAAGCAAAAACAAAATTTCATTCTTAAGATATATCAACTGCAGAACATGAAACATGTCATAGAAGCATGAGAATATCTGCAGTTGATCAGAAGCAATTCTGCAGAAGGGATGTGCAAGTATAGACTCTGTGGAAGCAGCAAATTAAACCAGAAAGTCTAAAATGAATCTCCTGCTGATTTAGCTGAGTAACACAAGTTGAAATACACTTGAAAAAATCCAGAAATTATCCTCAGCAAATTCACAGAAGCATTGGTGAAGAAATGAGCCAGTTTTGTTGTCTGCAGAAACAAGTTCTGCAGAAGCATAAAGATCAGTCAACAAGACAGTTGTACCTGTCAGCTTTTGCAGCTGTACCTGAAAGGGACTTGTCAAAGCATCACAGTTAGATCATTTTGATTACATTCCAACGACTACAAGGCTCCTCAACTATAAAAGGAGGTGCTCTCTTCACCATGGAACACACCTCTCACTCCAGAAGCATAAAATAATCTCTGCTATTTCATTGCCAACTTCTGAAACCTTTTCTCTCTCCTCAAATTCTTTCTAATCCGCTTATACAAGTTGTTGAGGGGGAGTTTTGCTCACTAGGAAATTCTGTTGCTGCTCTGATTATAAAATAGTGAGTTGTTTGTACTTTACCTTGCTGTTTCTGTGCTTCTGTAAGGTCAGAGAGATTGGTCTGTTGTAAAATCTCTTGTGACACATTAGGTGAAGTATTTGGAGAGGTTGAAAAGGCTCTTGTGTGAGCCTGTGAGTGTTTGGAGTCTGCAGAAGGGAATTCTGCAGATTTCTGGACCTATGCTTATGGAGAAAGTCCTGCAGTAAGTCAGGGTCTATTTCTGTGAGTTTGGTGATTCTGTAGAAATCCTGAAGAGGCTGTGGAAAAAGAATACTAGTGGTAGTGTGTACCCAAAGGTTGTAACTGATTTGTTAGTGAGAAAAATCCTACAGAAGGTAGGGACTGGACGTAGCCTCAGGTTGGAAGAGGTGAACCAGTATAAAAACCTTTGTGTTTTCTTCTTTCCCTTACTTTATTAACTTCTGCATGTGCACAAAAAGCTTTCAAAACTAATAATATCTAAGTAAGTGGCAACTAAACTGATTCCACCAAAGGAATCCTATTTTCAGCATAATAAGCATTAATACTTACAATTCTACTTATGGAGATCCATCTTCTAATAAACAACCAAGAACTTATCTTGAGCAGAATTTTATTAGAAGATATAATTGTAGAATTTTAAAAGAATCACAATTCAACCCCCCTTCTTGTGATTCAACCATATACTTCAATTGGTACCACAACTTGCCTCTTGGGTTGAACTCACTTAACAGTGAGAGAGGAAAAGATCAAGGGGATGGCAAACCATGGAGCTGCAATGTTCATTCCAGAAGGATCATTCACAAATAGACCACCAGCTTTCAATGGAAAAGACTATTACTATTGGAAGGATAGAATGAAATTGTTCTTGGAATCTCAAGATATTGATCTATGGGATATTATAGAAAATGGGAATTACATTCCCACTACAAGAAGAACCAGAGTTCTGGCTCTTCCACAGAAGGTGAGTTTGACATTGTTGAAGAAGCACCAAAACCCAAACCTAAAGAAGAATGGACACAAGATGACAAACAAAGGTATCTTCTAAACTCTAAAGCTAAATTTTTTCTTCTTTGTGCATTAAGTAGAGGAGAATATGATAAAGTTGCTGGCTGCAACATAGAAAAAGAAATATGGGATACTTTAAGAATTGCTCATGAAGGTACAGACCAAGTAAAAGAATCTAAAATCAACATTTTAATTCACCAATATGAAATGTTTAACATGGTTGAACATGAAACTATAGATGAAATGTTTAGTAGGTTTACTATTATTATAAATGATTTAAAATCACTTGGTAAAAGCTATTCAAATCAAGAACGAGTAAGAAAAATACTTAGAAGTCTCCCAAGAATATGGAGACCAAAAGTTACAGCAATTCAGGAAGCAAAAGATCTAGCTATACTCAAGCTGGATGAGCTTCTTGGTTCTCTAAAAGTCCATGAACAAGAACTCATGGATGAACTGCCAAGAAAAGACAAGTCAATAGCTCTCAAAGCAAGCACATCCAAAAGAAGTGTTGCTGCAGAAGATAAACCTTCAGAAGAAGAATCATCATCTTCTGAAAATGATGATGAGTTGGCCTTTATATCTAAAAGAATTCAAAGGCTGATCAGAAGAAAAGGTAAAGGGAAGAAATTCTACAATCTTAAGAAGGAAGGATCAAAAGAAGAAAATGTCAGAGGACCTATCATTTGCTATGAATGCAATAAACCAGGACATATCAAGGTGGAATGTCCTCAGCTGAAAGAATCAAGACCATTCCAGAAGACGAAGAAGGCCATGATGGCCACATGGGATGATTCTGATAGTTTTGCAGATGAAGAAGATGGAATTGAAACTGCAAACCTGTGCTTCATGGCTGGAGAAGATGATGAAGAAGAAGAGGTAATTACCTATAACCCCACTACATATAAAGAACTAGAAGATGCTTTCGAAAATTTATTATCTGACTCACACACACTTGCACAAAAATGTGCTCTTCTTAAAGAACAATTAGTTAAATCTAAAGAAGAAAATGACATACTTAGAGAATATAATAATAGGTTAACTAAAACCAATCACTGTCTCCAACAATCTCACTTTAAGTTATCTGAACAAGTCAAGACTGTAAGAAACAGTTCTGCAGAAGCAGAAAAAATTGCAAGTCTACATAAGGAAAATCTGCTTCCGCAGAAGAAAATTGATGAACTTCAAAATGATTTGTGTAAATTTGTAAACAACACTCACAACTTGAATAAATTAATAGGAAACAGTAGAGAAACTTCAGACAAAAAAGGTTTAGGATTTAATCAAGACAAGTTTTCAGAATCACACAAAACAGTGTTTATTCCAGCCAAAAGGAAACCTCCTCATTGTTCTTGGTGTAACAGGCTTGGACATTATGACCAAAACTATTACAGAAGAAAAAGGAGTACCAGAAGAAATGTATCTAACATCACAGGACCCAAGAAAATTTGGGTACCTAAACCATTGTTTTCCTCTGATATAGGTAAAAACAAAAGGGTCCAAGAAGAAAGAGCTATGGTTCTTGGACAGTGGATGTTCCAGACATATGACTGGAAACAAAAGCAAATTCACTCAACTACATATGATGGAAGGTGGAACAATAACATTTTGAGACAACAACAAAGCTCAAATCAAAGGTATTGGAAAGATAGGTATGCAAGGTTCCACCCAAATTAATAATGTATATTATGTGAAAGGGTTAAAACATAATCTTCTTAGCATTAGTCAGTTATGTGACAGTGGCTATGAAGTTATGTTTCAACCTACATTCTGTGAAATTAGAGAATCATCTACTAAAAGGGTATTATTCTCAGGTATCAGAAGCAAGAATCTATATAGCATAAGTTTAGAAGAACTTCCACATCAAACCTGTCTTGTTTCTTTTGAGAATGAAAAATGGATTTGGCATAGAAAAGTTGGCCATTTGAACATGAGAACTATCTCTAAACTTTCCAAACTAGAACTTGTAAAAGGATTGCCAAAGCTGAAATTTGATAAAGATAAAATTTGTGAAGCATGTGTAAAAGGAAAACACACTAAGTCAAGTTTTCATCCCAAAAATGTAATAACTACAAAAGGACTTTAGAACTGCTTCACATTGATCTTTTTGGTCCAACTAAAACACCTAGTTTGGGAGGAAAGGAGTATGGGCTTGTGATAGTAGATGATTACTCTAGATTCACATGGGTTTTGTTCTTAGCTACTAAGGATGAATCTTTTGAATCTTTCAGAATCTTTCTCAAGAAAGTTGAAAATGAAAGAAACCAAAAGGTAGCTTCTGTAAGAAGTGACCATGGAGGGGAATTTGAAAACTATTTTTTCAAAAACTACTTTGATGAAAATGGAATTTCTCACAACTTCTTTTGTCCTAGGACTCCACAACAAAATGGAGTTGTAGAAAGGAAGAATAGAACCCTTCAGGAAATGGCTAGAACTATGTTAAGTGACAGTGGTATTCAAAAATACTTTTGGGGTGAGGTCGTTTCTACTGCTTGTTACATACTTAACAGAGTTTCCATCAGAAGCATCCTTAATAAAACCCCATATGAATTATGGAAAGAAAGAAAACCCAACATTACTTATTTTCATATATTTGGGAGTGAATGCTTCATATTAAACAATAAGGATAATCTTGAGAAATTTGATGCAAAATATGCAAAAGGTATTTTCCTTGGTTACTCCATCACCTCTAAAGCATATAGAATTTATAATCTTAAAAATCAAACAATAGAAGAAAGAATGCATTTTATTTTTAATGATGCTAACCCTCCTTCTCAAGCATGTGGTAAGAATGATTCTGATGATGAAAGTGAGCCAAAGAAAATTTCTTCTGAGAACCACAGTTCTGCAAAAAAAGCTGCAGAACCTACAGAAGCTATAGATGCTTATGGAGAAGATAGTGACAGTCAGAAGCAGAATCCTCCCAGAAGCTGGAAACTTGTTACTAATCATCCTCATGATCAAGTGATAGGAACTGTTGAAGAAGGAGTAAAATCAAGGAGACAATTAAAAAATATAAATGACAAGCTTTTCTTTCTCAAGTTGAGCCAAAAAGTGTAGAAGAAGCACTTGATGAAGAATCATGGGTTGAAGCCATGAAAGAAGAACTAGACCAGTTTGAGAAAAACAAGGTCTGGACTCTTGTACCTCAACCAAATGATCACACCATAATTGGCACAAAATGGGTATTCATAAACAAAATGAATGAAGAAGGTAAAGTTATCAGAAACAAATCAAGGTTAGTAGCTCAAGGCTACAACCAACAAGAAGGTATTGATTTTGATGAAACTTTTTCTCTAGTAGCTAGATTAGAAGCTATTAGAATCCTTCTTGCTTTCGCTGCATTTAAAAACTTTAATCTTTATCAAATGGATGTGAAAAGTGCTTTTCTAAATGGTTTCATAAGTGAGGAAGTTTATGTACACCAACCTCCTGGTTTTGAAAACAAAAAACATCCTAATCATGTTTTCAAATTAACAAAGGCTTTATATGGTTTAAAACAAGCTCCTAGAGCTTGGTATGAGAGACTGAGCACCTTTCTTTTACAAAATCAATTTTCAAGAGGTCAAATTGACACTACCCTTTTCAGAAAAAACTTTCAATAAGGATCTTCTCATTGTTCAAATTTTTGTTGATGATATAATATTTGGATCTACTAATTTGAAAATGTGTGAAGAGTTTTCTGAACTTATGAAAAGTGAATTTGAAATGAGTCTCATGGGTGAATTGAAGTTCTTCTTAGGACTTCACATCAGACAAGAGAAGCATGGAATCTTTATAAACCAAGAGAAATACACTAAAGATCTCTTAAAGAAATATAAAATGGAAGGTTCAAAATCCATGGGGACTCCCATGCATCCCTCTCCAGTTTTAAATCTGGATGAAAATGGTAAACATGTTTCTGAAAAGGAATATAGAGGAATGATAGGATCTCTATTATACTTAACTGCTAGTAGACCTGACATTTTATACTTTGTAAGTCTATGTGCAAGATTTCAATCTTCTCCCAAAGAATCACATGTTGCAGCTGTAAAAAGAATTTTTAGATATCTTGCCGGAACTACAAATCTTGGATTATGGTACAAGAAAGGCACATATTTTGAGCTCACAGGTTATTGTGATGCTGACTATGCTGGAGATAAGTTGGACAAAAAAAGCACTAGTGGAAGCTGCCAATTTCTTGGAGAATCATTAATCTCCTGGTCTTGCAAGAAGCAGCCCACAATAGCTTTGTCCACCACAGAAGCAGAATATATTTCAGCAGCAAGTTGTTGTTCTCAAGTGCTTTCTATTAAACATCAAATGGAGGACTATTGCATGAGGTATACTAATATTCCTATCTTCTGTGATAATACCAGTGCAATTAACTTGTCCAAGAATCCAATCCATCATTCTAGATCTAAGCATATTGATATTAAACATCATTTCATTAGAGATCATGTCCAGAAGCATGACATTGAACTGAAATTCATTGAAACCAAACTTCAAATTGCTGATATTCTTACAAAACCTCTTGTTGAAGAGAGATTTGTGTCTCTTAGAAATAAAATTAATATGAAATACTTGGTTTCTTGATGTGTGAATTAAAATCTGCGTGCTACTGGAACTTGAAAGTTCCACAGAAGCAAATAGAGAAGCATATTTTTTTGTAGAAACACAAAACTGTAACAGTTACAGTGGCGTGTGCAGCTTCTGGAATTTGAAATTAAATTTTCACCTTCTGCAGAATCAAGCCTAAAATAGTTTATGGAAATATTCTCTCTTCTGCAGAACCTTTCTTGAGAAGGTGCATGAAAAATTCACCTTCTGCAGATTATAGCATAACCTAGTAAATAAAAATCTGAGCTTCTGCAGACATCCTTCTTCAAAGGACAATGTCACAACTGCTTCTGTTCACCTGCTTATCAGGTGAAACGGCACAACAATGATTGTTGACTAACAATCATATGTTAGTCACATTACTAATACTAGGAAATGTCACTTTCATTCACAAAGCTCAAATGTATTCCATCCATTCTAAGAAAAGTCAAACTGCACCAACCTGTAGCCTTTTTATCCTCTATAAGCTACAAAAGAAATGAGGAAAGTCGGCTTTTGTCTCTAGCTAAAAGCAGGCAGGATAGTTGGTTCATAATTAGGGAAATTTAAAAGCTTATAACCGTTGGACATTAACCAACTTCCTAAAAAACTGCGCGCGTGCCCCTTCGCTCTCTCCTTCCCTCTCTCCTTCTTAAATAAGGCAACGACTAGTTGGGTTCTGCTATTTAGGATAGTCTCTCAGCTGAAGGAACATCACACTGCCCTCTCCAAACTCAAACCTTTCATATTCCAGCCATACTCTGTTTCATCATCCCACTTTTTCTCTGTCTCTGCTTTACATTCTTCTCTCATCATGAAAATTAAGCAAATCACAATGGAGAAGAAAGACTCCTCCTCCACAGAATCTGATGATTTTTTGTAATGGGCAATGAAATAGTGCCATTCGTTGAACCACAGTATGCTCAGTCCCCCACAGTTGAGCCCTCTGTTTCTAGCCACTCAACAGAGCAAGTTTCTGCTTCTACTGAACCCACAACAAATGAACCTCAACTTGACCAAACACCCTCTCAACCCTCTACCACACCAGCACCTTCAGCTGACACTACCTCTAAGGCACAAACTGCGTCTGTAGTATATGTGAGACTGAAAGGCGTCGTGCAAGCTCAACCTTCAAAACAATAGGAAATGATCCCAACAGACCAATAGATGTAGACTCCCCCTCTACCACACACACTGTAGTTCCTTCCCATAGCCATAAGGACATCAAGTCTGCTGAAAAGAAGAAGAAAAGCTCAAGTGAAGGGTTGGAAGAAAGTGACCCCTCAGAAGGATCACAAGACTCTAACTGTGACCTTTTCGAGGATGAGGAAATGCTGAAAATCTTCAATGAGAAATGGGAATGGAAGACTGTCATTCCTGGCAAGATATTTCTCTTTAGAGAAATTAGAAAATGTGGATGGGACATTGGACATTTTGTCCAGAAGCAAGAGTGGGGGGACTATCTCCTTATGAGGGAACCAGTCTATGAGAGGCTTGTAAAAGCATTTTATGCTTCTGCAAGTCAGTATAGGAGTGATGGCAATTCCCTGGTTGTGGAGATAAAAGGTTCTCCAATTGTAGTCACTTCAGAGACTATTGATGAAGCTTTAGGTTGTGATGATGTCCAAAACAAGCTATATGATGACTAGTATACCTCAGCTGCTGTGACCAAGCAGGAAGTCACAAAGAAAGTCCTTCACCATTCCAGTTTACAACTTATGTCCAGCAAACTCATTCCCATTTGTAGGTTATTTCACAAACTCTGCTGCTATTCACTCTTACCTAGAGGTGGTACTCTAGAAAGAGTCACTGATCAAGACCTTATGGTAATCTATCACATTCTTCTTGGAAAACCTTTCTCCTTATCTTACCTAATCCTGAGAAGCATGATTTCCTCAGCTAACCCCAGAGAGCATATGCTAGTTTACCTTATGGCATGCTTCTCACAAGGATTTTTAGACTCAATAACATCTCCCTAGAAGATGAAGCTTCTAGTGATACTTGCGGCATCTTTGGGAAGATGACTGTGCAGAGGATGCTGATTAAAAAGCCTGAACCATCTCATATCTACTCCAGTCCAAGTGAAAATGAAGAAGAGGAGAATACAGCACCCAGAACAAAGAAAAAGAAGATCCAAACCTTCTCCAGAAAGAGGAAAGGTCATTCTGCTGGTGCTTCTGGAGAACCCTCAAACAAAAATCTGAAGGTTTCCTCTCCTCCTTTAGATCCAAATGTGTCTGCTAAATCCACATCACTATTTCTTGACTCTGCTTCTGAAGAAGAAGCTGTTTCTCAGCCCAAGTCACCACCTACAGAAGCACCTCAACATTCAGAATCTCAAGAAACTATCAGTGCTTCTGCAGAAGGCCTGGCAGCTGATACATTGGCTAATTTGGGTCAAACTCTTCCTGATTTCCCTCCTTCCCCTCAGACTACTTCTCCAGTACGAATTGCATCCCCTACAAGATTAATTCCAACTGCTGATGCTCCTGAAATAGAGAAGAAAGAAGAAGAAGAAGAAGAAGTGCAGAATGAGGCTACTGTTTCAGCCCCTTTGTAGGGACATTTGGAACTAGTATAGTAAATCAATTCCTTGCTTCTCCAATAATGGACTCTGTGTTCCCTGCTGCTGCACCAATTAGGGATAACTTACCTGCTATATCTTCACATCTTTCCTCAATGAACACTTTTATGCAGCAATTGAGCAATGAGAAACTAGCTGAGGAGCCTGCTCCAAATCCTGATGTTGCTGCTTCTGAAGAACCACCAGAGAATGCTTCTCCTTCCAAATCCATGGAGAAGAATATCCAGAAGCTTAAGTCTGACATGAAGAAACTGTTTTCCAATGTGAACACTCTCCAAAACACAGTAAATGAAATGATTGAGAGGTTCACACAGCATCAGTTCTGGTTTAATAATTTTGTGCTTTCAGTAATTGCACCTCAGGCCCCAGCTATGCCATTCACACAATTCCAGCCACCCCAGAACTTGCTCTAGCCTTCTACCTCTTCATCATCTGACCACTCCTGTCCATCCAAGTGATAGATGATGATTCTGCTTCTTTCCATACAATTCCTTTGAGCTTTTTGATTGATGACAAAGGGGGAGAAGTAGTAAGTAGTAGGTAGTTTAGGTTGATTTTTAGGTGGGCTGCACATTAATGATTTTTTGATGACTTTTGACTATGATCAATGATGAATGAAAATGATGAATGCTTTCTGTATAAGTTTCCTTGCTACACAATTGATAAATATGTTGCTGCATTTGTTGGTATAAAATGAATTTTGCATAAGTTACTCAATGATCATACTACTGCATTGGAAATGAATTATCAAAACGGCTTCTGTAACTTAATAATTGAAATTAAGAATCAGTCTTGAAATTATGCAATCTGCAGCAATTATTATTTTCCAAATAAAAGCTAAATTGCAGGGGGAGTTTGGTATTAAAAAACAAAATTATCTAAGTGATACTTGATTGGGTTTTCATCATCAAAAAGGGGGAGATTGTATGGTCCAATAATCCCCTCAAAGTGGTTTTAATCATGACAACCAAATCAAATGCAACTCAGCATAATTCTGATTCCAAAAGAACTAACCATTTCATTTGAGAATGTGTCCAGAAGCAACAGGTTTCATCTTGCAGAAGGACAAATATGAGAAGCTTCATTTTAATGGATAACAGAAGCAATAAGTCGAAAGAATGACAAATCTGTGAAGGAAAACTTGAAATAAAGATGAGTAAATTGAAAGTAACTCATTCAAGCATTCAGAAGCTATCAAGCACTTCTCACAGTTTCCAGAAACAAGAAGAAGCATCTCAAGAACTCCAAATGAAATCGTTTTAGAAGGAAGATTCATTTTAGGAGGAAATTCTAAGTAGAAAGCAAAAACATAATTTCATTCTTAAGATATATCAACTGCAGAACATGAAACATGTCACAGAAGCATGAGAATCATCTGCAGTTGATCAGAAGCAATTCTGCAGAAGGGATGTGCAAGTATAGACTCTGCAGAAGCAGCAAATTAAACCAAAAAGTCTAAAATGAATCTCCTGCTGATTTAGCTGAGTAACACAAGTTGAAATACACTTGAAATAATCCAGAAATTATCCTC
Organism: Sesbania bispinosa; assembly: GCA_026901365.1. Lineage (NCBI taxonomy): Eukaryota > Viridiplantae > Streptophyta > Magnoliopsida > Fabales > Fabaceae > Sesbania > Sesbania bispinosa. The sequence goes on from QLOH01000338.1 coordinate 109,070, forward strand.
AGCAAATTCACAGAAGCATTGGTGAAGAAATGAGCCAGTTTTGCTGTATGCAGAAGCAAGTTCTGCAGAAGCATGAAGACCAGTCAACAAGACAGCTGTACCTGTCAGCTTTTGCAGCTGTACCTGAAAGGGACTTGTCAAAGCATCACAACTGGATCTTTTTGACTGCATTTCAACGGCTACAAGGCTCCTCAACTATAAAAGGAAGTGCTCTCTTCACCATGGAACACACCTCTCACTCCAGAAGCATAAAATAATCTCTGTTGTTTCACTGCCAGCTTTTGGAACCTTTTCTCTCTCTTCAAATTCCTTCTAATCCGCTTATACAAGTTTGTTGAGAGGGAGTTTTGCTCACTAGGAAATTCTGCTGCTGCTCTAATTGTAAAATAGTGAGCTGTTTGTATTTTACCTTGCTGTTTCTGTGCTTCTGTAAGGTCAGAGAGATTGGCCTGTTGTAAAATCTCTTGTGACACATTAGGTGAAGTATTTGGAGAGGTTTCAAAGGCTCTGGTGTGAGCCTGTGAGTGTTTGGAGTCTACAGAAGGGAATTCTGCAGATTTCTGGACCTGTGCTTCTGCAGAAAGTCCTGCAGTAAGTCAGGGTCTATTTATGTGAGTTTGGTGATTCTATAGAAAGCCTGAAGAGGCCGTGGAAAAAGAATAATAGTGGTAGTGTGTACCCAAAGGTTGTAACTGATTTGTTAGTGAGAAAAATCCTACAGAAGGTAGAGACTGGACATAGCCTCAGGTTGGAAGAGGTGAACCAGTATAAAAACCTTTGTGTTTTCTTCTTTCCCTTACTTTCTTAACTTCTGCATGTGCACAAAAAGCTTTCAAAACTAATAATACCTAAGTAAGTGGCAACTAAGCTGATTCCACCAAAGGAATCCTATTTTCAGCATAATAAGCATTAATACTTACAATTCTACTTGTGGAGATCCATCTTCTAATAAACAACCAAAAACTTATCTTGAGCAGAATTTTATTAGAAGATATAATTGCAGAATTTTAAAAGAATCACAATTCAACCCCCCTTCTTGTGATTCAACCATATACTTCAAGAGATGCTTGGATCAAACCGATTAACTGAAGGGTAGGGGGCAATGTCGAATTCTCTTCCATAGTTTTGCATTGTTTCTCCTTATGCCAAAGATGGGAGGCCAAGTTTGTGAGAATACCCGATATTTGACTTCGGTTTTCTTGCATCTTCCTCCTTGGCTTTTGGGTACACCGAGGATGCTTCTACATGTAAATTGGTGATTGCAGCCTGCTCAAGTCGGAGGAAAGCTCTCCAGGAACTGATCTCCAACTTGGAAGTGAGTATTGTAGGGGTAGTCTTCTGGTGTAACCCTATTGTCTTCTTGGGTAGCATCAATTTTGATTTATTTTGTAATTTCTTTGCTTCCTTTGTAATCTTGTGGGTGGTTGGTAGTCTTCTGGTGTATTCAACATTTTCTGAATCAATCTAATTTCAGTTCGTTCCATGTACTTCTATGCGGAGTTGACATACTTTAAACATAATGAACTTTGAAGCAGAGATGACACTCTTCTAGTGCTGCTCGAAGTAATGAAAAATAACTTAGATAAATTTCTTTAGAAATAACCAAGTGAATAACCTGGAATTCTTGAAGCAGAGGTGACACTCGTCAGGTGTCAGCTCGGAGTAATGAAAAATAACTTAGATAAATTTCTTTAGAAATAACCAAGGGAATAACTTGGAATTCTTGAAGCAGAGGTGACACTCGGCCGGTGTCATCTCGGAGTAATGAAAAATAACTTAGATAAATTTCTTTAGAAATAATCAAGTGAATAACCTGGAATTCTTGAAGCATAGGTGACACTCATCTGATGTCATCTCGGAGTAATGAAGAATAACTTAGATAAATTTCTTTAGAGATAACCAAGTGAATAACCTGGAATCTTGAAGCAGAGATGACACTCGTCTGGTGTCAGCTCGGCATGATAGGTCGTCGTAATGAGGATTAGAGCATGTATTGGTGAAGCAACTCTTCTTTTCGGAGAAGGATTTTAACTCGTTACCCCAAGTTTTGAACTTCATTTTTAGAGTATAAGCTCTTTACCCTGAGATGTAACTCAGTTTTTATAACATGTGTTGGTGAAACAACTCTTCCTTTTGGAGAAAGATTTTAACTCGTTACCCCAAGCTTTGGACTTGGTTTTTAGAGTATAAGCTCGTTACCCTGAGATGTAACTCAGTTTTTAGAGCATGTGTTGGCGAAGCAGCTCTTCCTTTTGGAGGGAGTTTTAACTCGTTACCCAAAGCTTTGGTCTTGGTTTTTAGAGTATAAGCTCGTTACCTTGAGATGTAACTCAGTTTTTAGAGCATGTGTTGGTGAAGCAACTCTTCCTTTTGGAGAAAGATTTTAACTCGTTACCCCAAGCTTTGGACTTGGTTTTTAGAGTATAAGCTCGTTACCCTGAGATGTAACTCAGTTTTTAGAGCATGTGTTGGTGAAGCAACTCTTCCTTTTGGAGAAATATTTTAACTCGTTACCCCAAGCTCTGAACTTAGTTTTTAGAGTATAAGCTTGTTACCCTGAGATGTAACTCAGTTTTTAGAGCATGTGTTGATGAAGCAGCTCTTCCTTTTGGAGAAATATTTTAACTCGTTACCCCAAGCTCTGAACTTGGTTTTTAGAGTATAAGCTCGTTACCCTGAGATGTTACTCAGTTTTTAGAGCATGTGTTGGCGAAGCACCTCTTCCTTTTGGAGAAAGATTTTAACTCGTTACCCCAAGCTTTGGACTTGGTTTTTAGAGTATAAGCTCGTTACCCTGAGATGTAACTCAGTTTTTAGAGCATATGTTGGTGAAGCAACTCTTCCTTTTGGAGAAAGATTTTAACTCGTTACCCCAAGCTTTGGACTTGGTTTTTAGAGTATAAGCTCTTTACCCTGAGATGTAACTCAGTTTTTAGAGCATGTGTTGGTGAAGCAGCTCTTCCTTTTGGAGAAATATTTTAACTCGTTACCCCAAGCTCTGAACTTGGTTTTTAGAGTATAAGCTTGTTACCCTGAGATGTAACTCAGTTTTCAGAGCATGTGTTGGTGAAGCAGCTCTTCCTTTTGGAGAAATATTTTAACTCGTTACCCCAAGCTCTGAACTTGGTTTTTAGAGTATAAGCTCGTTACCCTGAGATGTTACTCAGTTTTTAGAGCATGTGTTGGCGAAGCAGCTCTTCCTTTTGGAGAAAGATTTTAACTCGTTACCCCAAGCTTTGGACTTGGTTTTTAGAGTATAAGCTCGTTACCCTGAGATGTAACTCAGTTTTTAGAGCATGTGTTGGCGAAGCAGCTCTTCCTTTTGGAGAAAGATTTTAACTCGTTACCCCAAGCTTTGGACTTGGTTTTTAGAGTATAAGCTCGTTACCCTGCGATGTAACTCAGTTTTTAGAGCATGTGTTGGCGAAGCAACTTTTCCTTTTAGAGAAAGATTTTAACTCGTTACCCCAAGCTTTAGACTTGGTTTTTAGAGTATAAGCTCGTTACCCTGAGATGTAACTTAGTTTTTAGAACATGTGTTAGTTCCTCCAGACAGATCAGATATGCAACATAAGGAATTTTATTACTGGTTTATAGTCTAGATTAAGCCTCGTTAAAACCTTTCATGGCAAAAACCCTCCTTAGGGATAAAAAACCAAGATAGGAAAAAGAGTGTTTTACCCGACTGTCATCATACAATTTAACTGAAGTAGAATCTCAAGCGCTTAGCATTCCAAGTCCTGGGTATCTGTTTTCCAGTTAGATATTCCAGCTCATATGCTCCTTGTCCTATTTCATTCCTGACTCTGAATGGGCCTTCCCAATTTGGGCCGAGCTTTCTATGTCTGGGGTCTTTTCGTGCTTGTTCGATTTTTCGAAGGACCAAGTCTCCTTCCTTGAATTTCCGAGGTTGTACCTTCGAGTTATATCTTTTTGCTGACCTATCTTTGCAGACCTGTTCTCTGAGATGAACTATCTCTCGTTCTTCTATTAATAGGTCAAGCTCGGCTCAGAGATTATCTTCATTGCTTGCAGAATTATGTTCTTGTACACGGGGGCTGGTGAAGGAAATTTCCACAGGGATCATTGCGTCACTCCCATATGTCAATCTGTATGGTGTTTCTCCGGTTGTAGATTGAGGTGTGGTATGGTAGGCCCAAAGTACCATTGGTAACTCCTCGGACCATCTTCCCTTTGATTCTCCCAATCTTTTCTTCAATCCATTGAGGATTATTTTATTTGCGGTATCAACTTGTCCATTCGTTTGAGGATGTTCAACTGAAGTCTTGGCATGAAAAATATTGTATTCCTTGCACAGGTCGGTGAATTCTCTACGATCGAATTGCATCCCATTGTCAGAAATTATCGTATTTGGGATGCCATGTCGGCATATGATTTGTCTCCAGACAAACTTGCTTATTTTTCCTTCCGTAATGGTTGTTAATGGTTCAGCTTCAATCCACTTTGTAAAGTAGTCAATGGCCACTACTAGATATTTGACCTGCCCAGGTGCCAAAGGGAATGGGCCCAGGAGATCTATCCCCCACATTGCGAATGGCCATGGAAAGGTGATATTGTGTAGTTCCTCTGGGCTCATGAAACTTAGTTTAGAAAACTTCTGACAAGCATCACATTTTTTGACAAATTCTTTAGCATCTGCTCTCAAAGTTGGCCAGTAGAATCCGAATCGTAAGATTTTTGCGGCTAAGGACCTAGCTCCTCCATGACTTGTGCAAACTCCTTCATGTACCTCTTTCAAAATAAAATTCTGTTGATCCTGGGGGATGCATTTGAGAAACGGTGAAGAAAATCCTCTCCTGTAGAGCTGGTTATTTATAATAACGTAGAAGCTAGAGTGAGAAGCTATCTTGCGTGCTTCTACTGGATCTGGAGGTAATTTGTTTTCCTGGAGATACTGAAACAATGGGGTTATCCAAGAGTTTGTATAAGTGATGTTTGTTACCTCAATTTCTTTGATGCTTGGTTTCTGAAGAGTTTCCTAAATAACTATTTTGTTGCATCCCAGCTTTTTTGTACTGGCGAGTTTTGATAGCAGGTCAGCTCTTAGGTTCTGCTCTCTGGTTATGTGTTGAATTCTGAATCCTGCAAAGGTGGTTATTAAAGTTTTCACTTTGTTTAGGTACCTGGTAAGCTGAGGATCTCTTGTTTGATATTCCCCTCCGACCTGTCCTGTGACTAGCTGAGAATCGCTAAAGACTATTATGGAGTTCGCTCCAACCTCCTTAGCTAAGAGCAGCCCTGCAATGAGTGCTTCATATTCTGCTTGGTTGTTGCTTGCTTTGAATTCAAAATAGAGTGATTGTTCTAGGACTAAATTGTTAGGTCCTTCTAGAATGACGCCAGCTCCACTTCCTTTGATATTTGATGCTTCATCCATGTAGAGAGTCCAAAATTGTTCTCCTTGTTATTCTTCAGCCGGTGTCAGCTCTACCAGGAAATCTTCTAGGATCCGGACTTAATTGGTCCTCTTGGTTGGTAGTTTATCCTGAATTCTGACAGCTCCACCGACCATTTGATCATTCTCCCTGCTAGCTCGGGCTTATGTAAGATCTACCTTATGGGTTGATAAGTTTTTACAATTACCTGATGAGTCTGGAAATATGGTCTAAGTGTTCGTGCTACTGTTATTAATGCAAGAAGTACCTTCTCAATTTTTTGGTACCTTATTTCAGGGCCCTGCAGAGCTCTACTTACAAAATAGATTGGTTGTTGTCCATCAGGATTTTCTTGAACCAAAACTGCACTGATAGCTTGTTCGCTCACTGCCAGGTATACTAAGATTTCTTTCTCCGGATCTGGTTTCTTTAAAATGGGAGGTTATGATAGGTAGGTCTTGATTTGTTGGAAAGCTTGTTCGCACTCCTCTGTCTATTGGAATTTACTCCCTTGTCTAATAGATTGGAAAAGAGGTCTCAAACGTTCTCCAGATTTAGACAAAAATCTGGACAAGGCTAGAATTCTTCCGGCCATCTTTGTACTTCTTTCATGTTGGATGGGCTTTTCATTGCTAAGATAGCTTGACATTTCTCTGGGTTCGCCTCGATTCCTCGGTCAGTTAACATGAAACCAAGGAATTTTCCAAAGTGAACAGCAAAAGAGCACTTCTCTGGGTTGAGCCTCATATTGTATTTCCTGAGCTGGTTGAAAATTTCTTGGAGATCATCAATATGCTTTTTGTCCGTTGTAGTCTTGACCACCATGTCATCAATGTGGACTTCTATGTTGCGCCCGATCTGCTCCGCAAATACCTTGTCCATCAGTCTTTGATATGTTGCTTCGACATTTTTTAATCCAAAGGGCATAACTTTGTAACAGTAGTTGGCCATATCTATGATAAAAGTTGTTTTGTCTTCATCCACCGGGTTCATTCTGATCTGATTTTAGCCCGAATAAGCATCCATAATGCTGAGATACTTGTAACCAGAAGCTCCGTCGACTAGGTGGTCCACGCTGGGAAGCGGGTAGGTGTCCTTAGGGCATGCTTTGTTCAGGTCGGTGAAGTCAGTACACATCCTCCACTTCCCATTGGACTTTTTGACCATGACAACGTTCGCAAGCCATGTGGCATATTCAATTTCCCTGATGAAACCAGCCTCTAGCAGTTTCTTTGATTCTGTTAGTGCTGCATTCATGCGCTCCTCGCCTAGTCTTCATTTCTTTTGGGAAATGGGTTTGATCTTTGGATCCATCATTAGCTTGTGACATACAAAATCTAGGTCGATCCCTGGCACGTTTGCATGAGTCCAGGCAAATAAGTCAGAATTTCTTTTAGGATTTGTATTACCTGGTGTTCTTCTTTGGGTGAGAGACTTGTCCCAATCCGAGTTGCTTTTTCTGGTTTATCGTTGATTTGGACAATTTTTAGCTCCTCGGTAGGTTGAGGTCTTCTATCCGAGAAATCGATTCTTGGGTCTAGCTCGATAGAGTGGATCCTGAGTTCAGCTCCAGAATCTTTATTGGAAGATCTCCTTGTTTCCAAGCTTTTTACTGATATTTAGGAGGTTTGGATTCATAAATGCACAAATAAGACTGATGGCATTAATTTTTTTTCACTTTAAATTTGATTTTGTATTTTGTATTTCATTAGTTAATATTGGGAAGTAATGAATACATCAATGAAATCCTTTTTCCCCAACTTCTATGACTTACGTGTACATTCTTTAATATTGGCGCTAATGACCAAGTAATCCTCTCCATTCCACATTAGGCAGGTGGCAATCTCATGATGATGATTAACCCACTAACCATATAAGGATATGTGCAAATGGACATTAAGGGGCTTATAAATACCCCTAAAATAATAGAGGTACGTGATTTTCTCTGATAACCTAAACACCTAAAACACATCATGACTTCTGGGTTGAGTGTCTTGCAAGTACATTCAACCATTCATCCTTTAGATCTTAAAGACATTATTAGTTAATGGAAATATCACCTAGAAAACACGAAGAACAAAATTAAATCAAAATTCATATGCACTTTATTTTGTTTCCTATACATTAACGCATGACATGTAATCCTTATTTTAATATAGTTTTTCTTTTGTTTTTATGTGTCAAGTGGGGATGAGTACTAATTTATTCGAATCTACAAAAGTCAACTTAGTTTTACATCAAAATGCCTACTTGTATTTATAGCATATACTTTCTAATAAGGAGTTTCAATCAATTTAAATTCTTAATTTATTCAGAACTTGTTAAGTATGTTTATAACTCATTTGCTCATTATATACTTTTAAGTAAATATTATTGTGTGAGATATTAATTAGATCGACATGTCTATCACTCGTTTGCTTATTTATTTTAGTCAACATTGTTTTCTGAAAGATATTTGATTACGTACTTGCTTATCTATGATAGATGACAACTGGTGTCGACTTTGATTAGTTAAAGCTTTGACTTGACTTGGTAGTTAAACATTTCATACTCATATATATTATGGTTAATGAAGTCATAACAAAATATATATCAAATGGTGTGTTTCACTCTAAAACATGAAACTCAAAGACTGTTAGGTTAAATCCCATAACCAATTGTTCCAATTTAAAAGAATAACTAAAGTAAAAAAAAAAAAAGCTTAATTTGCAAACTATGTATCGTAAATTCTCTCTACTTTTATAACATAGTGGATTTGAATGGGATGTGGAAACCTACATTGTTATTGCTAATGTTGTGCTAGCGATAAGATGTAATTTTCCTTAGTATTTTATTTTGCCTTAACAATTGTGCTTCTTAATTTTTAGTGAACATTGGACAATATTATGTGTATTATGGGTTTTTTATTATGTAAATTTCATTGAATATCCCTTTTCTTAACGTTTTTATGAAATTGTATGAAAAGTTATAAACATAATAGATATTAATATAAGTGATTATTCTTCTTCTGATTCAAGTGATGATAAATTAACCAAGTTTCTCATAATTAATATGATTTAAAATTATAATGGATTTTTCAATAAGACAAATGTACAACCATTTGCACTGAATGGTCGTGATTTTGTTGTTGAATTAAAAACGTATTTTGACTAGTTTACTTTGAGTCATTTCAAATGAAGAACACATGCTTTGTTAATATTTGTAATTTGTAATAAATTGAAGGGGAAGAGCAATTCATGCGACACAAGAGTCAAGAGTTTGAAGTCAATCAACAAACTGATCAGGTTGGAGCCTTCCCTTGAAATATGGGATCTCCACCTTAATGTCACAACTCCAAAATTGTTGTTTTCGAGAATGACAGTTGCCAGTGTATGAGAAATCACTTTCGTCTGATTTTCCTTCTAAATGCCTTATTTGTTTTTCTAGTTGGGCTTGTTGAATTTCAACCATGGCTTGAAGTTGTTGAAGTTGACCCCCCTCATTTCCTCCATTTCATTTTCATGGTAAGGTGTCTTTGTGGCATTTTGTAGGTTAAAAATAAGCTAGATATGCATTTGAGATTTTAAGGGGCAAAATATAAATATTAAAAATTTTGGGGCAAATTTGAAATTTTAAAAATTATAGGAGTCAAGAGGTAATTTAGGAGAGTTTGGGGCAATTTTTTAAATTTTAGAAATTTATTTGGTAAAATTTGAATTATAAGAAAGTGAGGGGTCAAACTGCAATTTTATAGAAGTTATGGACTAAAATTGGAATTATTGGAAATATGGAAGCCTGAGCTTGTGCAAGGAAATTGAAAGCATTATGCACTCTGCCACTAGGTGTGTTATTATGCTTTAAACTATAATTCATGTCTGAAGGTTGGAATGCACTTTGCAGTATAGGGGAGGTCAGAGTAGGCCTGGGCAAAAAAAAAAAAAAAAGATCCGCTCGTATTGTAGATGCCTTAATTACAGGTTTTGATGATGCCAATAAGAATGAAAGAAATGAGAAAGGCAATGGCGAAGAAAAGAACTAAATTCAATTCAAGCATCAAAGAATAAATAGAAGATCAAGATCAATATCAAGTCAACACAAAGGTTTATTAGTTTAAGCTTGATTGAGTTAGATATAATATGTCAAAAGAGTTCTTATCAATTGCAAGTATCTTGGCACTGAAAAAGAAATTAAAGAAAATATTTTCATAAATTAAAAATCAATTCAAAGATTAAAATTTTTGAACTGGTAATCGATTACCAACATGTGTAATCGATTACCAGATGTTCCAGAATTTAAATTTCAAAAATTTTGATCTGTGTAATCGATTACCAATTCTTGTAATCGATTACCAGAGTGTAGGAAATTCAAATTTTGAAATTCAGGCACAACTGTTCGCAAAACTGAACTGTGTAATCGATTACCAAACCCTTGTAATCGATTACCAGTGTTCTGTTTTTGAAAATCTTGAAGAGACATGACTTTTAATCAAGGATTACAATATTTCATCTTCATCCTTATATATATATGTCTCAGATTCGAATTTTAACAAGATTTTATCATGTGAAATAAATATATTTTGAAATCACTTTGAATGATCTTGTGCCAAACACTTGCAAATTATTAAGGTCTCTTATAGGCTTTCAACTTGTAATATCCACTCTAAAGGAGAGTCCATTTTGTTTTCATCAATTCTATCTGTACTTGTACGTTGGGTTAAAGAGAGGGTGCCTCTCTTGTTGTTTGGATTGATTCTCAACACTAGGAAGGGTTCCAAGGTGTTGGAGAATTGATTGTTGTAAAAGACTTTACAAAATAGTGGAAATCTCAAGTGGATACTTGGGGACTGGACGTAGGCAAGTGGATTGGCCGAACCAGTATAAATTGTGTTTGCAATTTCTTTTCCCTTAACTCTTGTTTATTTATTGCATTTACAATTTAGTTTCATTAAGAGTAAAACTTTCATTCTTCATCTTTGAAAAGGGCTTTTTAAGCATAATTAGGGAAAGATAATTCATTAAGACAAAAGAATAGATAATATCGAATAACTTAATTCACCCCCCCCTCTTAAGTTAGTGAGGCCACTTGTCTAACAAGTGGTATCAGAGCTTGTATCTTGTTTAAAGGATTAGAAGCCTCAAGATCAACTATGACCTCATCCAACTCTCTTTTTGGTGAAGGAAACTCCTTTAATAGACCACCTGTGTTCAATGGAGAAGGATTTCACTATTGGAAATCTAGGATGCAAATCTTTATAGAATCAATTGATCTAAACATTTGGAATGCTATAGAAAATGGACCTTTTGTTCCTTCAATGCCACTAGGAGATGAAATTAAGATAACACCTAAGGATCAATGGAGTGAGGAGGATAAAAGAAAAGTACAATATAACCTAAAGGCCAAAAACATAATCACATCTGCATTAGGCATTGATGAATATTTTAGAGTCTCCAATTGTAAGAGTGCCAAAGAGATGTGGGATGCTTTGGAAGTGACTCATGAGGGAACTAGTGATGTCAAAAGATCTAGAATAAACACCCTCACACATGAATATGAACTATTTAGAATGAATCAACATGAAAGTATACAAGAAATTCAAAAGAGATTCATTCATATTGTTAATCATCTTGCATCATTAGGAAAAAGTTCTCCAAATGAAGATTTAATTAACAAAGTTCTAAGGTGTTTGAATAGGCAATGGCAGCCAAAGGTGACCGCGATTGCAGAATCAAGAGATCTTACAACTATGTCTCTTCATTCACTCTTTGGGAAACTTCAGGAACATGAGTTAGAGTTGACAAAACTAAATCAAAATGAAGAAAATGACAGAAGTAAGAAAAGTATTGCTCTCAAAGCTTCATCATCATCGGTCCATGAAGAATAAGATATTATCGAAGATGAGGACTTGGACGATGACGAAGAATTCAGTCTTTTGTTAAAAGGTTCAACAAGTTTCTAAGAAACAGAGGAAATAGAAGAAGACCTACACCCAACATAAAGAAGAAAGGAGAAGATTCTCAATCAATCCAAAATGTTTCGAATGCAACCAGCCAGGGCATCTCAGACTAGAATGTCCAATTTACAAGAAAAGAATGGAAAAATCAAACAAGAAGACATTCAAAGACAAGAAAACAAAGAAAGCTTGCATCACATGGGATGACAATGACATAAGTTCCAGTGACTCAGAAAATGAAACTGTCAACCTAGGACTTATGGCCAAAGACTACGAAAGTGAAGAAGAGGTAACATCTTCTAACAATGATACATCCATCTCATTTGATGAATTACAAGAAGCATTTATGATTTACATAAGAATCATTTAAATTAGCAACTAGTCTCATCATATAAGAAAACCACTACAAAGCTTGAGGAAGAAATTTATAAATTAAATAGAGAACTAGATAATCAAAGAAATGAACTTAAATTAGTAAACTCTAAAAATGAAAATCTATGCTCTATCATTATTTAGAAAATAGTAAAGAAACTCATCCATGCACATCATGCCTAAAACATAAAGAAGAAATTAAAAAGTTAAACACTACTCTTGCAAAATTTACCTTTGGTAAAAACAATCTAGATGTTATTTTAAGAAATCAAAGATGTGTATTTGATAAGGCAGGATTAGGATATAATCCTCAAACTCAACAAAAGAATTATAAAAATTTCTTTGTAACTACCCAATCCACCAGTTCTCCATTCTTAACATGCTTTTATTGTGGAAAGAAGGGTCATAATGCATCAAATTGTTATTTTTAGAAAGAATCCTACAAATCTCAAAAATATGATGGTGGATCCCAAAAGGATCTTTAATTAGCACTAACACTAAGGACCCAAAGAAAGTTTGGGTACCTAAATTAAACAAATCTGTGACTTGTAGGATTCCATGAACATACTTGGTATATCAACAGTGGATGCTCCAAGCACATGACCGGGGATATCTCAAAGCTTATGGACATCACTCCAAGAACAGTGGACATGTTACCTATGGAGATAACAACAAAGGTAAAATCTTGGGGAATTAGAAAAATAGGTACAAATCATTCAACCTCCATAGAAAATGTTTACTTGTTGATGGCCTTAAACATAACTTACTTAGTGTTAGTCAATTATGTGATAAAGGATTCTTAGTATCATTTGATTCACAATGTTGCTTTATTGAATCTAAACATGACAAAAACATTAAGTATATAGGATATAGAATAAATAATGTATATAAGATAAAATTAGATAATACTACAAATCATAACTAGTGCCTTATTAGTAAAAATGATGAATCTTGGTTCTGGCATAAAAGAATTGCTCATATAAACATGGATCATTTAAATAAATTGGTTTCAAAAGACTTAGTTATTGGTTTACCTAAAATAAAATTCGAAAAAGACAAACTTTGTGATGCTTGTCAAAAAGGTAAACAAGTAAGAGTCTCTTTTAAATCTAAGAACATAGTATCAACCACTAGGCCTTTACAGCTTTTACATATGGATCTCTTGGTCCATCTAGAACTATGAGTTTTGGTGGTAGTTATTATACTCTTGTAATAGTAGATGATTTTTCTAGATTTACATGAACTTTATTTCTTGCAAATAAGAGTGATGCATTTCATACCTTTAGAAAATTTGCAAAACTGATTCAAAATAAGAAAAATATTAAAATAGCTTCCATTAGGAGTGATCATGGAGGGGAGTTTGTAAATAAAACTTTGATATGTTTTGTGATGAAAATGACATAGAACATATTTTTCTGTCCCTAGAACTCCACAACAAAATGGAGTAGTTGAAAGGAAAAATAGATCACTAGAAGAACTAGCAAGAACAATGCTTAATGATTCTAATATTCCAAAATATTTTTGGGCAGAAGCAGTAAATACTGCTTGTTACACAATGAATAGGGCTCTAATTAGACCAATCTTAAAGAAAACACCCTATGAATTATTCAATGGTAGAAAAACCAAATATCTCTCATATTCATATTTTTGGATGCAAATGTTTTATTCTAAATAATGGAAAAGAATTTAGGTAAATTTGATGCTAAATCAGATGAAGGGATATTTCTTGGATACTCATTGAATAGTAAAACATATAGAGTATATAACAAGAGAACTATGACAATAGAACAATCTATACATGTGGCTTTTGATGAGTCTAGCCCTACTACTACTATAAATTGCTATTTTCTTTTCACTATTTTATGAAATTATTTTATATTATACTATTTATTTTATTTTTTAATTAAATATTTTATCACTAAAAGATTTAATAAGAGTTTAATTATTCTTTTAAAAATTTAAAATTATAATTGCATAATATATATTTTTGTTTAAGAACACACAAAATTTTATATAATAAAACCTATGTAGTTATGTCCTTTTATGTCATTTTACATTTATCAACTAGCTTATCAGCTAGTTCTACCAAACACTTCTAATTCAATAAGCTAGTTTATCAGCTCGAAGCTTATAAGCTAGGAGCTTATCTGGTAGTTTTGCCAAACACACCATTTGTCTTATAAATAAGACTATAAAAACTTCTAACGTTGTCTTATAAATAGGACTAGGGGAGTATTTTTGGTATTGAGAGTTTATGAAGACATTAAAAAAGCATGTGGGTCCCACCAAAAAATCTTCTCGGATGAAAGGAGAAATAAGAGAAACGACCATCGAGTGGGTGTTTATTTATTAATTGACTTTACTTACCTATTATTAGGGGTGTTCAAGACTCGGTCCGTTCCTTTGACCCGTTCCAACCTGTCCTACTCTGGCTAGGGATGGCAAAACGGGTCTGGCCCAACAGACCAGTCCATCCCTACCGTCAAATTTATAGGGCTGGTTGAGACTTTCAACCCACTGGCCCTTTTAACTCAGCCCGTTCTGGCCCTTTAAAAAATGGGTTGGAGGAGTATTCGGGTCGGGCCAGCCCTTCGAGCTGATTTTTTTTTTTTAAAAAAGGGGATAGTGGTTTCTGTATATATTGCTAACACTACCTGAGATTCTGTTAACACTTACCTGATTTTGTATATATATATATATTTATATATATTTGTATCCCTCCTTCATCAAGTAGTTTCTGAGCACAACAACCTCCTCCATAACAGCTTTATATTTTCTTTGGTTTTTTGTACTTTGTGTTTGTGGACTAGAATGTCATTGGTGTTTGTTAATTAACTTTGAATTGTGTTTTGTTAATTTTCTAGACTGGTTATGGATGGATGGTGTTATTTATGTTCTTAATATTTATGGATGGATGGACTAACAACTTCAATTTACTTTTTTCACATTTACTATTTTATTCTAATTTTTATAATTTTTATGTGGGCTAACCCGTTTATATCCCATCCCAATTCGACAAAAAAAAAAAAATTCACTTCGTTAGTTCGTTATAAGGGCTGGCCCTTTGGCCCTGTTAGCCCTCCCAAATATGCGCCGGGCTGACATTTTCGTTCGTTTTTCATTTAGGGCCAGCCTAGCCCGTCCCATTTTTTGAATGGCTGATCGAGGGCCGGGCCAGCCCTTTTTACCATCCCTAACTCTGGTCGGGTCTGTTTCTGTCCTACAAGAAGAATATAACCAAACCGTGTCTCATCGGGTCTCATTTTTTGACCCGACATCGGGTTAAGGACGGGTTTGGGGGTTTACGTTACCTTCGGGTTACCCGACCCGTCCTTATATATAAATATAATATTTATTACTTATGATTTTCTATCACGTAAAGTCCTAACCTTATTTTTTTTCATTTTGATGGGGTTTTTGAGTCTAAGTTTTCTCTATTTAGCTTTAAAATACATTCTACACATAAAATATATAGTGATATAATGTTATTCTTGGTTAGTAATGTCCCAAACTTTAAAAAAGTAAAAAATATTGCATACATTAAGAGATATTTTATTGTATGAAATATATTTATTAATTGTATGAACTATTTTCTTCGAACATTGTTATATGATCATTTCATGATTATATTTAGCTTATATATCGGGCCAACCCGGTCCTGTCCTACTCAGACCCGGTCTTACTTTGACCCGCACATCTTCGGGTCTCTTCGGGTCTATGGACGGGTTCGGATCCGTAAAATTGGCCCAATCAAAAAATAGGGTCGGGTTAGGGACAAGTAAAACCCGTCCCATGAACACCCCTACCTATTACCCATTATTCCACATTTTTTACATAAATTTTTTAAGAACATTTTAATTTGTCCATTAAAAATTTTATAACTCCCACTCCTCTATTTTTACTCAATCCAGATTTGACACCATATATTTATTTCTTATTTCTCTTAAATCAAACAACCTCAAAATCTATCCCATTTCTCTTTTCATTATTTTTCTTTCAACCAAATACAACAATAATTTATAAAAGCAATATCAACAATTATCAGATTTTATTTTACACCTGTATCTATTAATGTCCTGGTTGGTTTTTTATATGATTGGGGGTAAAGAGTATTATTAAAGATTCTATAAACAATACTTAAGAATTATAATGTTTTTTTGCAATATTTGTTCCTTATTTATATTTTTATTATGAATGAATTCTATTTAGATGTACTTAGTCGTTATATGAATTAATCGTATAAAAAGATGTTTAACATTATATTATGTGTGTGTATTGAGATATATATCATATAATTAAATCGTTGAATTAATCAATTTTTCATTTTATAAAGAAATATTAATTGATGTAAATATGAAAATTTAACACTTTGTTGTATAAAATAAAATGAAATAAAATTGTATATAACGGGAAAAATTCAAATGATACATGTTTAATTCCCCTTAATTAAGATATTGGGTTCAAGTATTATGTATAGTGTGGTTAAAAAAATCGTATATATATATCAATTGAATTTGAGTACTTACATATACATGTAAATCATCTTTAGTAGGAGTTGCTTAGAAGAGTTGCTTAACATAAAAATTATTATTTATGTGGGTCTCACAAGTTGAGTTGCTTAAAAATGGGTAAGAATTGCTTATTGTGAATTTTTTAACATTAAGTATCTCACATTTTATTATTTTTATATATTTTTACCACTGTTATATATTATTATTTAAATAGTTAAATTTAAAATAATTTTAAATTATAAATTAGGAGTTCATAAATTTTAATTTTGATATACCATATGAAATTTAATAGATATAAATGAGTGTGTCTTAATTTACACAATTTATTTTTTATAAGACACAAATGATAGTATTGCTTAAATATTTTTTATTTAAATATAATGTTCAAATTAAAAATATGCAAAGCATATACTTGAAAAAAAAATCTGGATGTTAATGGAATAAAAGAAAGCAACGCGAGACTGAGAATATCAAATACAGTACTGAAATATAGTTGGTATTTCATTTGATATATTAAAAAATAAAAATAAAATGGTATTGGCGTATGAAGAAAAAATTTAAATGTCGTAACGCTTGGCAGTCCTGTTCACAAAATATAGAGTAACGTAAAAAAGAAAAGCAATAAGAATAACGTGACCATTGGCGTTCTTGGTCCGTCACTGCTCAATTGCTTCGGTTTTTTCATTGAAAAGAAAATAAAAGATTTTTTTTTTGTTTTATTTTTTTGAAAAAAAATGGTTTGCATTACACGTTAAGTTTGAAGGGAGGAATGGAATGGTGATCCGAGGAGAGCTCGAGGACATTGGGAGTGACGCTTTCGTGAAATGGTTTTGCGTTTAGCATTACACACAAACACAGAGAGAGAGAGATCGTGATTGATTAATTGGATTTGAAGATTGAGATGGGTTTCTTCGGTACCATTTTCGGTTTCTTTGGCTTTGGAATTGGGATTTCCATCGGTCTTGTTGTTGGCTATTTTCCTTCATTTACTTTCAACCCACAGATGTCAAGGTACCTCTACCTGTTACCTTACATTACATGATTCTCAACGCATTCTGATCTCGTTTCATATTCCACATTGCATGATTCCATAACACAGGATCCTGAAATCCGGCCATTGGCGGATGAAGACTCAGAAACTCTGCAACGAATGATTCCTGAGATTCCACTTTGGATAAAAATCCGGACTTCGATCGGGTAACCATTGCCTACACTCTGCACCTTTCTCTTTCTGTACTATTATCATATCATGCATTGCATCATGAGTATTGTTTCTTTTCCCTTTGTTTTGAGAACTGCACTATTATTGATTTGTGCTTTTTTGTAGGTTGACTGGCTTAACAAGCTTATCGAATATATGTGGCCTTACCTTGACAAAGTATATATACATTTTATATTTCTTAACCCTTTTTTTCAATATTCACATGTAACTTTTTGCTTCTCCTTATCTCTTTGTCTGAATATGCACTTATTTTTCATTTAGGCAATATGCAAGACTGCACAAAACATTGCAAAACCCATAATTGCTGAACAGATCCCAAAGTATAAAATTGATTCTGTTGAGTTTGAAGTGCTCACACTGGGTCCCTGCCGCCAACTTTTCAAGGTTAGTTCATCCGGACATGATGCATTCTTGGATACATCCTTTAAGTGTCCATTTGATTTAAAGTTGAGTAGAATTGATTCTGAAAATCAATGGTTGAGATGAGTTATGCACGTTTCACGAAGCATGTTTAACGAAAGTGATTTAAAATCAATTCCGCAAATCATGGTTTTGATTTTCTTAACGTCCAACCAAACGGGCCATAAGTTGTGTACACTGTTATTATATCTATTGTTTGGAAGGGGATATAGAACTAAATTTATAAGTGAATGTTGGTTCTGAAGATAAGTTGTGCATTTTTGTGAATGGTAACAAACTACCAATTAAAGTGTGTGATGTTACAAAAGCAAAACAGTTTCTTGAAGAATACATCCACTTCATTTTTCTATTACTGATCTTAAATAAATAAGTTAAATATTAAGCTTTGAAACTGAGATCTACAATGGTCCTAAATTCCTTGACCTTTAACAGAGAAGTTGGATATAGGTTCTGTTTTCAGTTTGAAGAAATTTATCTATTAAACGATGCATTTTAAAATAAGAACTTCTTTTGGACTATAATAATCAGAGGCACCTCTTATAAATTATTCCTTTTTGTCAAAATGGTCTTTCATCTCTGCTAAAAAACGAAGGTTTCTTCCTTGCTATTTTATGCATATGACTAATTTATTTCTTGATAACTTATTTGCGATTTTATATGAATTTTGTCGATAGATTTTGTTGAATGCATATTTTCTGCTCAATAGGAATGAAAGTTTATACGACTGATGAGAAGGAGGTAATTATGGAGCTTTCTGTAAAATGGGCTGGAAATCCTAATGTCATCGTTGCAGTTAAGTCATTTGGGTTGAAAGCGACCATTCAGGTAATTTTTTATTTTGTGTGTGTGAGTGAGAGAGAAGAAGAGGAGACCGGAGGAAGATAGATGTTTCTTTATGCTAAGTTTTAAATCTTTTCAGGTGGTGGATTTACAAGTTTGTCTTGCGCCTCGTGTTACTTTGAAGCCTTTGGTTCCAAGCTTTCCTTGCTTTGCCAACATTTATGTGTCTCTCATGGAAAAGGTTTGTGATGATTAGGTCTATCACTTTATCTACCTACTACTGACAACTTGAATACATGTAAAGCATTTTAAATACACAAGCCATGGCCACATATATCCATGTCCAAGATTGACATGTACTTGAAATTATCCTTGTAAGACTTTTGTTTTTGTTATTATAGCACTTAAGGCTAAGGGGACTGCATGCTGCATTTCTGCTTTAAATAATGATACTTATCTTCCCTCTCTTGCTTTGGCCCCTTTTATCATGCAGCCACATGTTGACTTTGGGCTAAAGCTTATAGGGGCTGATCTTATGTCTATTCCTGGCCTCTACAGGTTTGTTCAGGTAATTCATATTCTACTCTCAATCAGGAATAGTCACCTTCCTATATAATAGACAGTCCACTGAGGTAGAAATGAACCAGTGTTTGTTTAAGTGTATCATATTTTGAAATATGCGAGTATGTGACTTTCTTAGTGTAGAGTGGTGATCATTTATTTGTGTATGTACTATGCTATGCATAAAACCACCAGCATGTAGAAGGATGGGACCATTATCATGGAATAATTTCAGGTTCTGTATGCACGTGACAGATAAAAATTTGGTGCAAAAGAAATAATAACAAATGTGTTAAAGAATTAAACGACTGCAATAGAGGTTAATATCAAGAAAAAAATTTAGCTCGTGTGAGGATGAATGGTTTGTAGGTCTATTATTTCTTAAGTACATTGAATATATAGATCTCTTATGAAAGATTAAGTGGTCTGGTGGTGTCAGTTGGGTGCCGTTATTTTTACCCTTCATCCTTAGCTATTGTGAGTTGATTGAATGATTTATAGCTTTTACACTACTTTGAGTGTTGTTTTCAGGAGCTTATCAAAGACCAGGTTGCAAATATGTACTTATGGCCCAAAACCCTGGAAGTTCAAGTTCTAGATCCAACAAAGTACGCTTCTGATTTTTTCTGAAATACTTTTCATTAAAGTTTGTAATTGTTTTTCTTTTTAACTCTTTTCTGTATTTTCTTATATCACTTTATGGGGATCTTAGAGCTTTGAAGAGGCCTGTTGGGATTTTAAATGCAAAGGTTCTGAGAGCAATGAAGTTAAAGAAGAAAGATCTTCTTGGCGCATCAGACCCTTATGTGAAGCTAAAGCTTACTGGGGATAACCTGCCATCGAATAAGACTACTGTGAAGCACAAGAACTTGAACCCTGAATGGAATGAGGAATTTAGTTTGGTTGTTAATGATCCTGAGTCCCAGGCCTTAGAGCTTCACGTTTATGACTGGGAGCAGGCATATCTCTTGTTCTGAAAGCTTTTATCTTCTAGTTACTTGTTAAGCATCTGACTGAATGTTGTTTTTCTATCTTTGCTTAGGTTGGGAAGCATGACAAGATGGGTATGAATATGGTCCCTTTGAAAGAACTTCCACCGGATGAAGAGCCTAAAGAGTTTACTCTTGACCTCCTGAAAAACATGGATCCCAATGATGCCCAAATAGAAGTCCCGTGGGCAAATTGTTGTGGAATTGACATATAAACCCTTCAAGGAGGAAGACTTGGCCAAGGGTTTTGAAGAGACACAAACAGTACAACAAGCTCCTGAAGGCACTCCTGAAGGTGGAGGTCTACTGGTAGTCATAGTCCATGAAGCTCAAGACGTTGAAGGAAAGTACCATACCAATCCACATGTACGTGTTATCTTCAGAGGGGAGGAGAAAAGGACCAAGGTACTGGATCCCAAAAATATTATGCCTTTTTACCTTTTTCTTTCTCATGGAATATATAAAAAAAAGAACTCCTCCACCGGAAGATGTGTTAGGTAAGACTGATTAAGACTGGAAAATTAAAAGGCATGAATGAGTTCCTGAACTTCTGCCCATAACCCAACCAATCCCCCATAATTAATAGAAGCTAGTTAGGAAGGAAAACAAGGGATGGTGCACTTGGCATTTGACAACTCTCTCATGTTGTGTTAAGCAACTCATCAGTTCTTTTTCATATTAATTAAGAAAAAGAAGATAATTGGATGCTAGTGTTAGAGACAAATACTGATTGAAACAGTACATGTATGTTACATTCGATCTGAAGTTGGTTTTTATATGGTAAGATACCGGTGCTATGTTTACTATTACAGGCCATGAAAAAGAACAGAGATCCGAGGTGGGAAGAGGAGTTCCAATTTATGGTGGAGGAGCCTCCAAGTAATGACAAATTACACGTGGAGGTTGTCAGCACTTCATCACGAAACCTGCTACGTCAGAAGGTACATAATTCATAACTTCTTTATCCCTAAACCTATAGTTTGTTGTATCATCTGCATGAGTTAGTGTGTGTTTGGTTTAGCGTTCAAACGACCAAACTCAAGTTTGGATTTCCCAACGCAATTATTTCTAACGTTGGAAACGTGAGTTTAACACGAATGCATCTGAGGCATCTTGGTTGAGGTCGGATGAGATCGTGTCATTCCCCCTTCTTTGAAAAGATTCGTCCTCGAATCTGATTCATCTCCTACATCAATAAGGATAAATCAGTTACATTGAATGTTGCACTAACATTACCATATTCACTTGGAAGATCTATCTTGTATGCATTGTCATTGATCCTCTCTAGAACTTGGAATGGACCATCTCCTCTTGGTTGAAGTTTGTTCTTCCTTTGAGCTGGAAATCTCTCTTTCCTCATGTGAATCCAGACCCAGTCGCCTGATTCAAATATTACCATCCTCCTCCCTTTATTGGCTTGTTTTGCATACTGCTCAATTTTCCTTTCAATATTAGCTCGGACCTTTGCATGTAACTCCCTGACATAACCTGCTTTCCTTTTACCATCTAAGCTGAAAAATTCAGAAATAGGTAATGGCAAAATATCCAAAGGAGTTAGTGGATTAAAACCATATACAACCTCAAAGGGTGAAAAAGAAGTAGTATAGTGTACCGTCCGGTTATATGCAAACTCAACATGTGGCAAACATTTTTCCCATTGCTTTAGATTCTTGCCAATGATAGAACGTAATAAGGTTGAAAGCGTTCTATTTTCTGCTTCAGTTTGTCCATCCGTTTGAGGATGTGCAACAGTAGAAAATAGAAGCTTTGTTCCCTATTTATTCCATAAAGTCCTCCAAAAATGACTTAGGAATTTAACGTCCCTATCACTCACAATTGTCCTTGGTAAACCATGCAATCGGGCAACTTCTTTAAAAACAGGTCAGCAATTTGTGTTGCATCAGTTGTCTTTGAACACGCAATAAAGTGTGCCATTTTACTAAACCGATCAACAACAACAAAAATACTATCCTTACCACTTTGAGTTTTTGGCAAACCGATCACAAAGTCCATGGAAATATCTGTCCAAGGCTGCTCAGGAACAGTCAAAGGTGTATAAAACCCATGTGGATTTAATTTTGACTTAGCTTGCTTATATGTTATGCACCTTTCACACTCAGCTTGGACGTCCTTCTTCATGCTCGGCCAGAAAAAGTGCTCGGCCAGGATGTCCAGTGTCTTCTGCACTCCAAAGTGTCCCATCAAACCCGTCTCCATGGGTCTCTTTAATCAACAATTCTCTTAAAGAACTGACTGGTACACACAGTTGGTTCCCCTTGAACAAAATCCTTCATACCTATAAAATTTCTCACAAGATCGATTAGAACAAGAATCCCAAATTTGTTTAAAATCAGGATCACTTTCATACAGACCTTTAATTTGTTCAAAACCAACAATTTTGTTTGTAAAGAAGTAAGTAAACATACCTCCTTGACAAAACATCAACAACTATATTGTCCTTACCATTTTTATACCTTATTAGATATGGAAACATCTCAATAAATTCCAACCACTTTGCATGTCTTTTTTGAAGCTTCCCTTGAGATTTTAAAAACTTTAGACTTTGATGGTCAGAATGTATAACAAACTCTCTTGGCCACAAATAATGTTGCCAAGTTTGTAATGCCCTTACCAAGGCATACAATTCCTTGTCATAGGTTGGATAATTCAATGCTGCCCCATTAAGCTTTTCACTAAAGTATGCAATCGGTTGGGATTCCTGCATTAAACAGTCCCTATACCAACACCAGAAGCATCACATTCAATCTCAAAGCTTTATCAAAATTAGGTAAAACAAGTAATGGTGCATTTGTTAATTTTTCTTTTAAAGTGTTAAAAGCTTTTTCATGTGCATCTGACCATTTAAACACAATATTTTTCTTAACAAGTTCATTTAAAGGCGCAACAATAGTGCTAAAGTCTTTCACAAACCGCTTATAGAAACTTGCTAACCCATGAAAACTTCTCACTTCACTAGCACTCTTTGGGGTCGGCCACTCTTTAATAGCCTTAACCTTTTCCTCATCTACACTTACCCCATTTGAACTTATCACAAAACCTAAGAATACAACAGAATTAAGGCAAAATGTACATTTCTTTAAATTAGCATATAATTTATTTTCCTTTAATACCTTAAAAACAACATGTAAGTGTTCAACATGTGCATTATAAGATTTGCTGTAAACCAAAATGTCATCAAAGTAAACTACCACAAACTTCCTATGAAAGAGCGTAATACATGTTTCATTAACGTCATAAAAGTACTGGGTGCATTAGTTAAGCCGAATGGCATCACTAACCACTCATACAAACCATACTTTGTTTTAAAAGCAATTTTCCACTCATCACCCTCTTTCATTCGAATTTGATAGTAACCACTTTTCAAATCAATTTTAGAGAACAAACATGCCCCATGTACTCATCAAGCATGTCGTCCAACCTAGGAATTGGATAACGATACTTTATCGTAATCTTGTTAATGGCTCGGCAATCAGTGCACATACGCCAAGAACCATCTTTCTTTGGTACCAATATTACCGGTACAACACATGGACTAAGGCTCTGCCTTACATACCCTTTTTCCATTAGCTCACTGACTTGTTTTTGGATCTCCTTGGTCTCATCCGGGTTGGTTCTGTATGCTGGTCGATTTGGTAGAGCACAACCGGGTACAAAGTCAATCTGGTGTTCTATACCTCTTGAAGGTGGTAATCCTTGAGGTAGCTCATCCGAAAGACTTCTCCAAATTCCTTCAACAAATTTTGAATTTCAGAAGGTAAGAATTGTTAGAATCATCAGAGAAGTATATGTCTTTAAAAACAAGAATCAATAATTGCCCTTTAACTAATAATACACTTTCAACTTCCCTTTTTCTTGCAAAGCGTTCACCTTGCTTCTGCCCTGACTCGGTTGTAACGTCGAACAAACATCCAATCTTGAAGTCGGATTCAAACCCATGCCCACTCTCTCTTCTTCTCTTTTCTTTCTTTTTCTTGAACAGAAAATTGTTCTTCCAACTCCTTCTCTCCCTAGCAATTCTTATTTGATCTGCATATGCTTCAGAAGGTTGAAGAGGGGTTAGCACAAATGTTTTATTATTCAATTTAAAACTATACCTGTTGTGATACCCATCATGAGTTACTCGCCTATCAAATTGCCATGGTCGACCAAGTAGAATGTGTCCAGCATGCATAGGTGCAACATCACACAAGACTTTGTCTTCATATTTTTCAATGGAAAATGAAAGCAAAACTTGTTTTGTTACCCTTATGTCCCCACAATCATTTAGCCACTGCAGTCTATAAGGATTAGGATGTTTTATGGTAGGTAATTTTAATTTCTCAACCATCAAAATACTAGCAACATTGGTACAACTACCACTATCAATTAAATACAAACCTTATCACTTACGCGGCACCTTGTATGGAATATGTGCTCACGTTGCTCCTCAACTCCCCCCATCTTTGGTTGTGCATTCAACACCCTCCTGGTGACTAATGGATTACCGTGGTCTGGCTCGGTGTATTCCACATCACTGCAATCCTCCAGCTCAGGCATTTCATCATCTTCTTCTTCACTTGCACTTTCCATTTCACCATTGTCACGCATGAGTATGACCCTCTTGTTCGGACAATTAGAATCAATATGTTCAAGACCTTGACACCTGAAACATTTAATTTCACGTGCTTTAGAAGATGAATTGAATTCAGACTTACCTTTACTGGCTGAGGTCGGTTGTCCCATCTTTGCCTCTTCTTTAGGCTGAGGTTTCGGTTTGTTGGTAACCCAGGATTTCCAAGAGGTACTAGGAGTTCCTGGAAATCTTACATCTGGATTTGAGTTGTCTCTCTACTTGGAACTCTTGTGTAATAAATCTTCCATCTCCACATAATGATGGAGTTCCACTACATTTGAAATTTCTTTCTTTAACCCTCCAATGAATCTAGCCATTGTTGCTTCTCGGTCTTCTTGCACATTGGCTCTCATCATGACTCTTTCCATCTCCTTGTAGTAATCATCTACACTCATAGAACCTTGACGTAGGTCCTGCAATTTTCTGTACAAGTCTCTGTGGTAATGACTTGGTACAAACTCCTTCTCATCTCATCACGACCTTCATTCCTCCCAAGATTGAATCGGTCTTTCTCCACACTTCGCCTGCTCAACACATATTGATCCCACCATATACTTGCATAATCAGTAAATTCTACCACAACTAATTTTACCTTTTTCTCCTCAGAATAATTATGGCAATAAAAAACATGCTCCACCTTTCTTTCCCACTCCAAATATAACTCAGGATCATTCTTCCCTTGGAAAGAAGGAATGCTCATCTTGATGTTTCCAAGATGATTATCCCTGTTGCTTTTTCTTCTAGAACTACTTCCCTTGTCCTCTTCTTCCTCTTCCTCTTCTTCAGTGCGGTTAAGAGACATTCTACTCCTCCTTGGAAACCGATCTTCCATCTCATCCATTTCTTGCACTCATTCTCATAAATTCACTTTGTAGTGCTTGAGGAACGATTTGAGGTCTATTTCTCCAGCATCCTCCTCACGTTGGTTTACTGTACTCATGATTAAAAGAAATTTGGCTGTAAATCAAATGATGTTAGTGATAAAAATAAGAATCCTCACAACACTCCCTTACGTGTTTTCACTCAAAAGTTTTGATTCTCTCGTGTATCACTCTAATTTTTGGCTTTTTTCACTATATTGTACTCACCACTCTTGCCTTTTTCCACTCAACTTATCCTTACAAGCTCTTGAAATAAGGAACTTTTGGGATAGATTCTACTAACAAGTAATAGAGAAGGTGTTGATGATAACTTGACAACTTTTAGTGACAAAACACTATCCCGAAAGTAATCAAGATGTGTAGCCGATTACAACTCTTCAATTCAGATGGATTCGTCACCTCGGATGAAATCTTCTGCTTGGAATAAATATTGTGGACAACAGAACTGGATTTGTGTTGAGAAAATTTAATACTGCACCTTTTTTTTTACTATCTGCACCTTTCTCTTTTTTTTTACTACTACAGATCTCCCTTTTTTTTGTATTGTCTGCACCTCTTTTTTTTTAACTAATGCAGTTTTTTTTTGTTTTTAATAAGATAAAGACTAAAATAAAGGATAGATGTTACCAATTGATCTCAAGAGCCGAAGCTCTGGTACCAAATGATACGAACCGGAAGCGTAAAGATAGGAACTTCTTGAAGATCAATTAACGGTAAATAACTGTAAATAACTGTAAGAGCTTGACACAATCCAAGACCTGCTGGAAGCACCAAAGCTATCAAAGATAGGAACTTGACACAATCCGTGACCTGCCGGAAGCACCAAAGTTATCAAGATATAAGCAACTAGACCCTAACCAAGACCTGCTGGTAGAACCTAAGTTATCAAGTAGTTCTTTAATCCAAGAACAAAGGATAAGCTCTCACAATGAGAAAACTCAAATTTTATTGATAAAAATAATGTCTACAAACTGATTCTCAATGCTAATATATAGCAAAGGAATTTCCTAAAATACTATCTAAAAGATACAATCCTAAATTAAATAAATTTAATTCTAGATAAGATAAAATAATCCTAAAAGATTTAATCCTAAATAAGATAAAATATAATCCTAAAAGATGTAAATATAATCCTAAGAGATCATGATATTGATTCCTAACATATCTTATCCTAAATAAATCAGTTATGATCTGATTAGATACACTTTCCCGAAATAGGCTCTCCTAAGATTCGGATAACAGACATAACCGATTGTCAGATCGGATAACACTCTTGTACTTCAATCCGAGCTAAGTTAAACCACTTCTTTGGTTCTTCTTCTGCTTGGTGGTCTACTTTCCTTTGGACTTCAGTGATCAAGAGTTGCAAAGCTCTCTTAACCGCTCAGATCTGGCGTCAGTCATTGGATCTTCAATCCCTTGCAATGCATCTGAGGTGTCTTGGTTGAGGTCGGATGAGATCGTGTCATTCTAAACCAAACATACTCTAAAGCGTCATGTTTACCACGTTCCAATGCTAAACCAAACATGCTCTAAAACGATAGAGCTTTAACCCAAATAGTATATGTTAACGTTTTGTTACTTACCTTCCATGGTACTTTGATGTGATTTGGTATTCATTGTTTAATTTTCCCTTTGGCACTAGGAATCACTGGGTTACGCTGACATCAGTCTTGCGGATGTTGTTGCTAACAAGAGAATCAATGAGAGGCACCATCTTATAGATTCCAAGAATGGTCGTATCCAGATAGAGCTACAGTGGAGAAGTTCATAAGCTGGTTGATAAAATACTTCATGGGTCTACACTCTTTCTGTTTCCTTTTTCTGTTTTCTTCTTTGAAGATTGAATCCTATGCTGTAGGTAAGGTGAGAATGACATTTCTTGAGTTTTTTGTTCAAGTAGATTGGTTTATTTGTTAATCATGTACATCTCTGTAAAAATAAAAAATGCTGATTTGAAAGCAAAATCACATACATGATCTGGTTTGGTTATAAATCATATGATTAAAGACGTTCTGATTATTGCATTGAATCTTGTTCTGCTCGACTTGATTCTATGGACACTAATCCCATTTGCAGTATGAATCGTAGCAGCGTATGAAACAGAATGTGGTGACAAAAAATGATTGCAGCGCCTTTCTTAATTGCTTCCTAGCTTGGTCCCAAGTTCTTGATTTGTTTAAGTTTCAATTACCTAATGGGGCCTTGACAAGCAGTAAATCGCCAAGAGAAGTACAAGTTTTTTAGCATGCTAGTAAAAAGTAAAATTAGCTTGATTTCATGGTCAATTGGTCATTGGCTTATTGCTCAGAATTCAGATAATCTTCTACTTGTCTTGTCTTCTCTTGCTCAATCTGTGTGTTCTGCGGCTGGCACGATGCCAACCCCGGTGGAACATAAGGAACCAGCGAGAGTAATCAATCACATATGACAATGGCTTGAAGAAGGCCACTGATTTTGGTAGCTACCAGGCGAATGGGGTGATGTTTATATGTAACAATAGCAATAAAATCCTGTTTGAATTTGAATAAATCTTCAATTTCGTCTCAAAACTTCCATTTTTTTTCTTATTAATACTCAAATTAAAATAATTATACAAGTAATATGCAAATTTTCACATGTCCGTGGTATTAGTCCTCTAACTTGTATAGTATCTGATCTGATCTTTAATAATAACCAATTTGATGGATGCTACAAAAGTTAAAAAACTATTGATGATATTAGTGTAGCTTGAAGTCTAATGAGCAAGAGGCAAAATGTTTTGGGTCGTAACTGAGAGTTTATTCGTTAGGATTTGATCTACGACTACGGGTTAGCGTCCGCATCACTCCGTGCATATAATTTGCAAAGGCTATCTATCACTCCAAGATTTTCCAAGTTCTATTAGGATTCATATACATGACACACTATTATATATATATCCATCCGTGAAAGAAGACATTAAAATTGCTCGCTCATGATAAAAGCCTGAAATTTAATGAAGTATATAAAACAAAAAGTCGCAGCATAAGGAGTCGTATCTTGAGAAAGAGAGAGAGATCATGGTGACAAGACAAAAACAAGAGGTTTCCTACCTAAGCTAAGCTAAGCTAATACCTCCTACCAAAGGAAGGCGTTGCTGGACGGGAAGGGGATCGACCTGGACGACGCCTGGGATATCGGACATGCCAAGGGCGGCGAGCATGTCGAGAGTCTCCTTGTCGACCTCGATCTGCTCTGTCCTAATGGCAGAGACGTCAGGTACGAAGTCCATGCGACGCTCACGCTCTTCCTCCTGAAGCTTGAGGGAGATGCCACGCACTGGTCCCTTCTGGATGCGCTTCATGAGATGTGTGGAGAACCCGGCGATCTTGTTTCGCAGCCTCTTGGAAGGTATGATGGCCACCTCCTCCAGAACCTTCTTGTTCGTGTGGAAGTCCAGCGTCATCCGAGAGTAGTACCTCTCTATCACTTGCCGAGACGACTTCTTCACCGTCTTCGTCCTAACGCGCCCCATTCTTCCAAGTTCCAACTGCGCCTCACCCTACCTAAACGCAGCTGATAGATAGATAGATAGGGTTCAGGTGAGGTTTTGTTTTTCTATATATTTTCTACAAGGGATTGGGCCTTTTTCACAATACGCTTGGGCCTGAATCCACACAATGCTTACCCAATAGGCCAGGCCCAAACTCATATTAAGGCTCCCTATACGCGGCCCCACACAGCAAGAATAAACTGTCTCCTGGCAAATGGCAATGCCAATTCATTCATGTTTTTTCAATAGCATTCATAAAGCTTCTATGCCAATTTCTGATCCTCGCCTTGTTTTGCTTCTATCCACTACTGAGGGATAGTTCGCCGTGGTAGTGAGTTTTCAGTTTAAGCTTCACATACAGATAGAGGCACTCCTCTGCTGCAACGCATACAACAAACTAACAGAATACATTCATCCAATCCTTTCGCTAACAGATTTCTTTCCCGTTGATCTCTCTTTGTTGATCTCTCTTGATGTTTGATGTACAAAGGTTTTATTGTTTGGAAGGATGGAGTCAATTTTTTTCTCAGTCGCACTCACATCAAAAGGATATCTAAACAATAAAATAATTATTTTATTTTATTCCATTCACACTCAATGTCTAAACATAGACTAGGATTCCAACTAAGTACTTAATTATTTAAGAGCAATTGTTATCACTTATCATATCTAAATACAAATTCCTATGGTCCCAGACGTTCCTGATCTCTGAAGATTAGGAGAGGGTAGAACTAGAAACAACTAGACATGCTCAAACAGTTAATTATTGTATTATGTTTTAAGGAGATGGAAACTTGGCAACAAAATTTTGACCACTAAGATCTCTAACTTGCATGTGTAACCTAGTAGATCGAGAGCCAATAAACATATAGAATGAGATGGGTCTTTGTGTGACTCATAGTACTCATCTATTATAATCAACAGCAGGTTGGTGGACAATCTGTCCTAATTAAAAAGGAAACAAATGAAAATAAAAAAAGTAAAAGGGAAGAGAAAGGATGGCCTAAAGAACAAGGTGAGACAGGTTGAAATTGAAATAGATCTGTATCTGCAGTTGGTGTCTGTCAGTGACAATAATGTTACCAAACTCCATAAAAATTATTGTCATTTGTGAGCAACATGTTCCTTGAGTCTTAAATGATTGCTTTTAACTTTTATCCACCCTATAGCCATATATTGGAAAAAGGTTCAGGTTTGGGGACCCACATGTGGAGGACAGCCAAAGAGGTAGGTAAGGGTTCTTAGGACACAAGTACCCAATTAAGCACATGACATACCCGTGTTGCTGTGCTGGCTGTCACCATATACAAACAATCAAGTAATGCAAATCGTACGCCAAACTCTCTTCCTTATCACACTGTGTTGAGTCCCTTTTCCTTTCATTTTTTCTAAAAAATTTGGAGATTCCTATTTGGGGGTGTTTGCTTTTGTGTGCAAGACTGATTGGGGAGAGATGGCCTTAGGTTGTTCCTCCTTTTTGGGTTAGCTAAGAAGATCATGGTTGGTTGTTCATTTGTAATAATAGCACCCAACTGATTGCGACTGCGGGTGATAGTCAATTTAATAATGTGTGTGGTTATGTGTTTCATCATCAGTCATTATTGTTGGTAACACGCACATTACATCTTTATGAGTTCCCTACGAATAGATTTAGGCATAAGAGCGGCTAAAATGGGCTAGTTTGATTTGACGGTGTAAAAGTTGCTTGAAAAATTGTAAGACTTGTATACTTATTTTAAAATATGAAAATTTTCTAGATTTTTTAGTTAAAATTGATAAAATTGCTACCCACAAATAGGACTACCCGAAAAAAACCTATAGAAATATAGATTTATTTTAGAAGTCGAATAACTTTCGGGTTTTTTTAGCTCAACCCGAATAAAGCCCGCAACCCGCATCGGATTGGGTAGCCTGAATTTTCTGCTCTATAGTTACCTCACTGATTTTTTTTAACCGTCTCATTGGTTAAAATAATACTCCCTCCGGTATTATTTATTTATGAGACAACGTTTGAAATTTTTTTATGATCCCATTTATAAGATAAAACACACAAATTTAGAAGCATTTAATATTTTGCTCTCATATTTACTCTTGTTGACTATTAAAGGTTTTTAATTAACACAACTACCATGATAATGAAGTTTAATTTTAAATAGGGGTAAACTTGAAATGTTGTAGAGTAAATTTTTAAAAATCAATGCATTAATTACTTTTCTTTAATGTGTGACTTGGTCTAAATTGTATTATAAATAGGTCATAAGGGAGTATAAAATAAATGTATGAATAACTTATTTATTTTTAAAGTTTTATTAACAAATATACTAAAAGCATCGTTTCTATTAAAAATCACGATAGTAATTGTATTTATAACATTAAATACTACACATTTCAATAGTTTTTTTTTTATATTTTAACAAAAAATTACTTGTGTCTGGATAAGGTAATTTGAAATTAATAGATTTTATGTGTTAAAATAGTAAAAGAAATAATTTCAAATGACAAATTGGATGAATTTCAAATGACACATATTAAAAGAAAATTCAATATTTCTCTATTATTTTTAATTTTTTAAATTATCATTTACAATTACTTTCATACTATTCACTCAATATTCCCTATCATAATTTTGGAAATTTTAAAATTCTACATTTGAACACAAACTTAGTTTGTTTTAAATTACTTGTTTATTTAAAATTTTAGGAAGGCATTAATTTTTTTTTCTAAATTTAATCTTAACTTTGGGTTATCCCATTAATACAGTCAAATAAATTTATATATTTTTAAAATGATAATTTTATTTTTGTGTAAAACCATGGATATCCTACATGGGAAACAATTCTATTCGAGTCGGATAAGACCTTTATAGATGACAATAGACCTACCACTAATTAAGCTATGAACCTTAAATATTATATAAACCAATGAGTAAACTTTTAAATAAGTAAATAAGTATATAATCTCAAAATATTAAAATAAAAATTCATTATTTATTTATATTATTATTATTATTTAAATAAGCTATTAGTTTGCTAAAGTTAAAAAAACCCCTCAGGATGACTTAAACACTGTCAATTTATGAATATAAAGGCACAAATTTGAGGGTGCTGCGATGCATATGTGTTCAGGTAAACTTTTTTAAAATTAAATAGATTCATTAGGGTACTTCTTTGTCAAATGCCCTCCCCTTTTCCCATTTTTTTTTTCTTGTTTTGTTAAATTAAATCTGTTCAAAGTTCTACTGCGAGCCAGAAATCGGCATGTCCTTTCTCATTATTTTTTTCTTAAAATTTTTCCTTTAGGGTGTTTTCACTTTTTTTTTTGTTTTTTTTTTTTTTCCGTTAAGTCGTTTTCTCGGCAAAAGCGCCCTCCCACCCACTTTTTCCCCTATAGCCCTCCTCCCCTAAATAAAACACTCAAAAAGATCGACTAGTATTTAATTGTATAACAACAAAGTTAAATTTACAAATTTGAATTATATGATAATGTGTCAATGCCTCACAATTCAAGCAATATAAAAAGGTTATGATAACTTTAATATTACTAGTTGAATAATTTTGGATACAAAGTAAATATCATATATACATACACATATATATTTAAAGTAATCCCTAATTTCAACTAACATCTATATATCAAATTTAAATTCATTTTAAATATAACATATACATTATATTTTAATATATTTATTATACATTTTGAAGATATTAATTGTATAAAAAATTAATAATTTCTCATGCATTATATGAGATAAAAAAAATTATTATCTTCATTAAACTCATTCTCAACTAATATGGGACATCAAACTCACACTTAAGCTCCCAACATTCTTTTTCTCAAGTGTGACTCACCATATTAATTAGTATACCCCCTTCAAATAGTCAAATAAAAACTACTTCAGGTACAAATGAGTCAATAAGTCCACTAGAGCAAAGTTTCTTCATAATTGTGGTTTCACAAACATGTGCCATAACCAAAAGGTCACACTAATTAACCACAACCTTGAAATACTTATTAATAGTCGAACCATCCACTTTATACCACTTGGTAAGTGTTCGGTGGAGACTAAAAGTATAGGGAGATGCATTAACGGGCTAAATTAACACACCATAAAATGAATGTGTAAAAGCTAGGAAATAAATGGACCTACTTGATACCACTTGTTGAGAGTTTCAGTGGAGCCTTAGAGGAGAGGGACATGCACTAATGGGCTAAAGTAACTCAGCATAAAATAAATGGACAACTTAGTGTATAAAAACTGGTGAAGACCTACAAATTAAGGCAAGGAAGATGAAGACATAACATTGTAAGACATTGAAAGATTTCAAGCTTTTAGCTCACTAGCAAACCAGTGGAAAAAATTTACTTCGGATCTCGCAAGATCGGCCGATGGCTTGAATTGAGACCAAAGGAACTTGAAGATAAATAAATCAATAGTCATTTGCTTAGTGTTTGGAGGAAAGGGAAGAGAAGTTTAAAATGAACTAATTAAAATGACTAAGAGCTTGTTTGATTCACTTTTGTTTTTAAGTTTTTAAAACAGTTTTGTAAATGTATTTTGAAAACTGTTTTTGAGAAGAAAACAAAAAAAATCGTTTGGTAATTTTGTTTTGAAAACTGTTTTTAAAATGAGAAAACAAAAAAACTTGCTTGGTAAAATTGTTTTTAAAAACTGTTTTTGAAAACTTAAAAATAGAAAGTCGTTTGAAATTGTATTTTATAAAAAAACTGTTTTTGGTGTCTAAAAATATCAATTGAAGATTTTTTATGCATTTTTTTAATTTATTGAAGAATTTATATTTTTTACATTAAACTTATTTTTAATTTATCAAAAAACTTATATTATTTTTAGTACTTACATTTTCTTTAAAAAAAAAGATTTGAAATCATATTTTTTTAAAATTATTTTTGGTGTCTAATGATATTACACCACAAGAAACTTTGGGATGTGCTACAACGAAAATTGTAGCTAATTTGTAGGCAATTCCAAACAAAGATATGTAACTTCAAAATAACTATAAATTAGCTATAAAATCAATGGTAACATAAAACAAATAGCAAAGTTGCTACTAAATTTTGGTAGCTAATTTGTAGCAAATTTTATAAATTTCAGCTAATTCATATCAAAATTGAAACAATTTGCCACTCAACTTTCTAATTCTCTAGCTATATATACACTATCATAGTTAATCCGCAGCTAATATGTACTTAATTCATTTGAAGCAATTATTTCACTAATTCCTAGTTAAAGCTTAAAAGTCAATATTTTATCTTTTTCCCAGCCAATTTGTAGTTAAATGCTAGCATCTTCAAATATAAAATAGCGTAACTCAACAAATACAAATCCCACCAATGAAAATTCCCGAATACCAATACAAGTTTAAACCAAGGTAGTTAGGGCATCCCACCCCTGATAATTAGATAAGCATTTGAGATCTAAAGATTTGAAATTCCACACTAAACTGAACTCTTTAGGGAACCAAACAAGT
This sequence comes from Sesbania bispinosa, assembly GCA_026901365.1. Taxonomy (NCBI): domain Eukaryota; kingdom Viridiplantae; phylum Streptophyta; class Magnoliopsida; order Fabales; family Fabaceae; genus Sesbania; species Sesbania bispinosa. The sequence goes on from QLOH01000338.1 coordinate 143,764, forward strand.
TGTACAAAATATTCAAAGAAAAAAGTTCCAGTACAACATATAGCAATGAAGAAATACATGGAAAAAAGAAGTAATAGACTAATAGTCAAGAGGGGCGGTCAAAGCAGGTCAAAGCAGCCATAGCTTCTAAAACTTGTGCTACCTGAAAGCATCAAATTGCCATCTGAGTTGTACAAAATATTCAAAGAAAAAAGTTCCAGTACAACATATAGCAATGAAGAAATACATGGAAAAAAGAAGTAATAGTCTAATAGTCAAGAGGGGCGGTCAAAGCAGCCATAGCTTCTAAAACTTGTGCTACTTGAAAGCATCAAATTGCTATCTGAGTTAGAGGCACTATACTTGCAGGGGAATTCTTTGGAAGGTGAACTGAATCACATCTCAATAATTTCTCTAAATTAAAAAGGTTACTCAGTTTTGGCTACAACTCCCGGGGTGCATAAGCATAACCAAGTTACTTTATTAACAGCTCCAATGTTAACACAGAACAGCACGACACCTGTGTCTCTGATCAATAGCAACCTGTTCCCCAACATTCCCCGCATCAACAGCTAGCCCCACTATTATTATACCCTTCACATGGGTCAGCGTATTCCTTACTCTTGCTTGGCTCAGGTTCATTTCTTCCTCACATTCCCCAACATATATGACTTGTCAGCTTCCATCATTAAGCACCACACCACACCAGGTATTATAAGCACCCTTCTTTCTAGCAGTTGATAAGATCAGTTTCTAACACACCTCAAACAAACTAATGTTGAGTTCTGCCAAACACAATTGGGTTGAACTAATCTGATTGTGATCGGTTACTAAATGCAGGAAATTGAATGTGGTAGTAATATTTTTTAATTATTGTAAAAACCATATCAATCAAACTGTGTTAAAAATTTCTCCCAAATAAGTTTTTAATCTTATCTTATAATAGTAAAATTTCATAGGCGGAGGATGGTACAAGTGTGATGTTAGCATGTGTGTGTGATAATAGGCCTTCAACATATTCTTTCACTACTGCTGGGGAGAGCTATGCAGGTAGGTACATAAGCTAGCTAGCTAGCAACAACACCAAATCCAACTTCCTCGTTCATTGAAAATATCATCGTTTATTAATCTCTTAAAACTACTTCCTCATTCTTTTCGCCTGTTTTAAGAAGACAGAACTATGTAAATTTGCTGCCTAGTCCGGCCATTGCATTGCTTAATTATTTTCTAAGACATCCTTTCAATTTAAAGCTCAAAAGCCTATATAGCTACACTCTCCCCCTTGCTCTATGCATCACTCACAACAACACTACCATGGCTAACCCCTTCTCTGTTTTCCCAATGTCCTTCCTATTTTTCCTCTTGCCAATTACTAGTGTCAAATCAGACTTCTTTTCTTTCAACTTCCCCAGGTGGGAAATGTTGTGACTGATGAATACTGTGATGGGGTGGGAACCGTTACATATTGGTGGAGCCACTCTATGATATCTGATCAATCATACAAATCTATCCTAAAATATTGTAATTTCACTGAAATTCAAGCTGCAAGCAACCACTACATTTATCCAACTATCAATAAAAAGTCATCCAAAACTGAATCATGTGAATGCAAATCAAGCTGAACAGTGCAAACCTGCAAAGTTGCACACTGGAATTTCCTACTCAATGCATCAAATACACTTATGTCAATTTTTGGTCCATAGAATGCACCATCCCCTTCATTCAACTGCAAAGTTTTAGTCAAAATGTAAGCACAATTATTTGAAGTAACAGATGTCACATTCCATAGAAAATAATAAAAAAGAGTTTGAGAAAAAAAAAAAGTGGTGTGTGTAAAAAAAAAAACTATTGTAAAGTAAAGCTATAATTGAATCAAAACATGACAGGCACACTCTACTTCTCAATAGGGGTGTAAGCTGGTCCGACCCAACCTGCGAACCTGATTGACCCAACCCAACCCGAAGGATATTTAGCGGTTCGGTTCGGGTTTCGATTCGGTTCAGACATTTTCTTTCGAACCCGATCGGGTTGGGTTACTCACAAAAAAAATACAAAACCCGAACCAACCCAACCCACCATCATTCTATTGGTTCGGACTTGATGTCACCCCAAAACTGACCCAACCCAACCCGATTACACCCTTACTTCTCAATGCCCACTCTGAGTTAGTTCCAATCAGAATTATAACCACATGTTCAAAGCAATATCTTAAACTAGACAATATTGGCATGAAAGACTTATAGAATACTTGCCAAGGCTTGCCAAACTCATCCAAAGCTTCTTGGAGAGCATTTTCAGCCATCTCCCATGTTTCCAATTCTCCTAGGTGGGTGTCCATATGCTAAGGGGGCTACAGGAAATGTTGCTACTGAAGATGTTGTGTACATGCTTAATGGACTTGGTGTGAAAACTAACATTGATCTCGGAAAACTCATGTCAGTTGGGGACTTCATCAGCAAGCATTTAGGGAGGCAATCCAGCTCAAAGACTGCCATTGCTTTGAACAGAGTCACAGCTGATGCCTCCAAGATATAATATAATATGTTTCATAACAATTCATATCTATATGCTTCAAGCAGTGATAGATGATCACTCCATATATATTTTATGTCCCTTTTATCCGCATACTAGTAGAAGGGAATAAAATTTACACTCACATGGATGAGTTTTGGGAAGGAAGAAAAAGTAATGTATTTAATGGGGCCAATATTAAGTGCAAGCAAGCTGATTTCCCAAGCTAAGTATATAGTTATATCTACATGGTTTCAGGACACCTAATATTATCAAATATATGCAACACTCGGAAGCAAATTAAACCTTTATGGTTGCTGCAGGTTGCATTCTCTGAATAGAAAATGACTCCCTAATCAGTCCATTTATTAAATGGTCGCTACAAGTTGCATTCTCCTCCAATTGTTGAGACTATAGAAGTTCAAGTTGGTGATAAGCCTTTTTTATTTATCAAGGCTGGTTAATGACTCTTAGCACAATGATGCCTTGGAGGAGAAAAAAATACTGAGGCAGATTAATCATTCTCTAGAAGCAGTGGAATACTTATCAACTGCAGCTATGCTAGAAGTGTAGTAAATTATTTTGAATAGCTGCAATAGAAAGGCCCTGTTGGTGTCAATATTAAAAGAAAATGAAAGAATAATGTATACTTCTTGTAGACATGGTGCATTCCTCTTTTGGATGCTTTGAACACCAAAAGGAATCTAGTAGATTAATCAATAGGAGGGGAGATACTAAGTGAGATTGGGATGCTCAATAGCGTAAAGGAACTGATTTTATGGGAAAACCAAAGACATGGTTCTTATCTTAAGGGCTTAACTTAAGAGGCCAATAAGATTATTGAAAATCCTTAGACCCTCGGCCCACCTCACCAAATCCAAACAGAGCACTTCTCTTTTCTGAAGATGAATGAAGCTGTTCCAAAAATTTAAATTCAATGGCTAATGCCCCTGATCTAAACCATATGGACCTAGGTAAATTTCATTCTGTATCCTCAAGAACACCAAAGTTTTCTTTTCCCACAAACCATATCAGTATATGATTCATTCCAAAAAGAAGAAGTTCATTCTCATTTCACAATCATAATAAACCCTAAAATGAAATCACAAAGATTCATTTCAAAAAGAAAATGAAAACAAACCCGAGATTGAGGACGAGAAGCTGAGGAGAGTGAACGAGTGGCTTGCTATAAATCGCAGTTAGGGGTGGGAATAGGCCAGCCGGCCTGTCAGGGGCCTGCGGCCTGACCTGTTTATGGCCTAGCCTGACCTGGCTCGTTTATTAAAAAGGCCAGGTTAAGGCTTCTTAAAAGGTCTGTTTAGTTAAATAGGCCAGGCTTCAGGCATATGAAAAAGCCTATTAGGCTTAACAGGCCGACCTGTTTAATATAATAATATTAATATATTAAATTAATTATATAAATAACTATAAATATAATTAAAAAAATTGTAATATAGTAAAAAATTAGAATATTAAATTAATTATATAAAAAAGCCTGCTTAAAAGGCCTGATGGCCTGCATAGGCTCATAGGTCTGTTGGCTTGTTGGTAGGCCTTGTTATAAAACAAGCTTCTAAACAGGCTTACAGGCCAGGCCAGGCTTTTCGCAAGCTAGGCCAGGCCTTACAAAAGGCCTGTAACAGGTAACAGGCCAGGCTCAGGCTTAAGAATTATGAGTCAGGCCAGACTCTCAGGCCTGCCAAAGCCTGGTCTGGCCTGGCCTGGCCTGTTTCCACCCCTAATCGCAGTGAAGAAGAAGCTCGTTCGCAATGAAGAAGCATTCGCAGAAGAAGAAGCTTCTTCCGTTCCTTTCGTTCGCGTTCGCAGTGGAAGAAGTGGAAGAATGAAGTTCGCACAGGTACCACACCGAGCAACTTTCAATTTTTTTAAAAAAACCACTAAAATTACCTAAATGCTATTATTAAAAACTGAGAGTTCTCCGTGTGTTTTTGGTTTTGAAAATTAAAAACGTTTTAGAAAAGCAAACACCCAAAAGTTGTTTTCATTTTTTAGTTTTTAAAACAGATTTTTTAAAACTGCTTTTAAAATTAGTTTTAAAAAATTATTACCAAACAAGTTTTTAACTTTTAAAAATTAAAAAACTAAAAACTGTTTTTAAAAACAGTTATCAAACAGGCTCTAAATATCTCCATTCATATTGATAAAATTGAGTGTCATATATGAAAGTAAAATGATACAAAAGTAAATGTTTTATTTTCTCTTTACTCTTCTTGTGAACCAAACAAGTAGAGGAGTTTTTCTTCATCTCCTCAAATTAGACAAGATAAAATATTACTCCTTTTCCCTTCCCCTCCTTTAAATCAAACAGATCCTTAATTAGTTATGATTTTTTTTTTTAAAACTTGATGTTGAAGTTATTGAATTTTTAAATCAAGAAATCCCTCGAACCATTCTGCATCAGTTCCTTAATTCACTTTAACATGGTTCAATTTGTTTTTTCAAATTCTTCAGATTGATATAGATAAATAGGAATTTTAAAAAGAAAATCTCACCGACATATCTATTTTAAAACATAAAAGTAGTTGGGGTTTGTGAAGTGTGTGTGCACCTTCACTAGTTCTTTTCTCTCACTTTTTTGTATTAGTTAGTTGGGATTGGTACTCTAATTCTAATAATGTATATCATGTATTCAACATATAAACTAAGTCGAGTGAGACTAGAATGAGGGATATAAGCGAGTATGGCCAAACCCGTGAACTCATGAACCCGATACAAATCAAACAAAAAATGCGGGTTTACTGGTTGGATTATTGGGTCGGGTTTTTTTCGGTGGAACCAAACACATTTGGTTTGGGTCTTGGGTTACGATTTTTTAACCTAAAGAACTGACCCGAATCGAGGCTCTCGTCTTCCTCTTCCAACACTTCTCTTTTTCACTGTCTTCTCTCCGTCTCCTTTGTCCCACTTCCGTCATCTCTCTCCTTCCTCTTCCTCACTTTTCTCTCACCAATCCTAAACTCAAACTCAGCCTCCCAACACCAACAACATCTTCACACCCCTGGCTCGAATATTCAATATTTCTCTCCCTTATCTCCTTCGTCGACTACTCCGCCGCCATTCCCGATGAAGGCTCCCCGACAAATGGAGAGTTGTCGCAGCGTCAAGCCATGACCACTGCTCTTTGGCTTTCGCTCACCATCGTCCCAACCTTCAGCCATTTGTGTTCCAATATTCACATTCCCATGGTTGTGTTGCTTCTCGAATATTTACCATTTTTTGCTTGAAAGAGTAAAGATTGGGATTACCTGTTGCAGTGTGAGAATTCTATCAATTGGTTTGATTGCAACATAACCAATATCTTTTGTCTCCATTTAAAAAAAAATAGTTTCTTTTTTCAGGTTTTGCATAAATATTTTTTAATTATAAGCCCGATGTCCCGATCCAACCCTTATGGGTTTGCTCAATTCAGGTTACATAATATATTAAAAGTAAATTTTAGGGTACCCTCTCGTGAGAGAGGGTTTGGTATCTTCTTTGATCATTTAATTAATTTTTTTCAACTTTCTTAAATGATCTTAATATTTTTATACTTGACAATATTTAACTATTAGAATTTGTATTTTTAATTTTTGAAAAGACTTTTTGACCCTCTATAACTATTATCATGTATTTTTTATTGATTCCCCATTTTTTCACATTCTCATTCGAAATACACATGTGTCTCATTTAAAATCTATTTATGTCTTCAAAATAATTTAAGACATAGTACACGACTTGTTCCTACGTAATTTGGGTCTATTCAATAAAAAATGACAAGAAAGTACCAAAACCCTCTCTAACGTGACCCTATAAAAAAATGAAAAAAATCATTCATTCAACACACCCAATACTATTTAATTGGTTGGAATATGAAAATCCTGCCAATTAACCCGAATCAATCGGATCCCCTTCAACTAGAATTGCAAGGAGAATGAGGATTAAAGACTGAAAAGGTGGGTGAAATACTTGGAAATAATTACCTAAGTGGACTTAATCTTTTTCCCATTTTCTTGTTATCCCTACTTGAAAGCAACTTGGACTGCCCATGATATTAACTCTTACCATCCACTTGATATTCGTTGGAAAAGAGAGAGAGAGAGGGTGGATAAATAAGTAGTATAAATATATAGCAGTATATAGATATCGAGACACGCACGCATGAACCCTCCAATCCCAACCTCTCCCTTATGCCTTGTCTAAATTAACTAACACCACAAGGTTAAGGCAAAGTGGAAGGTGAACCAAAGTCCATATACAACCACAACCACACTCATTTTATCTTTTTTTCCCGTTATCCCCTTCTCTTGTTTTATCATCCTTCCTTGAATTGAACCCAACTTCCAACTCTTCTAGAAGCATGCCCCGCTCTCTCTTTCTCATGCATGATAATGTACCAATATAATTAAGAATCACAACTACCATTTACCATCTCTATGCTTTCGCACACGAATAGCCAAACTACCGATACATTTCTTTTCGGAACCCACTACAACTAACTTATTTAAATACAGTATCTGATTTTTTAAAATATATATAATGAAACCCAAACACAACACAAAAAAATAAAAATAAATAAATATGGTATATATAATTTTTTACATCTTATTTAGTGAAGAATTTATTCAACAATAATTTTATTCATATTATACTAACAGATGTCTTTAGAACACTGATTACAAAATTAATAAATAAAAATTATTTATATTAAAATGTATAACATTTAATGTATTGATAATATTTTAGTGTATTTTTTAATAAAAAATTTATATTTTCTTTTTGTTTTTAATCGTGAATCCTCCACAAAAATAGTTGTGAGTTTAATTCTCGAGGTGGAGGTGACGGTTAGATAAAAGGATTCAAACATTAATTGTTAATATTTTCTCAATTATCAATATTTAAAATGAATTGTACGTTAAATATCTATCGTCATCATTGTTTATTATTTATTGTAAATTAAATAATGCTAACAAGCAACAACTAACAACTAACAAAATATTTACAACAGAGCAGAATACTACTACGTACCGTTATGAGTATTATAAACATACATGTAATATCACAGCACTTGTTTTTTATAATATTATGCTACACACTTCATTAGTATTTTTCCTAAATTTGTTATAGGACGCGATACTACTATATTAAATGTCTCTTATTCAAATTATATATTTTGGTGGTTACTTCCTCAAATCAGAATAGGGAACACGGATATTGGGAATAATTGACGATGAGATAAATGAAAAAACTATTGGACATGTGATTAAACTCCCATCTGACGCAGTTAACAGCTTGTGGTAATACTGTTTAATTTGTCTAATACAAAGAAAATAGCGGACTTTTATTCCATTGATCTTAAATTCTAAATAAAGTCAATGTGGTATCTTGTTTTTATCAAGGAAAGACTTTCTTTAATTTAAAATATGCAGAAAAAAATTATAAAATTAGATAATTTATTAAAAAGGTAAAAACATAAAACTTAATTTTAGTATTTTAAAATTAAAAAATAAAAGCACCATACGTTTTTACTACTAATTATTTAAAGTGCGATTAAATTTGAAGTGCTATAGTCCTCGTTAACAAACAACAGCTAGCTTCTCATAATATGTGCGTTAGAAAACGAAAATAAACGAATTTCAACACTACATTTTGAAAGAAGTAGCATTTTATTACTTTTGAATTAACGTGCATTCGGACTATATGGATCAAACACATTGTTATTTTTCTGCAACTATTAGAAAAGAGTTAATAACTGATTTTTTTTCCCAGTTAGCATAATATCGTGGGTTACATTTTGATACCCTCCGATTAAAAAAAGGTTTGGGTACCTTCTCTTCTTTTTTTTTAATTGAAGGAAACGTAAAGTAAAAATTACATATAAACAATCTAGGGAGCGTATTCCCCACTAAACAATTTAAGATATAGTATGGATTTTGAATGAGTTTCTCGTATCAAATGAGAATATGAAAAATGAAAAAATATAATTAAGAATACAAGAATAGTTATTGGGATTGGAAAGTTTTTACAAAAATTAAAAATATAATTCTAATATTAATAGTTAAAACATTATTTTACAATTGTAAAATATTAAGATTGTTTAAGAAAATATAAGAAATAAGTTTATATTAATTGGTCAAAAAATATACCAAAACCTTTTTTTGGCGAGAGGTTCAGTAGAATTTCTGATCTAATATTAGATGGGCCAGCTTCAATTTTATATTGGGCTAAAAAGTATATGAATGATATATGACATGAGGGCTGGTGTTTGATTCTCACCATGATAGAATATTTTTATAAATTTAAAAATTTTGAATTCTGATTTTAACTAGTGCATATACAATTTTATTTTGGGCATGTGATGTGTTTGTTAGTAAAAGGAGGCAGGCATATCGCATCTGGTGTTGCCTTGCCCATACATTAATATATTAATCTAATCCCATAGTTAAACTCGTTCTATATTGATCCTAATACAGTAATATCATTATCAAGAGAGAGAGAGAGCTACCAGCCACTACTCTAATCTAACCTGTCTCACCAACTCACATCTAGAAGCAAAGAGAGAGAGAGAGAGAGAGAGAGAGAGATTCTCTCTCTTACCTTTGGGTCAAAAGCTATAAAGATCACACCGCAACTCCTGCCAGTGCCAGGGCCGGCCTTATTGTTGCAGCAACACAACACAAACACACACAAGAAAATTCATTCCAATCCAATCGTGGCTAGGAAGCTAATAATAAAATTGGAAGGTCCCCTTGTTGTGAGAAAGCTCACACAAATAAAGGAGCATGGACGAAAGAAGAAGATGATAGGCTGATAGCTTATATTAGAGCTCATGTGAGGGATGTTGGCGCTCACTCCCCAAAGCCGCCGGTCTTCTCCGCTGCGGGCAAGAGTTGCCGTCTCCGATGGATCAATATCTCCGCCCTGACCTCAAACGTGGCAATTTCACCCAACAAGAAGATGAACTCATCATCAAACTCCATAGTCTCCTTGGTAACAAGTAAGTTGCTAGTATTAATTGTTGAATTTCAATATTAATTCTTTGAAACCGTTATTAATAACAACACACAACACATATGCATATAGGTGGTCTCTAATAGCTGGAAGATTGCCTGGGAGAACAGACAATGAGATAAAGAATTACTGGAATACTCACATAAGAAGGAAGCTTTTGAGCAGAGGAATTGACCCTGCAACTCACAGGCCTCTCAATCAAGAATCAATTACTGCTAGTGCCAACACAATATCTTTCGCTTCTGAAGAACAAGAGAATAATAAAGAACGCTGCCCTGACTTGAACCTTGACCTTACCATTTGTCCTCCACATCATGATGATCAGAGTATAGAGATCAGAAGCCTTTGCTTTGGCAACACTGTTACTGGTGTTGGTGAGACCATCATCGACACTGCTACTGGTTACGATTTCTTGGGCTTGAAAACCACCACTACTGCTCTCGATTACAGAAGCAAAAGCAAGCTTGGAAATGAAATTCAATTAAATTTAGTTGGAGAGGAATGAAATTCATCATTAATTTAATTCCAGAATCCCTCTTTTACTTTCTTTTGTATAATTAAATTAATTAGTTGTATAGCCATTAGCCAGTGTTTAATTTCCTACATTTTATTGCTATTTCCATTCCATGTTTTAGTTTTCCTCCCCTTCTTCTCTGTTAATTTTCTTTATTCGTTAATGTGGAAAAGCCTAATATTGCTTTATTCATTGTTAATAATAAGGTCTAGATCTCCGCGAGTACATTGACACCTGTTTTTATTATATTTTACTAAATACCATTCAATAATTCATTCCTATCATCACTTTGATGTTGGAAAGAATTCCCATAACCATTTTCAATCTTCTCCAGCATTATTTTTTAATTTAAATCCTCATTTTCAGTTATCTTAGTAACTACTACTATTTAGCTGCAGTTTAAAACACATCCTATGTTGTTTCTGATTCGGATTGGAGTTAATGGGAAACTGGGAATAGGCTAGATTCTATATAAATTAGTTTCAATATATATATATATATATATATATATATATTCTTTTTTATTTGGACCACATTTTGAATTATATTTTAATTTGGTTTGATTTCATATAATATTTTAAAACTTAATTACAGTTCTTCTAGTAATCATTGAAATATATTAATTAATATACTTTTTTGAAATATACATTATACGTTTTCTTTAATTTCTATAATTTTTGCCCCTTTTCCCATTGAAAACTGTGAACATTCCTTCGTACTTTTGGAATTTGGATGCTTTTGGGATTGTCTTTTATGAAAAGAAAAAAAAAAAAAAGGGAGTGGATACTGGATAGTTCTCATATATAGAGAGGAGAAGACATTAACATGAAATGGCGGTGGGCACTCACCTAATCTAATTTCCATGTTAAATCTAAAGTCTTGCTTTTCAAACAGGGGGAAGCCAGAAATGAAGGTAAGGGCCGATATTATAATTTTTTTAATTAATTAATAAACCTTAAATATAATTTTATATACATAATATACATAGTTTAAGATAAATACTGATAGTTTATATACATAATATAAGAATTTTAAAATTTAATGAATTATTCTATTCATTATTTTTTTTATTATTTTTTTAATCATTTTACTATTTATTTTAATTTTTATTAAAATATTTGATCACTAAAAAATTAATAAGATTTAAAATTTAGAAAAAAAATATAAAGTTATAATTACCTAACATTATATATTTTACTAGAAAATAAAAATATATTTTATATTATAAAATTTATATAAATATGCTCTTTTGTGTCATTTTATATTAATCAACTATTTAAATCAAATATTTCTAATTCAATAAATTAATTTATCAACTAAATTTTGACTTTTATTATGCAAATTTACGCAACAATATTATTTTGGTTTTCATCATAGGTATTCCCTATTATCAGGAGCAATGCTTTTCGGGGCTTAGTCACATTTAAGACTTATGACCCCTTCCAAAAACACGTTCTTAGGAAGATGTGAGGAGCTTTAACTATGACCAAGTATCATATATGATTGTCCTTGTAACATAATATAAATATATATATATAACTTAAAAGATAAAAGAAAAATTGAGGGGGCATGGCCCCTTTCGTCCTCAAATAGCTCCGCCCCTGTTTTGAAACTAAGAATATTTGTTAATTTATTCTCATTTTTAATATTGTAAATTTTTTTAAACATTTTACTTTTATTTTTCTTAAATATTATTATTTAAATTTAATCAATCATAAGTTTTTCAATTACTAATGTAACTATTTTCATAACTATAGATTTAATATTTATAAATTAAATTTAAATACAATTTATCAAATTAATAAAAACAAGTAATTTTATGCTCATCGCTTCCACAATTTATTCATATCTTCATAACACATACTGCTATATTATATTACAATTAATAATTAAGTATTTTTCGTGCAAGACCATAATATCCTCCATGGGAGGCAATACCTATATGGACGACAAGGCTCTGCTTCCGAGTATTTAACGCGGTTGCATATCCAGAGTTTGAACTTGAGCACACTAATTAAGTTGGAACAACCCCTTACCAACTGATCTATATATGCGTTCGGTGGTATTACAATAATTAAGTTGAATAAATGAAAAACAAGTAATAGTACAGAGTTTGATTTAAATTCTAAACATCTTTTATTTTTTGTCCAATATATTTCATAAAGCGTGCATTATTTATTTTTAATCATTAATTTTAGAATCAATTTTACTCAACTATAAATCAAACACATGGTTTATTTTTCATCAAGTTAATGAAACCTAACTACCGTGAGAGTAGTTACATTGATATCAATCTATATATATGGTTTAATTTGTAAAGAATGTTTGGTGCTATGCTAACTTATATAGCTAATACAACTGCCTTTAATTTCTTTCTCATTCAATTTAGGGTTCAAAATCATGCTTGCTTGCTGCAAGTTGCGTATTGACGATATATAAGGAACTTAAAATAGGTAAATGACACAAAGCAAATTAATTAAAAGCTGCTGGTAGCAACTAAAATATAATGGATAGTTATCCTACTAATTAACCATCCAAATTTTATCCACCACATTAATTTAAGGTCATGTCATGGGGTCACTGAGTAGTGAGTAGTTTGAATTGGATTGGGCTTATGGAGTCATGGCCATTCACTCGCTCTGGATGCCTTAAATTCACAATTACATTTCTAAAAATTACTTAAAAAAATACATAGATAGTATTAGATACTAGATATTAGCAGAAAGGATAACAATTAACAATGGGTTGTAAATTACTCTCAACTAGATCCCAAAAACTGTGGTCATTCCCATATTGGGGAGCGTCACTTTTCAACCATCAACTCCATACTTTTTCATTTTCAAATGTGTTAGGTAGAGACATCACATTAGAAGCTTCCACGATATTTTTTGTATCCTTTAAAAAATTACGGTTAATAAGTTGCAAGATCTTTTTTTTTTTCCTTTTAATTTGATAGACAGAGTTGCTGCCAGTGAGTGCGTTGGGGTGGGAGAGTTGTGTGATTTTAATTCATTGCCTTCTCTTCCCGTCAATGAAGGTACTGATTGTTCCGCTTTCTAATTTCTACTTTCCCAATTGTTAAATTGGTTCAACCTCCACCAACATCACATGCTTGACTTGTGGTGGGTCCTTTTGTTTTTCGCTTTTATACCCTCTCCTATCTCAAGACGGTTTTAATTAAAACTACAATAATAGACAAAGGAATATAATAAAGTTTATAGAGAACAGAAAATTGACCAACCAATTTTCATTAAATCGATCGATATAAAATTAACAATGATAACTAGCTATATCTTAAATGACCTATTACATATCAAAATAAAGTGGTGTGATCTTAAATTAATTTTGGATTTGTTTGAAATTTTATACGTTTAATATACTCTATTATAACATTTTTTTGTGATAAAAAATTTAGGGTGAGGATGTGTTGCAGTCTAAAGCAAGGAAAGTTTTCGGGCTCAAAGAGCACTTATAAATGTACTATATATACCTCGTCTTGAGGAGACGAGTGGGGGTTTGAACTTGCGACTTGTCAGATCCAGGATTCTGTCTTGCTCTATTCGACTAACCCCATGGGATTACTCTTTTACAACTTGAATCTAATGGTTAGTGTTTGTTGTGAAAATTTTCAATTAAGTTTGAAAACTTTCTTGATTCTGAAAGTACAATCTGGGACTAGAATTTGAATCCTCTAAAGGTTCTTTTTAAAATTAGGTTTACTCAGAAATTGCATTCAAAGGGTAACATAATTTTGAATAACTTATTTCTTCAGAAGAATGACTTTGAAAAATCAGTTTTCAAGAAGAAACAGAATTTCAAGGAGAAAAGATGAATAAAAACATATTTGAAAATGAAGAATTAAGGACAAAGTGCAAGAATTGAAAGTGCAGAATTTAAATAAAAGAAATAAAAAGTTGCAGAAATTTAATTGCAAGAAGTAACAAATCAAAGAAAAAGTGCAGAAATGTAAGAACATAAAATAATCAAATAAAAGCAAATTGCAGAATTGTAAATTGCATTAATGAAAGGTTGGTATGGATACACATACTGGGCACTCTCTTTAGTAACCTCTTAGTCGCTTACAAGGATGGACGGTGGGTGTTTTCAGAGACGTTTCAGTAATATGAAATCCAACAACAACAACCCTTGTTACATCAGAATTCTGCATATTTATAGACTTCTAATCCTAACAGACACTTGACAATATTTTGACACGTTTACAAGCCTAAATGAAGTGTCAAATTTCTAAGTGTGACACGTATTCAAAGCAGCAACAGTCTTCTACTTGCCAAATAATTGATAGCCTAAGGTCTTGACACTTGTCTCTGAGTGATAACTTCCAGTAACTGCTTCATTTGAAATTTGAATGATCTTCGAATGACTTTCCAGGCTTCTGACTTCATGAATTCTTCTAAGTTACTGGGCTTCTTTCAACTTCGAACAAGTCTTCGATTCTGATCTGATTTCGAACCACATTGGGAAACTTAACCAAATGTTGAATGATTAATTCCCTTAAGTTTCACGTGTTGTAAATTTTGATTGGTCAATCTGTTGGTAAACTTAACCACCAACCACATGTGAGTTTGACCTTCAAACTAATTGGATCATTCTGCAGGCACATTAATGGCACCGTCCAATCCTATCAGTATAAATACCCCTTGGCTTTGACATTCTTCTTCATTCCTTTCTTTGTTCAAAATGAAGAAGTTTTCTTCCTTTGGCTATTACATACAACCTGATCTTTCTTGATTTCATTTTTGATAAGGTTGACGGAATAGTCAAAGCTATAAGCTTCTTCAATCCTTATTAAGGATTCTCTCAGGTTGAACGTACTAGCCAATTTAAGATTCATTTATATAATAACTGAATCTTCTTTATTACTTTCCCATGCTTTCTTTGTTATCACCCCATGCACCAAGGGCTGCGCAACCAGGATAGCACAATGCTTTTGCCTTGGCTCAATCAAAGCCTGTGGGAAAGAAGAAGGAAGAGGAGGAGCATATGAAGAACAGGAAGGCATGAGCCAAGTTTTCTAAAGACCCAGGGATGCAGGAGTCAAGTTCTCTAAAGATTTATAATAGCTTTTATTTTCATGTACATTTGTATTCTTTATGTATTTTCATTCGAACTCTGTTATGTCATTCGAATTCCATTTGTACATGAATAAAAAGACTTGTGTTTCTTTATCTCTTTATCCTTCAGATTCTTTAAACTATGGAACTCCTTTTCCTCTTCTTTGTATTCAAAACATATTTCGAATTCGAATAGGCACTCAATCAAAGATTTGCATTCCTTTTGAATACATATAACATAATGCCTTACATTTCGAATTCAACACACAGAAACTTCAAACTTCACTAAGTTAAAATGTATTTTGATTCATAATATACTTTTCGAATCTTCAATTGTATACCACGAATTCGAAAATACCAATACTGGAGTAATTTAGTAAAATTTGTAAATTTCACCCCAACAGATGCCCCCTTAAAATATTAGTTTCGAGGAATATGATAACTTCAGTAGAAACTAATATTTTAATAACATGAGGAAGTCATTCAAAAATATTGCCTCTTTCGATTAACTGTTCATTTTTGTCTTGAATGGCTCACATTGGCAGCAACGGTTTTTTTTATATTGGCTCATTATTGCGCGCCACTTTTTAAAATTGCAGCTACCACTTTTATGTAACTGACTGTATCCACTCACTCTCAGCTATATATAAGGATATTCACAGTTACCACTTGTGTGACTTCTTATTTCTTCACAAAAACTGTCAGCTTTTCTCTCTCTGCTCGTCTTTCTCGTGCTCTTTTCTTCATCAATTTCTGTGATCAAGAGCTTCAGTTTCTTAAGGTAATGATCCATAGACTTCATTTCCTTTCATTTATTCACATTCTTGATCACCATTTTTCTGTTTTCTTCTTGCTGTATGGCTTTTTTCTGACATTTGCGAAGAACCATTGTTCTTTGAGAAACTGAAATCTTTTGCCCTAACTGTTGAATCTTGTACTCAAGAATTCCTTTTTTTTTGTTCAAGCATTGTTGTTAATCTGTTGAAATGAACAATCCTTCTTGTAATAAAACAATTTTCTTTCAGATTCTTTCAATTATTCTGAAGATTGTTCTTCCTTTTTCTGACATGTCTTTTCTCTCACTAAGCTTACTCAGCTTCAATTTCTTGCTTTCTTGAACTTTTTAGGGGTTTTAAAAAATGGTTTCTCAAGGAACTTCCGAACGTTTTGAGCCTATCCCAAAAGTTTTCAACAATGGGAAACTGGTTGGTTTGGACAATATCAATTATGTGCCTGAACCAGAGAAATATTCTGAACGTCTTCCCATATGGAGAAGTCAATCTCTGATACCTTTCTCCATTCAAAACAAAGACTACTGTTTTTTGGGACCTTATTTTCAACCTGCAAGACTCAATAGGTACACTGCTTTCTTCCCTTGTCCTCCTGAAGAAAAGCTTCTTGCTTTTCGAGATCCCATTAGAACAGATTTTCTATACAATCTCCCCTCTATCTTTCGAACTGTTCCTCCTGTTAAAAAATAGGCCTATCTGAATTGGTTAGATAGAGTAGAAAGTAGTAAAGGGAATCATTGGAAGAAATTAGGAATTTTTGATTTGATTCAACTAAGTAGATATGAGATTTCTTATGATCCTGTACTTTTAATGACTTCATGCTTCTTTTGGGATCGAAACACCCACACCTTTCATTTACCTTACGGTATGATCACACCTACACTTTTTGATCTAGCTGCTATTGTAGGTGTTAAACCTTAGGGTGATATTTTTATTCCTTCATATTTCACAGTAGAAAAGACTTCAAAGCCAAACTGGGACAAGTTTACCCATGCCCTTTTCATTTAAAATAACAATAAAGTTACTGGCCCAGTATCTAGGACTGAACACATAGCTTTCTTGATGCTTTGGCTCTCTGGTTTTGTCTTTTGCTCACGTTCTCTTCAAATTCCAAAATCCCTTCTTAGTCTTGCTATTGCTTTATCTCAAAGCAAGGTTCAAATCAATTTCAGTCGTTTCTTTCTAGGCAGCCTCTATGATTGTTTGAATGAGGTTGTTCTGACTCTTAGAAAATCAGAACCTGTGAAAGTTTTGAGTGGTCCCTTTTGGCTTCTTCAATTATGGCTCAATGCCATTTTTAAAGAAAATTTCACAAGTGTTGAATCAAAAAGTTCTAAACTTCCTGATTCGATAGAAGGATTTCAATTATCTTTTTATACTCCAACTTCTTGGAAGAAAGATCCCTTTGCTTCATTCAAACATTATTTCTCTCTTTTACTTGGCCTTGATAAACACAACCCTTCTCTTTCTCCATTTCCTTCTCGATCTCACGGACCAAACTGGTTTACAAGGAAATTTCCTTGTGACACCCAGGTAATCAAGCTGAAAGTCTTGATGTTTGGGAAGAGTTTTTGACTTGGGGTGTCCTCTTCTTTGGGTTTTCAATTAAGGACATGAAAGCATATTCTTATCATCCAAACTTAGTGGCTAGGCAGTTTGGTCTCTCTCAACTCCGTCCTACTCCTATGGGTCGTTATCCTAAAGATGTTATTCATGGACGAGCTACCATTGGGATCGAAGTAATGAATGAATTAGTCAATCATTTTTTTGACATCAGTCCTACCCTTACACCTTGTTCATTCGAAGCATCCTTCTATAGCACAGTATCTTTCAGAGATTGGTGGTCATCCTACTACTCTTCCATTCAAGTATCTTTGGATACCTGTATTAGTAGGATGGCACCTCCTCCTGAAAAAGAAATCTCAAAGAAGAAAGATAAAGGTAAAGGTAAGCCTTCATTTTTTTCATTAAACCAAAGGTATTTATCCTTAAATCTATGCTTCAATAAATATATAATATACTTTTCGAATATTCAATTGTATACCTTGAATTCGAAAATACTAATCCTGGAGTAACTTAGTAAAATTTGTAAATTTGACCCCAACAGTTGGATTGATAAAATTTACCAACATAGAAAAAGTTATTATAAGTGGTATAAGCATATCAAGACTAACATTTAGTACTAATAGATCATTCCTCATATGTAATAAATTAAGTCCACAAAAAACATGAACTATGGTACTAGTATCTTTAGGTACTCTATTATACTTCTTTTCAAAATCAATAAAAGTTATGTGAAGGTCTTTTTAATTCCCCCGATATATCTCCACTAATCCTCAAAGAAAGTATATAGCTTCCATAATCAATTTAATTTCCTTACCTAAAACCAAATTGATTTTTTGCAATATGAGTCTCTTGTCTTACTTTGAACACTTACTCTCTCATAAAGCTTCAAAGCATGACTCATGAGTTTAATTCCCTTGTAATTTGCACAATTTTGTAAGTCCGTATTTTTAGATATATGTATTCTCTATTTACTTGGTATACTATTAGACATTCAGATCTCGTTGAATAACTCTATAAGACATCTATACTCGTGTTTACTAATATATTTTTAAAACTCATAATACATATTTATAAACAAAATAAAAGTAAAGAAAGACATACACAATTCATATTAAAATTATCATCAGAATACAACATTAAAACATTTCAGATTAAAATTGCAACCAAAATACCCTAATTGTCCCTCCAGTGTTGCTCCCTTCCTGCGGCCGCCTTCCATTTCCTTCCTCAATGTGCGACACTAGCTAGGGATGAAGTTCATTGTTGGATCCTTAATCCAACATTGGTCTTATATGTGAATAATCATATATTAAGGACACCTACAGTTATGCCAAATTAAAAGTGATCAAATAAATTTATATTGGGCAGTTATTTATATGAATTAGGATATGAGACCTTTAATGTGTTGTAACTAAAAGGTGATTCTATTTTGTGATGGGTAAAAATAGAAATACCAAAAGACAACCTTATTTATCTATAAATAGGTTAGGTCCCAGATCACACTACGTTCTTTTCTATTCTGGCATGTCATTATTAGAAAGTTACAGAGAGATTACTAAAGGGTTATTTCAAAAGTAAGGCCAAACAGCATCGCTCTCTTATCGTCATGAATTCAGGTATGTTTCCGCTTTTGTTTATGATGATTAACATGAATGCTCTCTTATCGTCATGAATTCAGGTATGTTTCCGCTTTTGTTTATGATGATTAACCTGATAGATTCAAGGATACATAGATGATAGTTTTCACCAAAGCTTAAGTTTGGTTCTAACAATTGGTATCAGAGCATATATCATGTTTGATCATTAGGATTTTTTTTTATTTTCTTTGGGCATGTTTTTTCATTATAGTATTTATACACACACATATATATATATTTGCCATGTTTTTTGAGCCATGTTTCGGTTAAAATAATTTGTTTTAATCATGATAGTGAAATTTAATTTATTTATTTATTTTGAATTCATATTGAATTCAGATAAATGTGAAAATGGTTACCACCGAAACAAAAGAACTAAAGGGAAACTAAAGCAAAGTAAAACTTCACACGAACCATTAGAATAGTAGAATGCATGTAGCACTCTAACAGATGAAGCAACCTAACACAGAGGCAATAGTCAAATTAGTCAAACCAATTATGAGGATAGAATTAATCCGCCCAGGACAATTGATAATTGATTTCATAATTAATGTAGTATAATTTTATATTAGTGTTATCTATCAATGTATAATTTCAGTTATCCGCCCAGGACAATTGATAATTGATTTCATAATTAATGTAGTATAATTTTATATTAGTGTTATCTATCAATGTATAAATTCAGTTATTTTGATATCAATTGATATAATTGCATCGATATGGATTTTTTTTTTAATTCAGTTTCACTTACGTTTTTTTTATTTGATATATTGCATATCTTGTAACCGTTTGATAATGTTTCGATTCAATTGGTAAACATTAGCATATATTCGATCAAGTTACAATGTAAATTTTTTTTTTAACCACAGGTATCCTCCCCAAAAGGCAATCCTGTTCGAGTCGGGCACATCATGGTGCGGCTAACTATCCCAGCAGTTATTTTTTCCATCCACAAGACTCGAACCTCAAACCTTGTTTAAGGGATCAAACATGTACCACTTGAATCAACCCACATTGGTAAATTACAATTCAATTTATATGTAATAATGTAAACGTTTGATATGTAAATGGTCAATTAATTTTTAATTGATTATTTGATATGTATTTACGGAATATGTGAAATCAATTAGCAGTAAATGAATCCGTAAAATCAATACTATTTAGGAATATATAAACGTTTTATATATTATCAATCAATGCACCGTTCATTTGATTTGTTATATATCGTGAGTAATATATATATATATATATATATATATATATATATATATATATAGTGAATATGTCGTTCAGTTACGCAATTTTTTTTATTATTTTAAATTCAAATACTAAAAAAGTTTTTTTATATATATTTTGAGATTAATTAATTAAAATAATATGTCACCAAAGTGATCTCTATTGTGTAAATTAATTTATTTTAAAATATAAAAAGGTTGTGAGCTTATAATTTATGTGTGTACTATCGGCCTAAAGGAAGATTAGTATTTTTACGTAATTGCATGTGCACTTGTGGTAATAACTGCATAATAATTATTCAGTTTTGTGTGTAAATATTAAACCAGCCCAAAGGAAGGTTTATTATTTGACACGTTCCTATTATTAGCATTTTATTACCGTTTCAAGGTATCAATGAATAATTAAAATTTATCCAAAGATAAAATACTAATGTATTATCGGTATCTTGAAAAATGGAATTTATTTGTATTTGAATTTTATTTTATTTTTGAGACTTATGTGAGTGTATTTTCTGTTTGTTGTTCTTAATTCAATTATGAATTATCCTGCCAATATTACTGCCAATATCAACTTTATTCCTGTATTAAATGGCTCAAACTTCAAGTCTTGGAAAGACAATGTCTTGATAGTTCTTGGAGTAATGGATCTTGACCTTGCATTAAGGATAGACTCACCCCCACCTCTTACAGACAAGAGTACCTCTAAAAATGAGAGGGAAATGGAAATGTGGGAGAAGTCAAATCGCATGAGTCTAATGATCATGAAGAAGACCATTCCAGAAGCATTTCGGGGCACAATTTGAAAACATAACTACAGCTAAGGAGTTTCTTGCAGAAATTGAAAAAAGGTTTGTTAAGAATGAAAAGTCTGATATAGGTACACTCTTGGCAAACCTAATTTCAAAGAAATATATGGGTAAGGGCAACATTAGGGAGTACATCATGGAGATGTCTCATATTGCTTCAAAGCTAAAGCACTTAAGCTAGAACTCACTGAGGACTTGTTGGTGCATTTAGTTCTGATCTCTCTTCCGACACAATTTAGTCAGTTTAAGGTGAGCTATAATTTCCAGAAAGAGACTTGGTCTCTGAATGAGCTCATCTCACATTGTGTTCAGGAAGAGGAAAGATTGAAGCAAGATAAGACATAAAGTGCTCATTTTGCCTCTACCTCAAAGTATAAGGGCAAGGGACTAAAAAGGAAAAAGGATAAGGAAGTTGCAGTTATAGCACCTAAAAGGAAACAACAAAAGAAATCAAATGATTCTGAAAGCAATGGTTGTTTCTTTTGTGGAGTTGTAGGGCATGTGAAGAAACATTGCACTAATTATCACGCATGGCGTGCTAAGAAAGGTATGCTTCTCAACTTGGTTTGTTCTGAGGTTAATTTAACTTTTTTACCTGGACACACATGGTGGATAGATTCTGGTGCAACAACTCACATCAGTGTGTCTATGCAGGGTTGCCTGAGTTGCCGAAAACCAAGTGATGGTGAAAGATACATCTATGTAGGTGACGACAAAACGGTTCAAGTTGAAGCAATTGGAAAATTTAGATTATTATTAAAGACTGGTATTTATTTGGATCTTGATGAAATTTTTATTATACCGTCTTTTAGATGAAACTTGATTTCTATTTCTGTTTTGGACAAATTTGGTTATTCTTGTTCATTTGGGAATGGAAAATTTAGTTTGTTTCATGATTCAAAATTGGTTGGTTCTGGTTCTTTATCAAGTTATGATAATCTTTATTTAATCGATACAATTGCTTCATTTAATGAATCTTTACAATTAAGTACTCAAGGCATAAAGAGAAAATTAACCAATGAGAATTCAACTGCGTTATGGCACAGACGATTAGGTCATATCTCCAAACGGAGAATAGAAAGACTTGTGTCAGACGAAATTCTAAACCCTCTAGATTTTTTCAGATTTTGATATTTGTATCAATTGTATAAAGGGTAAACAAATCAACAAAAGGAGATTTGGGGCCAATAGGACTTTGGATGTCTTAGAACTTATACATACAGATATTTGTGGACCATTTCCTATAGTTGCTTGGAATGGTCAACAATATTTTATAACGTTCATAGACGAATTTTCAAGATATGGCTATATTTATCTCATTCATGAAAAGGCAAAGTCATTAGACGTGTTCAAAAATTTATAAGGCTGAAGTTGAGAACCAACTCAACAAAAGAATTAAAAGGGTCAAGTCTGACCGTGGTGGTGAATATTATGGTAGATATAACAGTTCAGGTGAACAACGTCTAGGACCATTTACTAAATTCCTAAAGGAATGCAGTATTGTCCCATAGTACACTATGTCGGGTTCACCTACTATGAATGGTGGGTCAGAAATGCGAAACGGGATGCATAAAGACGTGGTAAGGAGTATGATTAGTCATCCTACTTTGCCAAAATCACATTGGGGAGAAGCCCTTAAAACTGCAACATATATCCTTAATAGGGTTCCAACAAAAGCAACTGGAAAAACTCCTTATGAACTTTGGACATGCAAAAAGCCTAGTTTAAAACACTTGCATGGTTGGGGTTGTCCAGCTGAAGCAAGGCCTTATTGACCAAATGAAAAGAAATTGGACTCAAGAACAATAAGTTGTTATTTTGTTGGATACTCTAAAAGATCTAGGGGTACAAGTTTTATGATCCCATAACTAAGTCGATTTTTGAATCAGGAAATGCTAGGTTCTTTGAGGATGTTGATTTTGCAAAGGGAGATATAGTTAAGGAATTTGTCTTTGAAGAGGAATATGTTGATATTCCCACAGGTGTTATTGGCATTGTTCAGGATCATTTCCTGACTTTGTTCAAGACATAAAAAATCAAGACAATGTAGAACCTCCTATGCAAGAAGTTGTTCCAGAAGAACAAACTCTTCCTCCTCAAGAACCTATGCCATTAAGGAAATTTACTAGAGCAAGGAGGGGTGCAATACCGGATGACTATGTTGTATATCTCCAAGAACATGAGATTAGAAGTGGATTAATGGAAGATGATCCAATTAACTTTCATCAAGCTATGGAAAGTTCTAATTCTAAAAAGTGGATTGATGCCATGAATGAAAAGATTAAATCCATGACGGACAATGACGTCTGGGATCTTGTTCCATTGTCAGAAAGGACGAGACCCATTGGTTGCAAATGGATATTTAAGACCAAGAGGGATTCGAAAGGTGGTGTGGAAAGGTTCAAGGCTCGTCTTGTCGCAAAGGGATTTACACAGAAAGAAGGAATTGACTATAAAGAAAAATTTTCTCTGGTTTCTTCTAAAGACTTTTTCAGGACTATAATGGCATTAGTGGCACATTTCGATCTTGAGTTACATCAGATGAATGTAAAGACAGCATTTCTCAATGGTAACATTGACGAGACAATTTATATGGTGCAAGCGAAAAACTTTGTTTCAAAAGATTCAAAGAATTTGGTTTGCAAACTTAAGAAATCCATGTATGGGCTCAAGCAAGTATCTCAATAGTGGTATTTCATGTTTCATCACATGATCACCTCGTGTGGTTTTGAGGTGAATTTAGTTGATGATTGTATATACTATAAGTTTTGTGGGAGCAAGTATATTTTTCTAGTTTTGTATATTTATGATATTTTGCTTTCCAGCAACGATATAAATTTATTGCATGAAACCAAGAGTTTTTTAGCTAAGAATTTTGAGATGAAAGATCTTGGTAATACATCTTTTTTATTGGAAATACAAATACACTGAGATCATTCTCGAGGTACTCTTGGGTTGTCTCAAAAAAGGTTATATCGAAAAGGTTCTAAAGAGATATCGCATGCAAGATTGTAAACTAGGCAATACCCTTGTGGCTAAGGGAGACAAGTTTAGTGTCAATCGGTGCCCTAAGAATGCCTTTGAAGGAAAGGAAATGCAAAAGATCCCTTATGCATCAGTAGTAGGGAGTATAATGTATGCTCGAGTTTGTACGCGTTCAGATATTGCGTACGTTACAGGGGTGTTAGGTAGATATTTGAGTAATCTAGGATTGGATCATTAAAAGGCAGTTAAACGTGTCTTGTAGTACTTACAAAGAACAAAAGACTATATGCTCATATGTCAGAGGTTGATCAGCTTGAGATCATTGGGTATACTAACTTCGATTTTGTTGGATGCCAAGACAGTATTGTTGGAGCCACATAAAACACTAGAAGGGGGGTTGAATAGTGTTTTAAAAGTTAAGCTAATTTTCAGAAACCCTTTTCGAAACATCAAATACAATATTGCAAGTTATTGTGAAAAACTCATTTGGCAGATAATAAAGATTATTCGAGTTATGCGGAAGCTTATGAAAATAAGTTTTTCTGAGACTTGCTGAACTTTAATGAAAACATATGAGCTTTCTGAAATCACTTCAGAGGGTTCAATAAAATCATTTTCAAAAACTTGATTAAAATTGATTTTGATAAATAATAACTTCAAAACATAAAACAAGTTGTTCAAAAATGTTTTACACTAATATCCGAATGATTCAGTAAATTGCTGAAAAGCTGAGTTATTAGGTAACCTGTTGAACCCACTTCAGATGGTTCAGTAAGTACTCCTTTTAAAAGTTGATTTGGTTAATGAAATAAGTTTTATTATGTTAATTGTAAATTCACTTTTCAAACCCTTCCTTGGTTAGAAATAAACAGATAATAGCAAAATGTAAAGAGTTAAGGGTAGAGAGAAATTTACACAAAGAATTTATCCTGGTCCACCCACTAACCCAGTGAGCTACATCCAGTCCCAGGGCAAACCACCATTGGATTTTCACTAATCCCGCAAGATTACAAGTATTCTTATACCAGCCTCTCCAGGCTTAACAACAAGTACTCTTTGTTTTCAACTGCCTCTCCAGGCAACTCATGCAGTATTCTTGTTCACCCAGCCTCTCCGGGTTGTACCAAGTATTCTTTGTTTTCAACTGCCTCTCCAGGAAACTCATGCAGTATTCTTTTACAGTTAAGCCTCTCCAGGCTCAACACAAGTATTCTTTATCAACCAAGCCTCTCTAGGCTCTAAACCAAGTATTCTTTTCTGTCAAGCCTCTCCAGGCTCTATTCAAGTATTCTTTTCTATTAAGCCTCTCCAGGCTCTACTTAAGTATTCTTTTCTATCAAGCCTCTCCAGGCTCTACCAGAGTATTCTTTCTTCCACCAAGCCTCTCCAGGCTCTCCAGAGTATTCTTTCTCCAAGCCTCTCCAGGCTCTCAGAGTATTATTTCTTCCACCAAGCCTCTCCAGGCTCTCAGACACTTATTGTGTTTACAATGAAAGTTTGTTTAAGTTTCTGAGAAACTCAAAACTTAAACCATAGAGACTTGTAAAAAGAGATAACTGAGTATGACACTCAGGATACAAAGATGAAGTTCTAAGTACAAGGAATAACAGAGATAGAAGTGTATAATTCTAAGCTCTAATTCATCTCTGTATGATCAGAAGGTTGGCTTGATATGATCTGTATTGAGCTTGGCCAATTTCTTCTGTGGGCTTGATAAAATGTCATGGTTCAAAGATAGATGTTTGGAAATTCATGGCTGCCCATTTTGGTTGACACCTTATGGATGCATCATTGGGAATTTTTGGCCAACGTGTCAGCATCTTCAAGGACTTTCTTGAGGCTATTTATATGTTTTGGAATTATAGCCGTTTGAAGATTGCTTGATTTTACCATTGAGAAAAATGATTAAGCTCATAAAGCCGTTGTGAAATAACTTCTCATTCGGTAGCTTCTGTCTTAAGCAGATAAGGTGTGCAGATGACTTGGTTCTGACACCCTGTAGATAAGCTCTTTATCCTGAAAGATTTTCTTCGTCTTCAGCAAGTTTATATTTCTCTCTCTTCTTCTTTCTTCATTTCTCTTCTTGTGAGTGTAAGGAGGTAGGATATTAAGACCCGTTAGACTTCTCCTTTTGCCCATTGTGAGTTGGCTTCATAGCTTCTGTGAAATAGGGTATAATAGGTGTGTAGATATAGATATTGTTCTGACACCTAGCTATTTTACTCACATATTTTCTCCGAGAGTGAAATTGCCTCTTCAGCAAGTTGGCTTAGCTTCTCTCTCCTTTTCTTCATCTTCTTCTTCTTATCCCTTTACAACAGGAAGTCTTTAGAAATGATAACGTTAGACTTCATTTTTGTCCTGTTGTGCTTTCTGCTTTTCTTATTACTTGAGGTACACGCCTCTGATAGCGTATTGCAGAGTTTATGCAGACGTAGGTGTACAACAACGCTGACCTATCTGTGACCTCTATTTGCTTTTCTAACCTTTTTCTCCTTTTTCTTTCTTGAACAGAGCTTCTTGAAATAAGGAAAATAGCTTTTGCTACTATTTCCTTTCTGGATGAAGGCATAAGACATTTAGATAATTTTCTAGTTGTTGATCAAATGGTCTTTGCCTTTGTCGAGACTTCTCGACGTTTGAGATTTGTCCACGTAGTCAGAGAGTTGAGAGTCTTCATATCTTCAGAATGCTATATGATGTGTCTGGCTTCTTCTTCTTCAGAGAGTTTGAAATGCCACGTTACTACGTTCATAGAGTATGCACATACTTTCAGAAGGTTGAGTTGCTCCAGCATAAATTGATTCTTCTTTTAATCTTCATTCTTCATATGGTTGCTACGTTGTTCTCCCTTGTTCTTGGTGATCTTCCTATGAGCATTGTGTCTGACTTTCGTAGGTTGAACAATTCAACATGTTTGATCATTTCATCAGATTGGACACTTCAGCTATGTTGAATGTTCTTTGTTCTTGATGTTTTCAGATAGCTTGATTCTTCAGATAGTTTGATGTAATGCTTTTCTTTCTAGCTTGTTGCTTCTTCTTCTGCTTCTTGACTTCTTCTTCGCTCAGTAGGCTGGTCGTTTTCAGAGAGTTGCTTCAATGCTTTTCTCCTTTACAGTATGTTGTACCTTAGCTTCAATTGTTCTTCTTCTTCTTCTTCTTCTTCTTCTTCTTCTTCTTAATTCTTCTTGTAGTTCTTCAGTAGGTTGCTTCTGCGTGATTCCTTTCTTCGTTTCCTCTTGCTCAGATATGCTTCTTTTTTTCTTTTAGTAAGTCTTCCTTAACTATCTTCTTCCTTTGTTGTCTTCTTCTCTTCAGATAAGTCTGTTTCTTTGGTTCAACATATTATCTGAAATACAATACAGAAGAATACCTTTCTCAGTAGAACCTGTTTTCTTATAGTCTAGTCTGATATTTCTTATGTTCTAGTCTAATTTGTTATTCATTAAAACCTAAGGATAATGAGTCTTAAGCTTAATTTAAATACTTAAATTAATTCTGAGACTCAACAAGTATGAAATCCATATCAGGTTATGTATACATGCTATCTGGAGGTGCTATTTCATGGAAGAGTGCTAAACAATCTCTTATAGCCTCTTCTCTACCATGGCAGCTAAGTTCATAGCATGTTATGAGGCATCTAATCACGGAATTTGGCTGCGAAATTTGTCACAGGACTACATATAGTGGATGGTATAGAAAGACCACTTAAGTTATTTTTTGATAATAAATCAGCAGTTCTATTTTCCAACAACAACAAAAGCTCAATGAAGTCTAAACATATAGACATCAAGTTCTTGGTTGTTAAAGAAGAGTTCAGAGTAAACAGTTGTTTATAAAACATATTGATACAAAATTCCATACTACACATCCATATCATGATTCATGTTATTCATTTGTATCAACATATGTGACCATTGATGGGTTTAGTTACGCTAAATGTAACAAAGACTAACTTTGATCCTATGTTGGTATGATTGATTGACTGAATTGGTAAAAGATGCGTTTGATAATTATATAATTATAAGTAACACATATAGTCCAAGTGGGAGATTTTTGGATTCTTCATCCAACATTGGTCTTATATGTGAATGATTATATGTTAAGGACACCTACAGTTATGCCAAATTAAAAGTGATCAAATAAATTATATTGGGCAGTTATGTATCTGAATTAGGATATGGGACCTTTAATGTATGGTAACTAAAGGGTGATTCTATTTTGTGATGGGTAAAAATAGAAATACCAAAGACAACCTTATTTGTCTATAAATAGGTTAGGTCCCCAGATCACACTACGTTCTTTTCTATTCTGACATCCCATTATCAGAAAGTTACAGAGAGATTACTAAAGGGTTCTCTCAAGAGAGTACGTATTGATCTGGAAATCCAAACCACGTCGCTCTCTTATCGTCATAAATTCATGTATGTTTCCACTTTTGTTTCTGATGATTAACATGATAGATTCAGGGATATATAGATGATAGTTTTCATCAAAGCCTAAGTATGGTTCTAACAGTTCATGTTTATAAAATAGTTTGATGTGGATGTATTAAATTGTTATGTTATGTTGGTGAATGGTGATATTAAACTGTTATGAAGTCCAAGTTTATTAATTGTTGTGAGGAAGTATTAAACTATTATGAAGTCACATTTATTAAATTGTCATGTTGGTGAGTGGTGATATTTAAAATTATGTGTGGATGAGCTTGGTGTAATTTTTCCATTAAGATATAATTTTCTTAAATTAATGTTTTTCTTATCGAGTTGCTAATTTTTACTTAACTAAATTACGACCGGTAATGGATGGTGGTATGAGCATATAGGTACCCAATGGGTACGGGGACGGACATTGAAATGCTACCCACTCCGGTACAGGCGTGAGTATGACTTTTTTAAAAACGTGGGTACGTGGAACGGGCACTACAATACCATGCCCAGATAGGTACCTATTGTCATCCATAATTTCCTTATTTGTGTAAGACACTTGAAATAGCCCATAATGATCTCTTTGTTTTTCCTTATGCAGCAAAGTTCTTTTCAGAACAGAAGACATACTTTTTGACTTTGCAAAATCTAAGGCGTGAGCTCTTTAGAGGGCGCCTTGAGTTCTTTAGACATCTTTTGTACTTCAGATTGGTCTCATCGTCTGAAGATTTCTAATGGAATGATCTAAAAATATGAAGTATTTAAGATTAGATTTCATTACAATTTCTTTTAAGTTTGTTATCCATCAAATTTTGGATGTGGAGGATGTGAAAATCTTCGGATCTTGAGACTTTAACATAAATATAGTGTATATTTTTCGGAGTTTGTCTCATTGTTTTTCCCTCGATATTAAGGACTTTCCATGTAAAATATTATGTGTTGCTTTTCTTACCATTTACGTACATCTCTTCTAATTGTTATACTACTCTGATGATAAATCATGCTCTAATAAATATACTTTGATATCTATTGTTATATTTATTTAGACCGTGAATCAATTCTCGATGCCAACAGGAAAAGTATCAATGATTAAGTATATGTTTTAGTTTTGTTTTAGAAAGGCCTATCATTTAGGCCAACGGAGATTTTTTCGCTCTCATATCTCATGTCTAGTAACTGGCGCAACATGATTTCAATGCCTAAACAACACAATTAAATCATCAATTAATTTGGATGGTACTCTCTCCATTTCTTTTTAACCGTGGTTTTAGAGTCTCAAATTTATTTCTAAATAAGTGTACATTTGTATATATTAAAGACAATAATAAATGCTATTTTTTTTCAATTTTACCATATTGTAATCTAATTTTATTTTTATTTTAAATATGTATTATAAAACTAATCATAAATGTTTTAAAAGTTCAAATTTTAATAAATATGTTTTCAAAAAAAAAAATTTATGGTAAGAGGTAAGAGATATGAATATAAAACACATGATATTTATGCATAATTATTGAGAAAAAGAAATGTCAATTGCATTAATGAAAGAAAGAAAATGATATCTTTAAAAAAAATAAGAATTTTAAAGAAAGAAATAATTATTGCATTTCTTAATTCTTGTAAAAAAAACTTAAAACCACATATAAAAAAAAATATTGGGAGTATATTTATAGTCCAACAATCAAACGTTTATAAAGTTTGTTAAACTTATTGTTGTCTACAATTGACTTTCCTCAACGGTATTATCATCAGCGTTTCATGACCCTTCTATAAATTTTATTAATGAGCAAATACTGTATGGACTACAAATTGTTAATTTACCACCAATAATTTTAGTTTATCATGTTTTTTTATTTATCGATGACTTTTAGCTGATGATAATCCTGAATTTATTGTAATATAATGTTGCAAGTATTTCAAGACTAATGCATTATGTACAGAGATATTCTTCTGTAGCACCTTCCTTCGTTAATGCTCATCCAAGTTTCTAGTTATAAGATAATTCAAGCAAAATCACAATATTTAAAAAAAGTAATTAATGGCATTAATTTTTTAAAAAATTATTCTATAAAATTACAAATTTATCTCTATTTAAAATTAAACTTCACTATTATGGTAATTGTGTCACCTTAAAATCTTTAATTGTCAACAAGATAAATATGAGAAAAAACAATAAATGCTTCTAGATTTGTGCACTTTGAGTCTGTTTGGATGCACTTCAACTTTTAGGTGGGAAAAAATAGAATGAATGGGGACAAATGAATTTAACTTCTCCATAAGTTAATATTAGTTACTTATTGAGAAGTTAAATGGGAGAGCTTTTGGAGAATGCGAGCTACAAAGACTGGTTTCAATTTCTGGAGAAGTTAAATTCATTTGTTCTCTTTGATTTATTCTATTTTTTCTCACTTTAGAAGTTCTTCCGAAGAAGTTTACTCAAATAGGCAATGGCGGACCTAGGTATTGATGAGGGTGTGCAATTGCACCCCCTTACTTTGATAAAATTACAACTAAATATCTTATATTTTGGTATTTTTGCCCCCTCTAATTCTATTATTGAACCCACTACCAATGACAGACATGGGGTGTGCAATTGCACTCACTTACTTTGATAAAATTACAACAAAATATCTTGTATTTTAGTATTTTCCCTCATCTAGTTCATTTCTTTGAACCCAATGCTTACTCAATTTGTCACTCCCCTATGGTCATCCTCAACCTACAAATTCTCAAAAGTTTCATAAACCAATATTTTATAATTTTTCACACTTTCTCGTATTATCATATTATTTTATTATTTTCAGCAACTCAATATCTCCAACCAAATAACTCTCAAAATTTGTTTAAAGAAACCCCACAACCTACCCCACACCTATATACTTCATCTGGTCCAATTTTATAAGACAACGTTTAAATTTTTTATGTCCTATTTATAAGACAAAGTACACAAATTTTTAGAAGCATTTAATAGGGGTAACTTGGAAAATGTAGAGTAATTTTGAAAATTCAATGCATTAATTACTTTTCTAAGTATAAGTATGTGTCATTTGGTCTAAATTGTTTATAAATATGTTTTATAATTAAATGCCTAAACTACTTAATAAATGAGTAAAAATTAAACCATGCAACAGATAGCAACTAAAATAAATAGTTGAGCATCATGGGTACTTCTCCAATGAAAAAAAGTTGTTAACGTGCTCTTAATATTGTGAGCACCTCGACAAAAGGCCATCAGAGATGCTCTTATATGTTTTTAAGTATTTGATTTTAAAGTCAAAATTTATTTTTTTAATAGTGATAACTACTGGCTAATTTTTTTCGTTCTCACGTTTATTTTTTCTTCACACACACATGATAATAATTATTAATTTTTTATTTTTTAAATAAATTACCCCACTGATCCAGGGTCCTGGATCCGCCACTGCAAATAGGGTCTTGTCTTATAAATAAAACCATAAAAAAATTTAAATATGTCTTATAAATAGAATCGAATGAATACCGCTTAACCTTTTCAACTAATTAAGAATAACAAAATAATCAAACATGTGGATATCCACAAGGATTATATGCGATCGGGAAAAGGATGAATATTGGGAGGATCATTATAGGCATCTTGCATGATAATCAAATATTTTAAAAATATATTATTATGTAGGTTGATTATTAAAAAATATTAATTAAACTTAATATATTATTATAATTTTGTTTTAATTCTATTAAACTTTTAATTGTTAACTAGAGCTATATTATATTACTATGGACTTAAATATAAGTAAAGTTAACTAATTTATGTTAATTAAGAATATTAGTTAAGTTCATTAGATTTTCTCAAACTCACAAAAAAATGAACTACTTTCACTAAACAATCTTTACTAATATTTATTGCAAAATGGATCATTGAAAATGAAATGTAAGCCACTGCTCCACGGTGCCTTACAGGGACGGATCAGGATTCATAGGAAGGGGGCCGGAATTTTTTTTAATAATAAATATTAAATAGTAATCAAATTCATAATATTTTTTATTTAAGTTTATAATATATATATCCATGTTATAAAATTTATGAATAATAAACATTTGTATCAAATAATTTTTGATAGAAATCACTAAAGAGATTAAATTTCAATAATAAATATTAAATAAAATCTATATTATGAAAATTAAATGTATTACACTCATTTTATTTAATTTTTTTCAATTATTACATATATAATGATATATTTTATTTTATTTATATGTAGGGTATATGTAATATAGTGAGGGAGGGGGGGCCAAGGCCAATGCTTGCCCCCTTGCATTCGTCCCTGGTGCCTTAGCTTCACACATAAATCTTAATTACTTTAAAGGTTAAATATGTTTTTAGTCCCTCAAAATATAGCAAAATTTGGTTTTGGTCTCTCATTTATTTTTTATTGATTTTGGTTCTCTATTTTTTAAAATCATATGATTTTAGTCTCAATCGTTAGTTATATTCCGCTAAATGATGACGTAACAAAATTTCTTATAGATTTTTTATGGGTTTTCCTTCGAACTTTTTTGAAAATTTCAAAAATTAAAGGAAATTTTGATCAGATTCTAAAATTTGCGGGAAATTTACTATAGATTTTTTTTAAAAAAGAAAATAAATTTATAGCAGTATCTTTATGTAAAAAATTTATAATTTTTTGGAAATTTATTACAAATGAATTTTCTAGAGAAAAAATCACAAGAAAAATTTTCTGTGAATTTTATTCGAAAAAGTCACAGTGGAGCAACGAAAGTGACTTAACAAAGTACTTTTAATTTTTTTTTATGGTTTAAAATTTAGGGTGATCGGGGATGGTGCTCCAATCCAAGGCAGGGAATGCCTCCGGGCTCAAAGAGCGCTTACAGAAGTACTTACATTTGACCTCACCCCAAGGGGACAAGTCGGGGTTCAAACATGCGACCTGTCAGATACGAGACCGTGTCTTGCTCCACTCGACCAACCCTTGGGTTAGGGTAAGGAGTACTTTTAATAAGGAGAACTAAAAACATGTGATTTTAAAAATGGAAGACCAAACCATAAAAATAATAAATGAGGGACCAAACCAATTTTACCACATTTTTAGGGATAAAAATATTTAACCATAATTAAATAATAGGATTAATTATTTTATATATTAATTTAACCCAAAAAATTAGCATGTCTAAAAATTAGAAAATATAAAAAAGACATGTGATTTTCTAATTAAAAGAGTAAAGAAAGTGAGTGTCTTACTTTATAGCTAGAGTAAGATCTCAAAATTAATATACAGAGTGTTAATGATTTTATATTAAATTAAAAAAATATTGAAGTTAATTTGTTACATTTTACGTTGATATGTTGATTAGATAATATCAAAATTAAAATCACTTTCTATATTATAATTTTAAAACCTCACTTTGTAGAGTGATGCTCACTCACCGTATTCACTATCTCAATAATTTTTAACATTCTTCCTCTTCTCTCATTGGATGGTGAATTGCACACACTATTGCAAGAGTTAGATTCTCTTCTCAACCCTTAATAATAATCTTCTCTCTTTAGATTTGAATTTTTATATACTAATTTTTAAAAATTATTAAAATTCAAAATCCTATCTTTTTGGTGTAAACAATAGGTATCCCCTATTACGAGGGGCAATCCTATCTTATAATTTCTTTCAATAATATTTTTAATATAAATATTAGTTTTATCACAATGATTTAAATATATTTTATTTTTAAATAATAATATAATTAGATTTTAGTAATAAAATATTATTTACTATTATAATTTAAAAATAATAATGATTCAAATTATTACAATTTTTAATTTTTAAATTTTAAAAAATAATTATTATAAATTTAATTTTAATTATATAATATATATCTCCATCTGGATATTATCCAAATTAATATACTAGTAAATACTTAAATGTAATTTGTTTGACCGTAATTTAATCAAAATTGCACCACTAAACTTTTTTTATGTACAAGAAATATAATGAGAATTGAATCTAGAACCTCATACTAAATTACCCAAATTCTATTCACTGGGCCCACCTAATAGGTCTTGCACCACTAAATTAGGAATACTTACCTTCATCAATTCAACAACCAATATTGGGCACCTAATTTATGAAAGAAACTGATGTTATGGAGGTAAAAAAATAAACTCTAACGTAATTAGCTTAATAGTTGAAATTATCTTTATATGATAATATTATATTAATTTAATTTTTGCATTTTATAAATGGCTCATGAAAGTGTCGGCTAATTAGTAATTATTTCGGCTATTGTACATCTCACATTAACAAAGAAATCATATACTAGTTGAAATACAAATAATATGCATTTCTAGCATAGAAAGTGGATTGGGCAAAGTTTTGGGTTCCTCATTAATTGAAGTGGCTGGTACCACTTCCAAAATTAAAGTGAGGATACCTTCTTTTCAAGAATACCAAACAGGGAGGAGATTAAGGTCAGAGAGTTAGCTAACTGTCTTTTTTCTTGCAAAGTGAGTTGGGCACTTAACAAGCTGTACATTAAGTAATTCATTTTTGTTGGAATACCACCATTTATACTGGCACGATATGAGTTGTAGCTCTCAAGTCTCAAGACAAGGAGCTAATTATAATTATATTGACGAAAAAAAAAGGAGCTAATTATAGTTAATTTTATATTTCAACTTAAAAGCACAATGTTTTCCAATTTATTGGTGATATAATATATTTAGGCTCCTTTCCCCTGTTTTTTTCAAAGAGATATACGACAGACACAAATGATAAAACTATGATGAAATTAGAACTCAAAAAGAGAAAACATTGTCACGAGGGGAAAGTGTGATATAAACAATTAAAACATAATACCTCAGTTCTAAAATTTTATGTTTTAGCAATACTCCTAAATTTTAAAACTATTGTTATTCTTTAGTGTGTGGAATTAGATGTATGTTTGAATTAAAGTTGCAAATTACCATAAATAATTTCACATTTCAATGAAAAAAATACCAAATCAATAATATCAGTGTTGTTTTATGGGACCATCGCTAATCCACATTATTGAAACATGGTTTTAAAAAACCAAACACACACTAAGGTGGTGTTTGAGTGAATGTACGTTTGCATTATACTATAAACGGAACGGTGTTCTATGATTGGCCAGCTGTGTGTGTCAAACTGCTAGTGTTAGTTTAAAAAGATCCAATCATAGTTATTAAACTCGAACCGGACCGACCGGTTCAATTGAACCGGAAACCGGACCCATAGCCGATCCAGTTAAGTTATTGGATCGCTTGTGTATGCGAACCGGTTTGAACCAGTGGAAACCCGTTAAAACCGATGTGAACTGGTCCAATTCCAAGTCATCATGGTTCTAAATCTCCTGATTTGATCGCATGTAATGAGCACAAAAAATTCAGCAGATAGCGCAACTGGGGTTCGAACTCATTCCAGGAGGATATGAAGCGCTGCCACTTGGCCACGTGCTCCCTTGTGATATAAAGCGTATATTGTTGTACTCCTTCTGGACTCATTTATAAGCAAAAATAAATATTCACACTTATTAAAAAAGTTAGTTAAACTCATTTAATTTCCTTGATTTCATCTAAAAAGTAATTGCATCGCTTAAATTACCCTACATTAATTCAATTTTATTGAAACTTGTTTCAAGTGGACGTGCTCTCTTCTATTGGCACATGATTTATTAAATAGAGTTGTTGAAAAATAAAATATGAACTAAATAAAGGGTAATTTTGATGATATCAATAATAGGGTAAAATTAGTTAACTTTTGCTTGTATTTTAATCCACCATAGGTGGATTTTTTTTACTTATAATTGAGTCTAGAGGAAGTATTATTATTTGAGGAAGTTAAGAAATTGTTTGTCAATATTTTATTTGGTCATGAGAAATTGTTTACCAATCTTTAATTATAGGAATGATCAAATCCTACCATGCTACTGAAACTTATCCTAGCCACTACACTACTCATATAAACTTATTTTAATATACCATATAAACTTTATACTACTATGATCGAGTCACCGGTCCGAGTGATCGAGTCACCTGTCTGAATTTTATAACACTGGATTCAATTCACGAATCAAGGAACCTAACAATAAAACCAAATCAACCCGTAACTTATTGAACTAAGTTGGATCAAAATATGTAGAATCGCAAATTGACATAAATTTATCAAACTTATTAGTTGTTCGGGAAAAAATTCCAATAATACAAAATCAATTATTCATGAAGTAAAGTGAAATGAAATCATCTCCATTATACTTTTATAGTAATTCATGCATGATTATTTTTAATCATTAATTTTAAATTAATTTTATCTAATTGTAAATCAAATAGACACTATTGCTTTGTTTGGTGTAATTAGGGAAATAGAGAGAAGAGAGAAATGAAAAGAAGAGAAGTGGGAAGGAGAGAAATAGGGAAGACAAATAGGTGTGAAATGGAAGAGAAATAGGTTGTTTGGTGTGAGAGAAATAGGTGTGAAATGAAAGAGAAATATATTTTAAGTTGTTTGATATGAGAGAAATGTGTGTGAAATAATAGAAAAAAAGATTTGAAAAATCGATTATTAAAAAAAATTGATTTTTTTGCTCAACAATCGATTATGGGACATTAAAAAAATTGATTTTTTTTGTATGACAGTGGGTAACATAAAAATCGATTATGTGTACATGAAAATCGATTCTTTATGACAATGGTTAACATGATAATCGATTATGGATACATGAAAATCGATTATCACCTGTCCATTGCTCATTTCTCTCCATTTCACTACAAAACTGTAGAGAAATAAACAGTACCCTCATCTCCCCTTATTTCACCCCATTTCTCTTCTCACCAAACACATATCCCAAGGGCATTTCTCTTCACTTCTCTCCTCCCTCCTCCATTTCATCCCCACCAAACAAATGTTATGTGTATCAGGTTGTCTTTTTGGCGTGGACTAAGAGTATCCCCTAATTGACAACAATTATTCTCTTTTGAGGCATAGATAACTGAAGTGGATACAACTTTTTCCAACAAAGTTTTTTTCCATGAATATGACTTTGTCAAAATTCTTAAGAGACCCAAGAATCTATCAACTGTGTCGGATTTTACTTGTGTCTACAGGTAATCGTTACAAGTTTACGATTACACCAATAAATTATTGATAGAACATTTCAACCTCCCTACTCCCTAGTCGGGAAATAGAGAGAGAAAACATTAGAACTTATCCATGCTATGTAATTAGGTTCTGCATTGATCATATTAGGATGAGTTTTACTTGTTTTTAACTTGATCTTAATTTATGATCAAACCAATTTTTTTATTCAAATTTGTCCATAAACCTAAAACGTCAAATAATATATGAGTTAATTAAGATCAAACTTCTCGTAAAAAAAAGATCGAATTTAAGACGAGACTGGATTGGCCTATAAACTAAATAAAATCAATAAATAGTTACATTGCAATGATCAAACAATATTAATTTATATGCAATTAGTAAATATATCATATATATAGAAAATTTTCTCAATATATACACTTTTTATACTCTCTTTCAATTTTATGATATTGTTAAGAGAAGAATGTCAATATATCATTATATTACTTTACATGTAAAATATGGGTGAAGTTTAACATGGTCCCAAAGGGACCATTCATGCACCCCTTTGAATAGGGTTGTTCATTTAATATAAGTTAACTGTACCGTTCCACTAATTGTACTGCATTGCACAAAAATAACTGTACCGTTAGAGCACAGTATACCAATTGAACCGGAAAAGTGAACACGGTTCTTTTACTTGAACCATTCTCCAAAAAACAAAATAGAAACCGGTAAAACCATTCTCCAAGATTCTCAATCCCATTTCAGAACAAAATCCCCAAATCCAACCCTAAATCCCAAATCGAACCAAGAGAATTGCGATTCACGATCTTACACCCTCAAAATCACAACCCTCGGTTCGCGTTTGCTCTTGGTCGTTCATTTCCATCTCGTTGCGAATCACGATCTCGTTCGTTTTCCATTTGAGTTGTTCTTTCCGATCATGCAGTTCCACTTTGTTTAAGGTAACTTTGAGCTTAGTTTGATCTCTATTGCTGAGTTCTACAGTTTCCATTTTCTACTTAGTTCTACTTGTTTCCATCTTCTTCGTTAGCTTGATCTTTGTTGCTTTGTCCGTTTGCATCTTCTCATGCTTCATGCCTGAACTGTGTAGGTACTGATCATCTGAATCGATTGATCTGTGTTCAAGGAGACTGGAGAAATTTCAGGTTTGTTTTGCCTTTGAAATAGCTTTAAGCTTGTTTTACTTTTCTGGGTTCTGCATGATAGTGGTACAGATTATAGTTTTGAGCTTGATTTCAGATTATAGTTTTGCTGAAATTATTGGTTAGCAACATTTATTTATATATTTGTTATAATTTCATCACACTCATCATTTTATAGGTGCTTTAAAAGATAGTTTACTCAGTCCTATAGTTTAAGAGGTATCAATAGTGTATATTTTGTATCTCATCTATGGTGTCTAGAAGTTCTGAATTCCCACATTGATGTTTGTTTTCCAGATGCATTTTTGTCTTTTTTTTTTCTGATTTGGATCCTGCTTAGTTTTTTATTGGATTTTGTGTATTTTCAATATAAATCAAGCTGATCTTATCTGGGTCTGTGTTAAATTTGGGAAGAGTTTGTTGCAGTGGATGAAGATCTAGTGTCATTCTTTGTTGTTGTTGTTTTTTTTAGTGCAGGGGTTAGAGAATAACAATGGAATGTTAATTGAGTATCTTCATTTCCTTTCTATTTCTAAAGAAAGGATTGGTCAGTGGTGATGAATGTGAGTCTAGATTTGTGTCAAACAAAG
Organism: Sesbania bispinosa; assembly: GCA_026901365.1. Classification (NCBI taxonomy): domain Eukaryota; kingdom Viridiplantae; phylum Streptophyta; class Magnoliopsida; order Fabales; family Fabaceae; genus Sesbania; species Sesbania bispinosa. The sequence goes on from QLOH01000338.1 coordinate 183,145, forward strand.
TAACAGTGGAGAGTGACTAGATGGAATTTGTACTTCCCACATAATGAGAGTTATATATCTTGGGCCTTTATTGACTAAGGATAGAATTCATATGAAGGTCAGGATGATTGTATTGCTGTTCATATATGATGAATATAAATAATAATACAACAGAGGGGTCAAACCTGTAATGAGAGGAAGGCACAAATTACAGATTTTCCAAATATGATACTGATAGACAGAGATGTAGAGATAATTTCTAAATCAGCAATTTCCTAGTGGCTAACTTGACTACTCCTAGCTTTTCCTTAGTTGATTGAACCATGTGTGAGTTAGAGGTTGGGTAAGACAATTTGTAATCTGATCTGAGGTTATATAGGACATAGGCAATTGCAATTTGATTAGTCAAAGCTAGATCTCTTATACAATTCACATATACTTTTATATGTTTACATCTGGAATTGCATATAGGATTTGAAGCAAAGGCCTTTACAATTATCACACCACAACATTGGTGTCCTCGGAATGGGCATTTTAATTTCTTATAACAAAGATTTAATCCAAGTTACTTCTGCTGCAAGTTCTGCAAGTGCCAACCTTAACTGAACCGAATGTTTCATCATAGTCAAGTCTAGGTGTTTGCTGAAATCTCTTGGCCACCAATCTAGATTTTCTCCTCTCAACCGTTTCATCAGCTCTATATTTTGTCTTAGAATCCCATTTGAAGTCAATAATGTTTTTCTGACCTTGATAGGGCTCCAAAGTCCAAGTCTGATTCTGCATATGCTAGGCTTATCTGCTAATAGAGAAAGAAACCATATGCTAGGTAGGGGTAAATATGTTGACTCTTTTCTTAAGTCCAAGTTGGACCTGAAATTGTCTTTGAATTTGAATAGTTGTTACGTGGAAAGCCACTCACGTGTGCACATGTGCAAGCATATGTTATATATATATATAGAAAAGAGATACCCATCCAATTGCAATTATTAGAGAAAAATAATAATTTGATTGATGAAAGAAGAAGGAAACGGTACTCAAATTCTGGAAGGAAAAAAAGAAACCATGACAACAAGTGATGTGCAGCTAGCTATATACTACAATTGTTTCAAACTTCAAAATAGGTATATATAATTAATATCAAAATGTAACTAAAGGAATTATCTCGTTTAACTTTCAACATAATGTTTTATAGCATCCTCCATATGCTAGGCTTATCTGTTAATAGAGAAAGAAACCATAGGTTGTATTGTTTTTATTATTCTGTATATCTCTTCTTGGATTTAATATTTTAGTTTTTAATGTAAGTGACTCTTAGCAATTCATAGGACTTCTTAGCAATTTATTATTCAAGTTAAATTTGAGTGAAACCTTAGTTTCCCGTTTGAGACTCAATATTAATGAGTGTGTGTACTTTTTTTAGGTGCCGCTCATTAATATTGAATCTTGAATTGTCTAAGTCGGACGGTTTGGGAAGAAACTTTTTTTGCACTTGTTAATAGTTAGTTTTAAATCTAATATCTTAGACTTGATGAAATTTCAGTTCACACATTTCTCATTGTCTCTGGGTGCATGCTTGATCATGGTATATGTCACCATGTTCAAGTTGTGCACTTGGAGACCAATGGGAAATGCTGCCGAAATTTCGTCAAGTATAAGATATGAGATTTAAAGCTAACTATTAAACAAGTGCAAAAAAAGGTTTCTTCTCGAATGGGATAGGGCCATACCTTGTAAAGGAGCTGAGGAGAGAAATAAGGATGGAATTAACGTGTTAGTTTTTTTAAAAACAGATTGTCGTCACTTGGTGATCCCATGGACTCTTCTTTGCCGGAGACCGCGGGAAATTCAATTTCTACTACGTCGGTTGCCTCTGGCACAGCTGCAAAGTTCCCACCTCGTAATAATCGGTCAACGGCGTGGGATCACTTTACTGTAGAGTCTAGTGTTGAGAAAAAGGTGAGGTGCAATCATTGTGGTGGCATAATTAAGTATAAGGATGGAACAAGTGGTATGAAGAATCACTTAAAGAGATGCAAGCAGAATCCATATAAAGATGGAAACAAAAGGCTAAGAACAGATGGTTCCTCATCACAAACTGTAGAAGGGAAAGTGGGTGGTGGTGTCGGCTCTTCACCGACTTATTTAAATTTGACCAAGAGTTATGTCGAACAGAACTTGTGAAGATGTTCGTGGTTGCTGAGCTCCCATTTCGATTTGTGGAGAATGAAGCGTTTTTGCAAGTTTCTGGCAGTCTTGCAACCGCGATTCAGTGTTCCATCACGTTCTACATTAACACGTTGATATTTACACACTCTTCAATGAGGAAAAGGGGAAGGCTGAAGGAATTTCTTGGGAAGCACTGCGGAAGAGTTTGTCTTACCACAGACACATGGACGTCGATCCAGAATATGACGTACATGAGTCTGACTGCACACTTCATTGATAATAATTGGAGGTTACAGAAGAAAATTTTAAACTTCCGCCAAATCACAGGACATTCGGGAGAGGTGATGACTAAAAATGTTGAGAAGTGCTTGGATGATTGGCAACTGAATTGGGTGTTTAGTTTAACTGTGGATAATGCTTCTTCTAATGACCTTGGGATTCAATACCTGAGAAAGAGGATGGTGTCTTGGGACAGTGTGCTTTTGAAAGGGGAGTATATTCATATGCGTTGTTGTGCGCACATTTTGTCCTTAATAGTGAAGGAGGGCATGAAAGAGGTAGACAAATCTATTGTAAAAATTCGTAGTGCAGTTAAGTAAGTCAGATCATCCCCCTCTAGATTAGCTAGATTCAAGGCGTGTGCAGAACTAGAGAAAATTTCCTACAAAGGCCTCGTTTGCCTAGATGTTGACACTAGGTGGAATTCAACATTCTTAATGTTAGAGGCAGCTGTCAAGTATAAAAAAGCCTTTGACTTACTTGAACTACGAGACGACAAGTATAAACTTGAACTGAGAGTAAGAGGCAGCTGTCAAGGTTGATGGCTACTCGAATGAGAACTAAATATGACAAGTATTGGGGGACACCTAATGGATCAACATTTGTTATTGATTGCAGTCGTCCTTGATCCCAGGTGTGAGTTGGATTATGTTAATACCTTTATTGTGTATTTGTTTAGTAGTGATCAGGCAGATGAATTAAGCTGAAATTGACTTCCGGTTTAAAAATCACTTTATGAACAATACCAAGGTATTGGAGGAGAGATCTCAACTCAACCAAGAAGCACGGTTGGATAATGATTATGATGATGATGATTATGATGATGATGTCCATGGTATGGGTTTTCTATTTACAGGTAACCGAGCATAGATTTGATGAAAAATCTGGAGTTAGATAAGTATCTGAAAGAAGATGCTGAGTCTTTAACAAATTTGTGGAGTTTGATATTTTAAATGGTGGAGAGGTATTAGCTATTCCTGTTTCTACCGTAGCATCAGAATCCACATTTAGTACTGGAGAGGGTTCTAGATCCTTACCGAAGTTCCTTAACTCCTAGAATGGTGGAAGCACTTGTTTGCACACAGGACTGGTTAGGAGAAGGAATGCCTTTCTCAATGCTTACTAATGAGGATTTTGAAGAGCTTGAGAGATTTGAGCAAGGTAATGTCTTTCTCAATCCACATTTTTTTTCGTTATGTTTTTACATTGTATTTCATAAATGATAAAGTAATATAATTTTTTTCTTTTATAGAGATGACCTCTCCCCAGAAGGGACTTCTTCAACGGCTATTGACCTTGATTGAGGCTTTTACTTGTATTTGATTGGATATTTTTACTTGTATTTGATTTTTTTTTTTTAATTGTGGGTTAGGACAATTGTGTATTAGACAAAGTAAAGTAATATTTGAATTGTTAATGTTTACTTGAGCTACATCTAGCTTCAGTTTCTGTTCTGAAATGTATGGATCATTGGGAAAATATATTCATATGATATTCAAAAGGTGTTGTCAATTTAACTATGTTGTTCACAGAATTTATGTTTGGAAGTGACAATAGTGTTAAATGGATACCACTATGTTTGAAATTTGCATGAAATTGCTGCTACTTGAGATTTTAATTTATGAATGAGGTTGTGGTAATACCAAAGATTTTGATCTATGAGTACATGCCAAACAGAAGTTTGGATGCATATATGTTGCATTGAAGGAGATGAAAAGATGCAATGAGCATATCTCAATTCCCAGAAGGGTTCCTCTTCGGCACAAGTACTTCAACTTACCAGGTACCTTTTTACTTTTCCTCTTTAGACTATATCAGATCTCTTTTCTTTCTGGTTCATGAGAATTTTGTTAATTTTGACCACTCTGAATTGAAATGATAACAAATTGATCCTTAGAAGGGTCTAAAGTGTTGATACTGAAAAGATAAACAAATTGAAATTCTCTTTTTTTTATGGAATGGGTGGACAATACTCCAAGAGAGGAGCCCAAGCTGCAGATGCATTTGTATTGCAATGTCTAAGTTGAGCAAGCTTTTGTTGGGTCTTAGAATCACTGGTTTTTGTATTCTGCTTGGTAACTTTCTCTGTGTTGGCTGCTGATAAGGAACGAGGTTGGGCTCAGGACTCTTTTTATTTGTACAGGAATTCAGGTATTACCGTATTAGTTTGAGATGTATATTTTTCTTATTGATTAGATATAAATTTCCATTGCTTTTTATTATTTTGTGCTTGTTTATGGTGGTGGGCTCTGTGTTATTAATTGATTGGTTTTATGTGGTGTGTGTGATTTTGCAGGTATAGTTTGCCAGTGACTGTGATTGGGTCTGTGTATTCTGGGTTGCAGATATGTGATCTTGTGCAATACTTGATCAACAGAAAGCATATAGTGGAGCATCCGCTAAGGGGTTACTTTAGTTTTGCGCTAGATTAGGTAAAGCTTGTCATGTTCTCTCTGACTTTCAGGTCATTAGTATTCAGTTCAACTAAAAGGAGCCCCACTTGGCTCTTGATTTTAGTAACTCAGAATATAATGTGATTGGAGTCATAATTGTTAATTAAAAACATTCATTGGCTCTTGATTTTAGCAACTTAGAATATAATGTGATTGGAGTCATAATTGTTAATTTAAAAACACTCTTTGGTTGTGATTATATACATATATATTGTTACATTGTGAGGTCAAATTCCAATTAAAGTAGGATATAATGTGATTGGGCTATTTCCAATGTTGACTGTAGCGGCTGATTTAATTTGTGCAGATGTAATTTGTGTAGATGCATTCTGCCATAACAAAGCAGTGGACTGCTTGGTTTATTTTTGCTTGGTTCCTGGTAGTTTTCCATAGCTTTGTTGTGCTTGTACCGTGCTACAAAAACAGTATATAATTATAAACTCGGTTATTAAAAATAAATTTAAAAACCAGTTCAAAAACCAATTAAGAAAACCAGTTCAGAAAACTAGTTCAAAAACCAGTTCAGCAAACCAGTTCAGAAAACTGGTTCGAAAACCAGTTCAGAAAACCAGTTCAAAATAGTTTCCAGAACCAGTTCAGTTTTTACTACAAAACCAGTTAACCGAACCACCAGAACCGGTTCGGTTCGGTTCAGTATTAGAAAACCGGTTCGGTTCAGTTTCATTGAACCAGTTTATAGTTTCAAACTGGTTTTTGGAACAGTTGGAATGGTTGATGTACCATGAACAACCCTACCTTTGAATTGACCATCAGATAATACATACAAATTTAGACGACTAAGATAAGAGATTTGTAACCTATTTCATAGTCTAGTTATAAATTGATTTTACCCCCTAAGTAACTCTTTAGTCTTTGTTTGTGCATTTAAATTTAAAGTTTTTCAAATGTCGAACCCTAACTAAAGGCCTATGATGGCTCATCTCTCCTCGATGGTTGGCGTAGAAAGTAGATCCAAATCCATCAAAGTGAAGATTTGTAAAGTGTAGAGGATTGTGTCATTGTTCATACAGTCAAAGTGAAATTTGCTCCGTATAGTGTTAGAATAAAAGTATTCATGTTGCTTCACCCAATAGCTTAAGCTTTTGGGATAGTTGGTTCGTGACATTGCATCAAAGCCTCTATGACCAAACGATCAAGAGTTTGATCCTTGCTACCCCCAATATACCAAAAAAAAAGTTTAATTTCAGCACAAGGTAGGTGGGCTTTGTGAATTGTCCATGCTTTAAGCCTAATGAGCTCTTGCGTAAGGGGGGCATGTTAGAATAAGCTTAAACTTAAGCTTTTGGGATAATTGGTTCATAACATACGGTATTAGAAAATATCAATGTCCATTGTTTTGAGATGAATAATCTCTTTTAGTCTTTCTTTCCCCTCCAAAATTCTCTACTTAGTAACTTCAAAACCTACTTATTGGGCTTACAAAGGAGGTTCTTAAAAAGCAAAAAGCTTTAGATTTTGTCTTGTCTTACAAGGGTTAGCAATTGAAAAAATAGATGATTTGGGTTTAACTCTAAGCTTAAAACTCCCTCAAAATTTTCCAAATCCTCTGCACCTCAACACTATGTTGTTTTCTACTTAGTGAGTTATTCTAATCTCCTTTTGGGAGAATATCTCAAAAACTCTCTTAGAACAAAGGATTTTATTTGTTGATATGTGTATTATTCGATTCACGAAATTTTCCTTCTTGGATTATCAAACTGTTTCTAGATCTTTTCATCCAATATTTTTATGTTTTTCTGGATCGAGATTCTAAAAACATACAGAGGTGAAGATGGATCTTCAGGTGTTAAGTTTGAAGAGGAGCGAGGCACATGCTTCATCTCCAAACAAAATAGATCGAAACTTGATGAATCCAAAGTTTGCTATCATACATATGACAAATTTGCTTGTTCAATGATGTCTCCATTGAAAAAACTTAGTCCACAGAAGAGCCTTCTTTAGTGTATTCAACAGTACTGGTGTTAAACCTCTGTTTCAGAGTAGAACGTTCCTAAAAAATATTTTAAATGAAATGTTACCCAGTGTTGGATGTATATTTTAGAATCTAAAAGTTATTAAATCAATAATGAATGGTGATTAAAAAGAGAGTTATGTAGGAGAGGAACTGTAAATGATAATCTAAAAAGTTAAGCATAATAGAGGAATTTTGAAATTCTCTCTCAATACGAGTCATTTGAAATTCCTCCTATTTGTCATAAAAATCCATCATATTTATCATTTGAATTTCTTTCTTTTCTGTCCTAACAAATGACATCTTTTAATTTAGAATTACTCTATCCAAACACAAGGTTAATTATCGAAATTGTAATATTTGAAAAATAGAGATCTTTATAAATAAGGTTAATATTTTGTGCTAGGAACCTAATATAATCCGTAATTTTGATTTTTGAGAGACCATCCGGGGTCATTTTTATTGGACCATAGTAAAAGCCACCTTAAATGTGTTTTTAAAAGAAAATAAAAAAAATTGAAACTACACATATAAAAAACCCAAACTTGTACTTGATCCAATACTAAATTATTAAATGAGGCATGGTTTAATCCTTTTTTAATATTTTCTTGTGAGATAGGGATAAGTTCTACCTGATCGAATAGCTAAGATCAAGACATGTCAATGGAATAAGCCAGACCACACTCATCCTTAATTTGTGAAATTTTATCAAGACTTTTTTACTATATAGAATAGGCTTTTGGACAATTTGGATGACTATCACTAAAACATTAGTTGTGAGTTTTATTTCGGGTAGGTAACAAATCACACACATCCCACCAATAGTCTCGCCACGTATATCACACCTCACATCTCTCTATTTTTCTTCTTTATCACATCACATCCATCACTTGCCCCTATACAACAAGCACAAATTATTTTTCTTTTACTTCAATTATTTTTCTTGCTTAACAATGAATTAAGAAATGTCAAAATAAATTATGTAATGCAATGAATAATCAAGTTGTCAAACCAAACCACTTGTGACTTGTGAGGGAACACCCCAAGCCTTCTTTGGCTGATGATATTAAATGTAAGAATGTTTTTATTTTAAATTATTTGAGAAATTCATTCTGGAATTTAGATTATATATGAATTTGAATTTAAATATTTTTCTTCTCATTGGTTGGCCTGTATAATTATTTATTTGCAAACCTGGATCAAATAACCAAGGTTGTCAAACTCGAGAGTCTACGTAAACTCGTGGAGCTCCCATTGACTCGTAAGAGTCTGCCTAGCATTAAAAAAATATTAAAAAATACTAAATAATGAACACACAAAATATTATATCACTAATTCAACATTCTAAGTCTGAAATAAGTCAAATAACAACAATAAAATGTCATAATAGTACAAATATTAACCATACATGATACATGAACACCCCAAAACAACACAACAAATCTGCCTAATTCAAATTAGCACACAACAGACCTGAAATTAAACAAACAGGGCTTCAATTCTTGAGCAAAATTTAGTTATCTAGCTAAATAAATTAATAATTCTAGATTAAACAAATAAATACAGTAGCTACAAAATTTTCTGGTTTAAGCAACATGGAACAAAATAGATTTGAACAAAGAGGGAAGACAATGGGATTCAAACAACATAGCATGATGAACCAGTAAAAACAGAGAGATTTTGCATTCGAACAACACCTGTTTAGCCATGGAGATGAAGCCCGTGAAGGTGAAGGAGGGTTTGAATGAACAGAGCTCGCTGGAAATTGCAGGGAACGACACCGGACAGAGGAGTGCGTGCTGGAACAGAGGCTGGGGTAAGAAATCTCAGCAACGGAGGGAGGAGGAGCGTGATTTTCATAGGGAGGAAGAGAGAGATCGAAGAAAATAAAAGTCTGGAACCCTTACTGAAAACGACAGCGTTTTGGGCATTTTAAGGGCAAAATTTCGACCTGAACCAGACTCGCTGACTCGCCCTTAAACTCGCGATTCTGTGCTAGTTTGCACGAGTCCAGCCGAGTCTGACCGAGTCTATGAGTATACGAGTTTACGAGTTGAAACGCGAGTTTAACAACCATGCAAATAACCAATGTTATAAAACTCGGACCGATCATCGACTCAGTCTGAGTACTGGGTCAATGGGTCACTGGTCGAACCAGTGAGCCACTAGTTGAACCGGTAGAAACAGGTATGTATAAAAATCTACAAACTTATACTAAAGAATTTATGACATATAAAAATATATATAATTTTTTAAATATGCAAATAGTTTTAGAGTTAAGTTTGATATAAAAATATAATTGTTAGTATAATTTAATATGTGTTAACTTTTAATTTTGGGTAAAATATATGTTAATTTAGTATATTCAAATTATTGAATGATATGTTAGAAAAAAAAAGATTAGCAGTCTGGCCCATTAATGAGGGAAGGGAAGTTTGACAAAAAAAAAAAAAGATTCTATCATTTAACATGATACATATATAACTTTTAGCATATATATAACAAAAGACAATCTTGGTTTAGTGGTTGGGCGCGCCACTCTTGTCTCCATGCAACCGAGTTCGAACCTCTCTGCCTGTGCTAGCATTCCATTAATTTTTTTTAGTAAAAGGTCTTGTGCTTATTTGGGCGAGCGCATGGGTCTTTAACAGACCAGCCGGTTCTTACCGGTTCGACTGGTTCATGCCCAGGTCAGTGACAGAAACAGTCCATTAGCCTGACCCGAACCGGTCCAGGGTCTGGTTCCCGGTTCAACCGGTCGGACTGGTCGATCAGCGCATGGGTCTTTAACAGACCAGCCGGTTCTTACCGGTTCTCCTGGTTTAAGGGCGGTTCGACTGGTTCATGCCCAGGTCAGTGACAGAAACAGTCCATTAGCCTGACCGGACCGGTCCAGGGTCTGGTTCCCGGTTCAACCGGTCGGACCGGTTGATCCGGTCCGAGTTAACAACCGGTTGATCCGGTCCGAGTTAACAACAGTGCAAATAACAACTAATTAGTTAGATATTTGAATAATTTATATAAAGGTCATAGCTTTAAATCCCAAATAACACTTTTTATACAAATTAAGTTTTTACCTAATAAGGTATTTATTTTCGTCTTACCATAAATATTTATAAAATTTAATAAAAATATCATTTACTTAATATTTGTAAAGAGAGAATAAAAATTTCAAAAGAGAATATCTTTAATTGCTTTATTATTAATTATTTGATAGTTACAGCTCTGAATCTGATGACTTGACTCAAATCACTTGGGTCACGGCTGGGCCTTGGTGTACCGAATTGTGACAATGACTGGAGGGTCGCAGAAGTAGGATTATTGGCACTTGGCGCAAGATAGCAAAAACGTAGCTGGTAGGAAAAGTTCACAAAGTTTGGTAATATATGTCTGTGATTAAATCATTGAGGAGTTTGGGATAAGAATTAAGAAGAGGGAAAAAGAAGGAAAAAGGCACGAGCAGTTGGACACAAAAATATGGTGAAGGGAAAGGATAGGCATGGATTCCCATATTGTTAGGTTAGGTAGTGGTTGCTCTTGCTTGTGTTTGTGTTTGGGTGATTGTGATTGGTGTGATGTGAGAGACATCCCAAAGTCACCTCCCATTCATCCCATGTATTCACTCAGTCCTGTCCATCCCTTTCACCAAACGGAACATATATATCCCATAAATCAATCTCTTATCTTATTATTTCTCCTTTATTTATTTATTTATAAATTAGAATTAGAATTATTGTGCCCTCTGCTCCCTTACTAACCTCATCTTATCTCTATCTTTGTTCACAAGTCTCACCCGTATCTTCCCACTAGCTAGCACATATTGCCAACATTATCGTTAACTCATAATATGTATGCATGACCTAGAATTTTTTCTTCTCAGATCAGATACGGGTAGAGTTAATAATGAAAGAAAGTGGTCCCTGACAATAACAAATGAAAAAGTCCTTTTGAATTTGAGAATTCTTTAAACACTAGTTACGTCAATACTTTACTTGCTCTGGTCATTTAGTATAGGTTTAGTCGCCCGGAATCAGAAATTTGGCATTTCTTAACGAGTGTGTTAGGCAAGATTTGGGTTTGAGTTTAATTAAAAAGGTAGTTATTAAAAAAAAACTAGTCGGGTAACCGTGCGTGCACGAAACGGAAAAATGAGTGAGATGGTAAAGAGTTGAGAGTGAAAGTGGTGAAGAAAACATTAAAGAAAATTATGAAATTGTGTGTATGGAAATTGTTAAGACAAAATAGTATTACACCATAAATTTGAAGAGAAATTGCTTTATATGAAATTGTGAAAATCCTCTTGGAAATTGTTTTCTTGTATATCCTGAAAAAAGAATTCGAAAGTTGATATAGAATATTAGTATTCCGATAATAAAAAATATAAAAATATAACAATAATTAGACACAATAAATTTTATAATTCATATAAGTAAAGAGGTACTTAATTCAAATTTTGTAAGACTTCTTTGTATATAACATTTGTAGTTGTATTAGAAATATCCCCCTCATCATCAAGTATTAATAATTTCAATCCTCCCCTGTTTGTGACTCAGGGTACTGCAACATATAACTGACCATGTGAGAAGACAAACTTCGGCAAGTAAATTCCCACATGTTTTAAAGATTGACCTTGACTTTTAATGATAGTCATTGTAAATGAAACAACAATGGGGAACTGCCTTCTCTAAAACTTGAAATGGATTCGATTATCTGAAAGAGTCAATGACAATCTAGGAATGAATACTTTGCAACACACATTTACTCCAGAAATGTCTTTGGCTTCTAACACATAGGTACCTAACTGGTAATAATAAGTCTAGTACCATTGCAAAGGGTCAATGTTTTGGCGTGTTGGCTATAATGGGATTTTTTAGATAAAATAAATTGTATAATAAATATATAATTATTCAATAATATCAACACAATCATTATCTTCATGTATTAATTATAATTTATGAAGAGAATACATTATTAAATAAGATTATTTAATATTTAAATATATATATATAACAGAAAGTGTTGTAAAAAATTTGGCATATTTTGTGTTAAAATTGAAACACGTAAGTATACTCGTTCAAGTCCTTTAAAAGAATTATAATTAAGACTTTTTTGTATTTTTAGAATATAATTTAAATAATTTTCTCCTAATTTTTATTTATTATTATTGCAAAAGACATAACAATAGGAAACAACTAATCTATTTGAAATTTAAATAGTCTACTTTATCATATGCAATTAGTGATGACTATATGATAAAGACCTTCTTTTCAACAGTAATTTTGACTATATGATAAAGGTCACTATATTTTAGGGACATTAATTATCACATAATGGGAGACTCCAAAGTCAATTTCTATTAGTGTAGTTGAATATGTGAGTAAAACTCCATTAACTATTCACACTAATCAATATATGGGGAATTAAAAGAGTTAAACATTAATGAAGGACAAATATGGAAAAAATGATTAATTTATCTAAAAATCTACAAAGGGTCTTATATTAAGGGACACTCAATTCTTCTAGAAGGGGTCTTATAAATAGGGACGGAGGGAGTAGTAATTTGTTAGATCACGTGCAGACCCATATATACACATACAGGGATGACAAAGTGGGTTGGGTCCGGCGGGCCAACCCGCCTAACCCACAAAAAATGGTGGGGGTTAGGTCCCTCCAGCCCACCAACCCATTCAGCCCACCCCGCCCAACCAGCCAACCCAACGGCTAATTGGTGGGCCGGCGCGCCGGGTTGGCCCGTAAGGCTAGCTCGCCAAATTTAACAATTTTTTGACTCTTTTTTTATTTATATTTAGTATTTAATTATAATAATTTTATAAATACGGAGATAAAATGTTATGTAAAGACAAAAAAGTGTAAATAATTTTTTAAAATTTTATTAAAATTTAAATTTATTTTGTCATTTTAATAATTTTTTGGGTGGCCAAGGCTCCAACCCGCCGTGCCACTTTAAAATGGGGTGCGTTTTATATGTTGGCCCGTTTTTTTCTGTCTGACCAACTCGCGTCACCACGTTTTTTGGGGGGCCAGGGCGGGGCGCGCCGACCCACTTTGCCACCCCTAATCCTCACACATTCATGTTTTTATGTGTGGGAATTAGGGATGACATAGTGGGTTGGGCCCTGCGGGACAGCCAGCCTAACCCACAAAAAATGACGGGGTGGGTTAGGTCCCTCCAGCCTACCAACCCACACTCAGCACGCCACACTTAACTCGACATCCCAAAATTTTGTAAACCTTTTTATTTATATTTAGTATTTAATTACAATAATTTTATAAATAATGAGAAAAAATGTTATATAAGACAAAAAAGTATAAATAATTTTTTAAATTTTGTTAAAATTCAAATTTATTATGTATTATATTAATTTTAAATAGAGTAGGGGAACAACTCTCCTTTTAATACTATACATTAATTAAACCATAAATTTTTCATATATGCATCCTCTTTGGAAATTAAAATAATTTTTAATTAAATTAATTGTAAAGATATAAAGAGCAAAATAGAAATGAATGTTAAAAAAAATACATGACTAAATTTATTATTAAAATAATTGTTTATTAGTTAAACTAATTTACTAAATATTTTCAAATATAAATTTTAAAATTTTTTAAGTTGTTATATTTTTATATTTATATTTTAATTCCACAAATTTTTTGCTTAATATAATAATTATATAATAGTTTAATTTTAAAATATATGAGTGGTAGATTCAATTATTTTTTCTTTATTATTTATTTGTATTTACTTTGAAATTATTTCAAATGCATTGGAGTATATGATAATTTTTTTACGTTGGAAAGATAAGATATGGGGTTTTAATTTGATATGCTACATGACTATATTTCACTGAGGGAATGAGGTGCAGTTTGCTTCTGAAATTGACGTTCTAAAGTGACACGGAAAACAACAAAGTTCTAAAGTAGTTTTAATCTTGCGGTTTAGGAGAGTAGTATATATACTGTAATTAGATTAACGGTACATTTTTTAAGTTTTATAAAAAATGAATTCTAACTTTATATAAAAATAATATTTTTTTAGCGATTTTTGTTAAGTATTTTTTATTCTATCATGATTATAAAAATATTTTTAAATTTAGAAAGTAGTTATAATTATATATTTTTTTAAAAATTACCCAAAGTAACTTATCAAAAGAATAAAAAATTAGTTTTAAAATTGTAAATTTTTTAAAATTTATCTAAATACTCAAAAATATTTTTAAAGTGAACTTTCATGAAAAAAAACTTAAGCTCAACCCTAAACCCAACATTCGTATAAGAAACAATAAAAATAATAAAATTATTATTTCTGATATGATTTTTTTAAATATTAGTAAAATTAAAAAAAGGCTAAAAAAAAATCCGCAATCTCATGTTGACTTCACATGCACTATAGATGCATAGACTCGTCCAGTGGTTACCCACATACAATACAAGATAAAACAACTGTTAAATCCAAAGAACATAATAATACTATTCCCTTTGTCCTACTTGTTATTTAGAAAAAGATTTAGCCTTTTTTTTTTTTTTATAAAATTTAGATATTTAATTACATTTCTTAATTCCTGTATAAAAATCCTAAAAGACGAGTAAAATGAGTGAGATAGTGGCATTTGAAAAAACACAATTAAATTAAAGGTAATATCTTCAATTTCTCCTAATTAAAACAGACCATAACACTTCTCTTGTAATTTAATGTTCTTGGATAAAATACTTGGACTGAGTGGTTGCTTTGTGTGTATTTATATAACGAATTTTTTAACATGTGAATATTGCACAAGACAATAAATTAAAAGTGAAAAAATTTTATTAAAAAATGTAACTTTAATATTACTAATGAATTGAATGTTGTGATAGTTGTAATTTTGAATTAAACTTTTTTACTTTTTGATTTATTATTATGTGCAATGTTGCACGGGTTAAAAAAATTGTTTATATAATTGGATGGTTTTCCATGCTTTTGGGTAGTATATTTATGCTTGTGCTGGTTAGAAGAATTAATGGTAACTGCATTCTTAATACAGATGAAACCATGACGAATTTTCCTACTAACATTTTATCAGACCATTAGAAAAAATCCAAGATTTCTAAATTTGCCCGAATTAAAAGTTTGGTAAATGATCATTTTAGAGACATGACATTGGCATCACATGGTGTTAGGCCCTTTATCCAACAATTAAACTAAAAGTTCCGAGACGTACCAACAATGATCTTAAATATGAAAATGACATTTTAAACGGTAAGCTACAATTATTGGATTTGTTTTCTCAGTTTCTTCATTTTCACGCAGCTCTTAACCACTCATAAAGACTGTTGGATGAGGTGAAAGTTTAATTTCAACAACGTAGTGGTAGTAATAATAATTACTTAAGAAGAGAAATGGGAATATTGGGAGACAAGTTTCAATTGCTTGGGCAGAGATCTCACTCTAGCAGGTGAATCCCAATTGGCTCGCCGGTTGCAACATGCATTCCAGCTAGAGAAGCAAGATATGTGAACTGTGAAGTGCCTAGCAGATACTAATACTAATTAACTACTTACCAACAAGCCACAGGATATGCAGTTGAGTTTGACAAATTTAAATACTATATTTGACTCTTGGCCTTTCTACCAACTAGCACGATCAATCGACTTTGATATCACTGCGTTGCTATTTAGACGGTGATGTTTTTTTTTTTCGACCAAAAAAAAAAAAACGGTGATGTGTGATGTGAATTTCGAGTCATATTTGCATTTTGCAAAACATTAACTACTCTAGAGATGAACTAACAACCTCCCCCCTCCCCTTTTTTTCAAACAACCTCTCCATTTAATTCTACATATTTTACCATACCGTCTAGTTAATAAGAGTATTCAAAGAGTCCGAAGGTTTTCCCTGCCTTGTACTGGGGCACTATCCCTCACCCTAAATTTTAGTCCAACAAAAAAAAATATTAGTTAACAAATCAATTTATAAAAAGATTTTTATTTAAAATTATGAGATTGATTGTATTTATAATACTAAATATTATTTAATAAAATAAAAACTTTTTATTTTTAATTACTTAACAAATATCATTAGAACACTTGTTAGCATTTTTTTTATGATACACTACCTGCTGTACTTTTTATAGGACCATTTTAACAAATGCATAATAAATAGTAAATTAGTTAAGTTAATTAATTATAATAAATTTATCATTAATTTATGTTATTTTTTAAAATTACCCTTCCATTTATCAAGGAAAGAATCTATTTTGATATCAAATGCACAATAATTAGGATTCACGAGCCTGATATTTTATGGACACGGGTCCAAAAACGTAATCGGGCCTCTGGGTCTTGTTTTAAAAAATTCTGCCCGAGTCTACTTTGGGTCTTCGGCCGAAAAAAACCTAACCTGGGCTCCTTTAAACTGACCGGGCTTGCGAGTAAGGCTTATTAAACTATAAACAGCTGAAACAAGCCTAAGATCCAAGAAGGTATTGAACCAAATCGAAGGGAAATTATGGGCTATGGGTTAGTAATTTCGATTGCTTCAACCATAACATCTGAAGAAATGGGCTTTCCTTGCACCTATAAATAACAAATGGGAAAAGAAAAAACTTTTCTTCTCCCTGATATACAGGGAGAATTTATGGTAAATTTTAAGTACAGGTTAAGTGCTCCCTGTAAGCCATTTTATGTTGATTCAGCCACATTACCAGCAACAATTTAGCTCGCTGGAAATGATTATCCAGGTTCAGCAGGCTGCATCCAGAGCACGACCAGTAAAGAATTGTGTATTTTTCCATTTGCCTCTCATTGAGAAAATGCATATGAAACATTATTTTAAGCCTTTATTCAATTCTGATCAAGTACACCAAGCAAGATCATTCATCAAAATTAAAATCATGCGCCAAATGCCAAGGAAAACACTAAATTAAATGACAGAGAATTATGGGTATTCATTCCAATAAGATATCTAAAATGTTGGGTTTTACACTTTTAGACTACAAACAAAAATAACTACAAGTTTAAACTCAACTCTAGGAAATCACCTGATAAATCCATTCCCCTTGCCACCACCAACATTTCAGCCCGTGAAGGTACCACTCAAAACCCAAACAAACTTAAGAAAAATACTACAAATAAGTACAACAGCCTGTATGGAATTAAACTACCAATTAACTGTAAATTACTAAATTTTATACAGGCAGATCTGTACTTTGTTCAACCTGTTTCATCATCAATCTTTCATGTTAACATTAAATAACAATACTATCATTATTTTTCATTGTATAGTTGGTTCAGGGCTAGAGTTTGAACTATTATTCATAAATGATTGTATAAATTGCTGTACTAACTATCATTTTCCAAATAAATATGAAACAGTTCATGATAGCAGTAAAGGCCCCATTTTCAAACGTCCTTCCAAGCATTGCTGACCACCGTCTTCTATTGCTCCCATAAGTATTAAACTCTGCAGTCAAAATCATTCTAATGCGCCCTGAATAGGAGGAACACTAAATGTTTTATACTCATTATTTTTACATTAATGGAAAGAAAAAAGAGACATGTGATGAGAAAAGAAGGAAGAAATGAAAAGATCTCTGAAGTAAATATGAAAAATAGGTGTATAAATATCATGATTCCGTTCCGTTGCATAGTTTCTCCACTTGGAAAGATAAATCTACATCCATACAATCTGGTGACAACTGATACAAATGGGAAATAGTATTGACAGAAGAGTATAGCAGTTCACATAAATTAAGTTCCTTATAAATATTGAGCATAAATAGGCATTTCAAAACCTATAAATACAAGTTAAAAGTTAAATTAAATTAAACACAGAAGATAAGATAAGACTGATACAAGGGACTATTTCACATTAGCTAACCCGCAAAACCAACTCCTTCAGTTTTGCCCCTACTCATAAATTCAACATTGCCATGCCATCTTTTTTAACAGAGGAACACACCTGCTTCTAAAATTTTAAGAAACAAAGCAAATACAAAAGCATCTCTTCCACGCTGTTGTCGTGTGCAGAGTTACTTTAATTTCACGTCGATCAAATTAAGTTTGATATTTTATAAGGCTTCAATTTGAGTAACAACAATGGGGCTCCGCACCACATGCTTTCCATCCGTCCATGAAAGCGATCCAAACACTGCCCCTGACTGACCCATCACCAGATTCCGGGTATCCGCCGTCACCGTCACCACGAAACTACGCCTCTTCACAGCCTCCGAGAACACAAGCTGCGACGGCCTCACCCTCACCCTCACCCTCACCCCCTTGGCCTGCGACTCCACCTTCACCCTGTAAACCGAGTTCGCCGGTCCCACATTCGTCACCGTCCTGATGAACGTCTTTCTCGACAGCCCTCTCGACGACACCGGAAACAGAGCAACAAACGACGGATAATTCAGATTCTCCGGCAACGGCTTCCTCGCCGGACAATTCGGCGGTGATCGAGTAATCACCTGAATTAACTTGGGCCCATAACCAATACCACATAAAAAGCTGACATAATCATTGTCCGTGATATCATATACCAAACCAGGGTCCATGGCAAGACCCAAATTGAGATGTCCAGCACCGAAATCATAGGGTGTGGAACCTTTCCCAGTGGCTTGATCCATCATGGACTTGTTTGTGTTGTCAAGAAGGGTCGCAGTTGTCAACATCGCTGACCTTATAGCAGCTGGGCTCCAATTAGGATGCGCAGATTTCAACAATGCAGCAGCACCACTCACATGAGGACAAGCCATTGAAGTACCTGACATAATATTGAACTCAGTCTTTCGCATATCAGAATCAAGACCAGAAGGACCAACAGCATCGGTCCAAGCAGCGAGAATGTTGACTCCAGGAGCGATCAAATCCGGTTTAAGTATCTCCGGGTTCAACCCATTGGGTCCTCTGGCAGAAAACGATGCTAAAACCGGCGCAGGTTTGATTCCTAATACAGTGCCTTTGAAATCAATGGTGGCTGTGGGGTTCTCAGAGGATGAGATATATGCTTTGATGGCATCTCCTTCATCTGCACCAAGCGCACACGTGGGAAGAAGATGAGCATCACCAACAAGACCTTCACCATTAGACACGCCATTTGTCAGAATCATTCCAACGCCACCGGCTTTCTTCACCACCATCCCTTTAGCTACTCTGGGGCTGCTTCCACGATCGCAGACCACTATCTTCCCCTTCACAACATTGGGATCCAGGGAATTTTCCATGCAAAGTGAATCCACAAGAACCCCTGATTTTCCTGGGTAAATTAGTTCATACATTTGACCCTTCAATGGAGCTCCAGAGTATAGAGACACGCCGGAGAGTCTCCGACCATCGCCCAATACCACCTCTGCGGGGAAATCCCGGTCAATGGTGCCTGCTCCGACGGTGGTCAACCATGGAGCAAGGTTGGTTACTGACATTCCATTAGGTCCATCATTGCCGGCGGAAGAGGAAACAAAAACTCCTCTGGAAACTGCACCGTAAGATCCAATTGCAATGGGGTCCAGATAGTAAGGTGAGGCAACGCCATCTCCGCCGCCAATGGATATAGAAATGACGTCGACGCCGTCGGCTACGGCGGCGTCGAAAGCAGCGAGAATGTCAGAATCAAAGCAACCTGAATTCTTCCAGCACACTTTGTACATAGCCAAACGGGCTTTTGGAGCAACACCTTTTGCGATTCCAGAAGCATAGCCTTCCATGCTGGCTTTGAAAACGTAACGACCTGCTGCAGTTGATGCTGTGTGGGTCCCATGGCCATCAGCGTCACGAGGCGAACGGTATTCGATGGTGTCGTTGATGAAACCGCCACTTGCCTCGTGACCTTTGGAGAAAAATCTAGCACCGATCAACTTCCTGTTACAGTTAGTGGCGGAGAATTTGATACCTGACTCGCAAACCCCTTTCCAGCGGCGAGGAATAGGACCTAAATTGAAATCGTTGAAGCTCCGGCGCTCAGGCCAAATTCCGGTGTCGAAGACGCCGATAATGACGTCGGAACCGTAATCGGATTGGGACCAAAGACCACGCTGGCTTCGCAGGCCAAGGAACTGAGGGGAGCGAGTGGTGTGAAGCTCGCGGCGACGATCCTCGAAGACGGCGAGGACGGAAGGGTGCTGGCTGAGGGAAGCGACTTGTTGTTGGGTGAGAAGCGCAGAGAAGCCGTGGAAAACGGTGTCATAGAGATGGAGGATGCGGGTTGGTTCGGTGAACTCAGAGGTGTACCAGTGGTAGTGAGTGGGGAAGATGGAAGGCTTGGATTGAGAATCAATCCTGAAGATGAAGGTTTTGGGAAAAGCTAAACATTGGGATAGTGAAGCAAAGAGGAGGATGCAGAGAAGTAGTGGGGGAGTTGCATTCACCACAATTTTAGCCATTGCAGTGCTGAATGTGTTGATGGTGTGTGTGAGTGAGTAGGGAGTGATATCTTATATAACCTACAGTTCTGCACACGCCCCCATTTTTAATTTAAGAAAAGTGTGAGCTTTTATTTTGGAATCTAAGGATCAAGTACTTGACATCTTCAAACATTTTTATAAAAAATAGGAATACTGTTTAAACGTGTTAGAATACACAATAAAGGTTAATAGAGGGGTTGGCATCAAGCTTGATGAATATACCATAATAATGGGGATGCAAAGATGATAAATACAACTAATGATAAAATTAATTGTATGCTCTACATGAAGGGGTGAAGCAATGAGAGCTACGATAGATTTTATCAACATTGCTCCTTTATCTCTACTTAGTAGTGATGTTCGTAAGCAAGTGTGAATAAGGAAATATCTTTCATATTGTCACTTGAGAGTGTTTGGTTGTGAAGCATTTGTTCATATTCCAATAAATGATCGATCCAAGCTCTAAATGGTGTATCATTTTTAGAAGATTATATTGAGAGACTAAATTACATATTCGTAGGTACATTGATTTTGAGTCGGAATATCATACCAATGTCAATAATAATAGGAAAATGTAAGTGTATATGTTAAAACATAGTCAATAAGCTCAACCCCAAATTCATGAACCAATTAAATAAGTTCCTCCTTAATCACTTACAGTGCCTTAGTTGAGAAGATCTATTAAAAAGCATTATCATCCACAAAAATACCATCTAATATGAACATGTGTTTCTCATTGATAGGAGAAGGCTGAAAAGTTATATCACACGATTAGATGGAGAATTTGTATAAATCCATACAAGAAATGATTAAATTTTTACATGAAAATCACACATTCAAGTTAATGAAGCTACGCTTAGCAGGAAAACACTAAAAAACATATAGGTGTTTAGTTGAAGTCAAAATAAAATTCCTCACGACTAAATTACAAGGCAACATTGGTTGCGAAAGTTTTCAGTCACTAGAAAAAGGTATTTATTTGGAGAAACATTTTCACTTGTGAGTCGTGCTTGGTTTAAATATTAGTTTGATTTTATAGGTTGAGCAACTTGATATGAAGAAAATTGTATAGAAAAACTTGAAGGTTTTATAATTAAAGGCAAAGATAAACTTGCTTATATATTGAAGAAGAGTTTGTATCGGCTCAAATAAACTCTCCAAGGTAAGAGTATAAAAAATTGATTCTATCATGGTGGATCAACAATGTATTAAGACTTATTTTTATTATTGTGTGTTTATGGGAAAAAAATCTTTAATAAAAATTTCTTAATTTTTTATTGAATGCAAATGACGTGCTAATTATCAGTAATGACATAAAAAAGATTGAGAACCTCCGAGGAAAGTTGAATAAATCCTTTGTAATGAAAGATTCAAGTTTTACAAAGTAATACCTTGGCATGAAAATCATCAGTGGAACCTATATAGACCAATTATAAGAAAGGCAAATATAAGAAAGAAAATGAACTAAGAATAATACATAAAGAAATAAAAAAAAGAAGAGAGACAATATTAATTGTATGACAACAAAAGAAAATAATAACACTCTTCCACTAGAAGATTGTGGGTACAAACACGGGTTTTTTTTTTTTTTTTTTTTGAATTTCAACTATGTCCATCTTAATGGGTTTAGGGTTTAATTAGGAGCCGTGGACAATTTAATTGATCCAATAAAGAGTATTTTGTTTCATTCTTTTTGCTACCACTTAAGGTCCCCTAGATGTATTTACATTTATCATTACCAGATTTATTATGGAAACCATCTTCATCGAGTACCTGTATGAAATTAGGTTGAAGTGCATATATAGAATGTGTATGCAATTTTTCAAGTGTGGCTTGCATTTGATATTACTTTCTAACCTAATCTCTCCCATACTTGGAATATGCTTACCCCTTGATTCTCGATCTCCACTTGAGGTGTAACATGAAACAAGACATCAAAATTAACATCAAATATGATTATGCGGTGTTTTTGTATTCTCTTATGTCATCATTTTTTTCCGTTTGATTTCTCTCGCTAAAGCACTTTGCATTCTTTCTTCATATGTCCCATTTGATTATAATAGTGTCACTTGATATCTTTCTTATACCTTGCCTTCCATTTTGATTCACTACAACCTTAAGATTTGTTTAATTTTCTATTTTGATGATTTCATAGTTACTCTACAATTGATGCTTTATATAGAGCATACGAACTAGACAAACTATGTAAATTCCTCCAAATTTTCCTATTCATGATATATCATTAGGAGTAACGATATTTTAAAATATAACTAGTGTTTTCATTTATTTTGAAAATAATTGAACAACAACAATGCAAGAAACTCATCGTCTAATGTAATTCCTATAGTAGTCGTGCAAGGTTGACAAGTATCACTAGAGCATGTAGATCATGAAGCGAGTTCAGTAGTGGATTTGATGGCTAGAATGAACATGCAAATATAGTTTGGTTGGAGTTGTGGTCACCCCCTACTAGACTGCTTTAGTGTCTCCACAAGGACTCTCTTAGGGCTTTCTGTTTTTGAGTTTTTAATTTCTTTATTTCGGTTTTTTTGTTACCATTTTTAATTACTAAAAATATGCTCAGATACTAATAAACTATTATGTAATCCAATTCTACCTGTTTCCAAGTTAACAATGGCTTATTTTGTGCATTCTTAGATTCGAACATGTCTTCCAATTACTTCAATAAGTTGTAGCCATTAGTTTTAGTATGCACATGATGATAAAATGCTTTGGTCTATTCATCACTAGATCATACTAACATTTTTTCTATTTATTTTCATTTATTCCTCCTTAGATTATTTGCAAGCTAAGTATATCACTCTCAATGCTAATGCGGCAATACAATTATTTATAGTATCGGCAAAATCACTCTTACCTATTTTAATAGCACAAAAAAATTCAACCATGTAGCTTTAATGCCAATTCGTTGGGAAAATGATAATAAATATTACAAAATGAACATAAAGAAATCGGATCTTCTTTTAGTCCTATACAATTAAAATGGGCTTTACAAAATTTTAAGCAAAAAATAACAATATTTTACAGGCAACCACACATATAAAAAATAGAAAAATAAATCACAAAGACATAGAGTCTGTTTGGGTGGAACTTCTGCAGAAGTACTTCTAGATAAAAAAATAACATGTATCAGAGAGGTCAAATGCATTTAACTTCTCCATAAGTTAAAATTAGTTACTTTTGGAGAAGTTAAATGGGAGAGCTTTTGGAGTAGGTGACCTACAAAGACCAATTTTAACTTATGGAGAAGTTGAGAAGTTAAATGCATTTGACCTCTTTTATTCATGCTATTTTTTTCACCTAGAAGTACTTATGCAGAAGTTCTACACAAACAAGCTCATAATATTTTTAACATGAAAAATTGCCCATGTTAAGAAAAAAATCAAGAGATCTGATCTAGCTAGTAAAAAAAATTCATACACTAATAAAAGTTAACGGGTATATAGATCTTCTTAACCTCATGATAGATGAGATCTTAAAATTTCACTAATGAGGTGGATATTAATTGTTATCAACAATATAAAATTGAATAAAGGGATATCTTGCCTAAGTAATAAGGAGAAAATATAATAGTAAGTTAATTATATCAAGATAAAGTTTATACTAATAACAGAAAACAGAGCATTAGGTCAAATGTTTTGTACCCTCTATGGCTCTATCAACATACTAAATTTCCATGAAAAAAAGTGAAATATATTTCCGGAGCCAATTATCTAGTAGAAGAACATATGCTCTTCGCATTCGTTGTTTGCATGATTAGTGTTCTCTCATAGGAAATCTCATTACGCCCACAAAGAGCATCTTGAACAAATAAATCATATAAGTTGCTTAAATTGTTGTTTTAAAAACCAAAATTCAACAATGAAGACAATGGTTCATATGGTTCATTTTGATATGTTATTGAACCAGTAATAATTAAATTTATATTTTTAATATTATATAATATTTTAATTAATAAAATAACTCAAAAACATAATAAATTAAGATGTATAAAATTATAGATTAATGTAATTAACTTTATCATATGTTTTATAAGATGAAAAATTGATAATTACTGATAAAATAATAAATATCTACATGAAAATTATAGATTAATGTAATAACCTTATCATATGTTTTCTATATATACACAAATTTACACAAAAGAACGATCGGGTAACTCAAGGGTTTACCTGAACCCACCCTCAACCCAATGTTGGGTTATCAAGTGAGATCAGATTTGACATTTTTTTTTGTTAATCAAAGTCAAACCCGACTCAAACTCGAATAGGTTGGGGTGGATCAATGAGACAAACCGAGTAACACGAATATGCTATGAGTTATCTTCCCCGTTCAAATTCACTTCATACACTTTGTTTCCAAGCATACCAAATTGAAGCCTCACCTACTCATGTCTTGTTAACTTATCTATGTAAAGGTGTCATGTAATTTTTAACGAGTCTCTTTATTCTTACAATAATTTCATATAATATTTTTCTACCTTTCTATACCATGTTATTTATCACATTCTATTTCTTAAATTATTATATAATTTATTATACATTTAGATGTACATATAACATATCTCATTTTTTATTATCTTTTATTTTAACAAGACATCATCAATTTATTTACACACATTAGAATATACACAAGCACATATGTGGGAGTGTATTAGATAAAAACATACGAATACAATAATAATTAATCTTTATCATATAATCATTATAGATAATGACTATATTTGATAAAATTAACTGATAAGCTAGTTTTGAGATGATAAACTCCTAATTTATAAATTTGTTTAAAACTAACTAATAGCAACTAAATGTAAAATAACATGAAATCATATATTTACAAGTTTTATTATATAAATTCTATTTTATTCTTGATAAAATATATTATTTTACGATTATAATTTAATTCTTAAATATCCATGTTATCAATAATAAAAATTCTTTTATCAATAATAAATGGGATATCTATATAGTATTTTTTTGGTAATTAGACTAATTTTTTACATTTTAAAAAAATAAAATTTTAAATATCCATGTTTATTTTTATTATCTTTATTGTCTAAGATCATAAATATCTTCTACCTAAAGTTTTAAATATACATGTGATACTTACTAGCTAAATATTTCAACAAATCAAACCAATATTTTCTTAAAAATAAAATTCATCAAACGAAACTCATATTAGATTTTGTCTATATAAAGTTTAAAGACAATTTTGAAAAGTTTAACATTTTTCATCTGTATATTTCTGAAACATTAAGTTTTTTTTTTTTTTGTTACATGAGGGAAAACAAAAGAAACAAGAAACAAGAAAGAAAAACTAGGCTCTAAGAAACTGCACTTGCATAGCATCCGCCTGCAAGAGGGAGTGCAAGCCAAGAGGAGCTGTCTCCAAAATCTCTATCCCCATGAGGAGTTGCAGACCACCTTTTGCCAAGTAATCAACGCAAGCATTAGCCTCCCGCAAAGAGTGAACTAGCTCCACAGTCCAAGATCGTGAGAGAATGTCTTTGATGGCCGCTACTAGAGTGGCATACTTATAACAATGATCCAAAGGTTGGATGACCAACTTAATAGCTAGCAAAGAGTCCGAATAGCAAATAACCTTCCTAAATCCCCTGTCCCAGCAAAGTTGTAGGTCGCAGTACATAGCAAATAACTCTGCATGTATTATCTCTGTTAGTCCAAAGTTGCCTGAAAACCCCCACAATCCATATAAGTTGCTCCTTAGAACCTATTAAAGTTTTAAAAAAGAATTATAACTATTAATACCTTAATAGGAAATAAAATATACAACCCTTCATCTTATTTATAAAGCCACTTTAAATTAATGCAATCTCCTTCAATATATCAGCATCCATTATGATACTTCTATTGTGAATATGAACCACTTTAACTGACAAAAAATACTCCTCTTGAAAAGGGGAAAAAGAGTATTGGAAAGCGTAGAAGAATTAAATATATATTACTACAAGGGGTGTAATCGGGTTGGGTTGGGTTTAAGGCGTTTCATTGTTTGAAAAAATCAATTCTCATTGGTTTGGGCCGGTTCGATCATGCTGGGCTTTTTTCTTTTCAACCCAACCCGGTCGTTGACTTTGGGTCGGGTCATCGAGTCGCTAAATAAATTTTTTTAGTGTAAACAGTAAAAACGCGAGATATTGAAAAAAAACATGACCATGAAATTATTCAATTCTGTTTAACTCAAACTTTCCAACCCAAATCATTCATATTCAGTAAAAAATAGAATATATGCTAGCTTATAAACAGATAAGCAATCCCTAAACCAGTCAGCAGTCATCACTCAGTAGTATGAAAAATTGGGATCTAAGAAGCACTGTAGTTGAAGCACTAAGAAGGGGAAGGATTGGATACGGATGAGTGATGAGTCGTGACTTTTGAGAAGGAAAAGAACAAAATCAATATTCAATCAGGGATGAGGAAGGAAGATGGATTTACCTGAAAAGAGAAGAGAACCATGGCAACAAGCAACAACTCACGATTAGAAAAAAGACATATGGCCTTGACTTCAGGGAACGACGGCGACGTCACAACGACAACAAGATCAATGACTAGTGGGCGGTGGTAGTCAAAGGATGAGACAATTATGTGTGTGTGAGGAACGACACAAAATCGAAGGATGAGACGTCGCAACATCGATAAGATTAGTGACCGATGGGCGGTGGTAGTGGAAGAATGAGATGGCAATGTGTGGGTGAGGAACGACACAAAATCGAAGGGGGGTACGACACAAAAGAACACTAGTGAAATTGAAAAGTGAAAACCATGTGCTACTTGCTCGCATGTGTATGTTTTTGTTTTGAATCTATCCCATCCTCGATTTGGGTCGGGTAGCTCGGTTTGAAAAAATTGTAAATCAAGACCCAGCCAATTTCGGTTTCACTTTACAGAACTCGACTCGAACTAGGGAATCGAACTAACCCATCCCTTTGTGTGTTGGGTCGGATCGGGTTGACCGGGTTCGCGCATCAGCCTGGACTTGTATACACCCCTAATTACTAGAGATTAAGCCTAAACTTGGAAAAAAAATATAACTAAAGGGACTTTTGTAAATGAAATAGTTAGATTGATGGATTTTTGGTTATATAAAGAGACTCATATAAATGAAATAGTTAGATTGAGGGAAAAGATATTAAATACTCCATAAGTTTTTTTTTTTAAAAAAAAAATCTTATATAAAGGGATAGAAAAGACTTCTAAAATATGACTTATAAATAGAATAAAATGAGTAATACTAAGCTGAATCGGCTCATGCTTTATCTTGTTTTACAAAATAAATTAATTTAATTAATACAATATTATTTTATAATTTATGCTTGGGGCACAATATTTATGTTGTTGCACATGTCTCAAAATGTAAAGGGTTAAACATGTTTTAGTCCATGAAATATAGTAAAAATTTAGTTTTAATCCCTATAATTCAAAATCGATGGTTGTGGTATTCAAAAATTAAAAATACACCAATTTAGTACTCATTGCACAATTTTTCTGTGTATTTTCTTACGAATTGGTATGAATTTTTATCGATTAGAACTGAAAAGGGGTACTTTCACTTTTTAAGGGACCAAATCCATCGATTTTGAATTATAAAGACTAAAATAAAATCTCAACTATATTTCAGAGACTAACAAGTAAATTCAAGGGTTACTCCAACCCGTACACAGTTACAAAAACAAGGAAATAAACCCAACCACATTAGAAGGCCATAACAGTAAAGATCATGAAAGGACCCAGAAAAAACGACACAGATTGAGAACCATAGTGCAGACTACTAAAAAGAATCAAATCCGGAATTGAGACACACACAAGGTTCCATTGACCATGAGGAAAAATGATAGGAAAAGCTAAGGTCCCTTACTTTTAGCCACATCCATGATCGTAATTTCACCAGCTCTAATAATTCTGAGGTAGACAAAATTTTATCTGTAAACACATCTGCATTTCGTGCCATCTATTCCTCATTTTTGAATTACATTTTGGTAATCCCAAAAAATGATCAAAATGAGTAATAAATGAGTTACAAAGAGCGGGATGAAAGCCACACCAGTCCAAGCAAAGAATCCATAACCCATAAGCATAGTAACACTCAAAGAAAATATGAGAAGCAGTCTCCAAACCTTGACCACACCAGACACAATCCACATTAGACTGTCGGATAATATTCCTTCTTACAAGATTAGCCTTAGAAGGAATCCTATCCAATAACACTCTCCAAGCAAAACAAGAGACCTTAGAAGGGACCAAAGAACACCAAATAAACTTGTGTAGAGGGATCTCTGCATGAATATTGGAATTAACTAAAACATGATAGGCTGATTGAATTGTATAATTACCCGCCTGCCCCGCCCTTCCAGCACCAACTGTCATCTACCCTTTCTTGTACCTTACTCGAAGATAAGTCCATCAAGAGCATACACATTTGTGCCAATTCCCACTGAAAAAGTTGTCTTTTCCAACTCCATTTCCATTCAACTTCATCCTCCCTTCTCTCAATCATATCAGCAACCAAACTTTTCTTATTGTTAGTAATAGAAAATAATCTACTATATCTCACAGAAAAAGGAATTGATGTACACCAAGTTTGTCAATAAAAGATGTGGAATGTATGAAGTATTTAGTTAAGTTACTTAGTGACATTCAATTTGTCAATAATTTTTATTATTTTTCATAAATATCCTTAAAATTATCAGGACACATGGTAATAATTTTTTTACAACATTAAGGGAGAAAGAGTCTATGAAATTAGCTTAATTGATATATACTGCTAGTGTAAAAGTATTTTACATGATGTATTATCATATTATTTATTGGGTTTAATAACACTTGAAGTGTCATATTCATTAAATGTTTGTGTAAAAATTTTTCACTGACAATATACATAAATTAAATCCTTACAATTTATTGATAAAAAATAGTGTAATTAAAAGCATTTTTGTTAAAAAAATTAATGCAACACATAATTCAAAGAGAATCTTAAAAAAACATAGGAAACTACTTGTGATGTATATATCTGTATTGAGAGTTTTGGAGGAAAATTATGTATGTATGTATGTCTCTATATTGAGAACGAGAGATTTTTTTATTTAAAACTAAGCGAGTTATATAATATTTATAGAAATGAATAAGTGTGTGTTTCTTTTATCGTTTTCGAGTAATAGAATTATAATATATATACACTATCAGTGTGTTGGGGAGAAATTTACAAATTTTACTAAGTTATTATAATAATGGTATCTTCGATTTCGATGTATACAATGAAAGATTTGAAAAGCTTATTGGGAATCGAAAAACTCTAACTTAGTGAAGTTTGGAATTTGTATTTTGAATTCGAAATGTAAGGCATCTTGTTATATGTATTCAAAAAGAATACAAGTTTCTGATTAAGTGCCTATTCGAATTTGAAAAGTATTTTGAATGCGAAGGAGAGGAAAAGTAGTTCTATATTAGAAAGTCTGAAGTATAAAGAGATAATGAAATACTTCTTTTATTCATGTACGAATGATGTTCGAATTACATTACAGATTCGAATTGGAAAATACAAAAGAAATAAAAAAAGTACATGAAGTTATTCTAAATCTTCAGAGAACTTGACTCCTGTGTTCCTGGGTCTTCAGGGAACTTGACTCTGTCTCCCTGTTCTTCATCTGACCCTACCTGTTCTTCATTTGACCCTCCTCGTCCTTCTTCTTCCACAAGCTTTGATTGAACCAACAGGGCAAGGGCATTGTGCAACTATGATCAAATGGCCCTGCGATTCAATTCAAAAGTGAGAAAGATGGGGTGAAGACGAATTGAAATAAAATTTGGCTATTACGTTCAACCCAAGAAAATCCTTATAAAGGATTGAAGAAGTTTATAGCTTTGGCTATTCCGTCAACCTCATCAAAGATGAAATCAAGATAGATCAGGTTGGACGCAATAGCCAAAGAAGGAAACTTCTTCATTTTGAACAGAGAAATGAATGAAGAAGAACGTCAAAGCCAAGGAGTATTTATACTGATAGGATTGGACGGTGTCATCAATGTGCCTGTAGAATGGTCCAATCAGTTTCAAGGTCAAACCCATGTGTGGTCGGTGGTCAAGTTCAACATTGAATTGACCAATCAGTATTTTAAACACGTGAAACTTAAGGAAAATTAATCAGTCAATATTTGGTTAAGTTTCCTGATATAAGTTGATAGTTAATCAAAATCGAAATATGGTTCGATTTTGAAAGAAGTCCAATAACTTAGCAGAATTCACGAAGGCAGAAGCAGTTACTGGAAGTCATTTTGAAGGAAATTTGAATTTCAAATGGAGCGGTTATTGGAAGATTGTTCAGAGAGCGTTCAAATTTCAAATAAGCAGTTAGTGAACGTTGTTGTTTGAAGAGAGGTGTCAAAATCTTAAGCAGTCAGTTATTAAGAGATTGAAGATGGTTGCTGATTTGAACGCGTGTCATACTTAGAAATTTGACACGTAATCTAGGCCTGTAAACGTGTCAAAATCTGGTTAAGTGTATGTTAGGATAGAAGTCTATAAATAGGTCAAAATCTGATGTAACAAAGGTTGGATTTTCATTTACTGAAACTTCTCTGAAAACCCAAACGTCTAATATCGAAAACGACTCAGTGGTTTACTAAGGAGAGTGCCCATTATGTGTATCCATACCAACTTTCAATTAATGTCATTTAACATTCTGCCATTTTCTTTTCTTTGATTTACATTTATGTTCTTTACATTCCTGCAATTTTTCTTTTCTTTGTTATTTTCTGCATTTACTTTTCTGCAAGTTTTTCTTTTCTTTTATTTAAATTCTGCACTTTCAATTCCTGCACTTTGTCCTTTAAATCTTCATCTCTTTGAAGTTCTGTTTATTCTTCAAAACTGATTTTCGAAGTTATTTTCTTTTAGAAAACAAGTGATTCAAAATTCTTTTACTCTTTGAATACAATTTCTGAGTAAACCTGATTTTAAAAAGAACCTTTAGAGGATTCAGATTCTAGTCCCAGATTGTACTTTCAGAATCAAGAGAGTTTTCGATTTCAATTGAAAATTTTCACAACAAACACATTGTAAAGTAATTTTACACATACATCTAATGACGTGTTGTCTAGGGCTGTAAATGAGCCGAGCCGAGTCGAGCACTTGAAGCTCAGGCTTGGCTTGTGATAAAAATGGGTGGCTCAAGCTTGGCTCATTTATTTAAACGAGCCAAACTTAAAGCTTGAGCTTGGCTTGTTAAAGAAAAAAGTTTGGTTTGTTTAGTTCATTTATAACTTCATTATTTTTACTTTTAGGAAAATTTTCATTAAATCATTTTTAAAATTTTTTAATTTAATATTTTAATAATTAAATGATAATATAAAAATAAAAATATATTCTTAATTATGATATATATAGTTAAGAATTCTAAAATATTATATTTTTAAAATTCAATAACTTTTTGACTAATATAAGAAATATTTCAATACTTATTTTTAAATATATAGAGTAATTATTTTACTTTATTATTTTATAATTTATTTTTAAAATAAATTTATAACTTATTTTTCTTTTTATATTTTTTTATTAATGTTACTTCACTTTAAATATTTATATTATTTAATTATTATATATATAATAAGCGAGCTATTCACGAGCTCTTAATGTCAAGCTTCTAAGGCTTGAGTTTGGCTCATTTAAATAATCAAGCACAATCTTAAGCTTGGGCTTGTTTGTTTAATTAAACAAACGAGCTTGATCAAACATTTAACAAGCCGAGCTCAAATAATTCACGAATAGCTCAGCTCATTTACAACCCTACCAACATCATTTATTGAATTTAATAACACATGAGGTGTCACATTCATTAAATGATGTTGCGACAAATCATTAGATGTCTATGTAAATTTTCTTTACATTGACAATGTATATTAATTAAATCCATTGTTTAATTTGATTTTCTAAAATGTGTAATGTTGCATATGATAATAAATTAAAAGTGAAAATTTTTTATTGGCAAATGTAACATTTAATGTTATCAATGTATTGAATTTTATAATAGTTGTAATTTCCAATAAAATATTTTTACTTTTGATTTATTATCCTGTTATCCCTGTGTAATATTGCACATATTTAAAAAATTATTTTTAATTTTTAAAAATATTTAAATAAAGAATACCATTATTAATTAAAAATGAAAAATTCAGTCTCCTCTATTTTCAGGCTGCGTCTAGAGTGGGTGACATACCGATATGACACCTATTAAAAGTCGTTGGATCACTTTCATTTTTGAATAAATAACCCTGATTGGTTGATTATTTTATTCTAAATAATTGAGTGATATATTATTACTACTAAAAAGATGTGTCATACTGGTACGTCACCTGGCACCCCCTATTTTCATTGCAAAATCCTCCAATGCAATCACACGCGGGTCTAATAGGAGGGGGGAAATCCGACTGATTTTAAAGATCAGGGACAGTCAGATAATGTACCTATATCGGACGGCTGACAATTTTGTTCCAAAAAGTGGAAACATCAATAAGTGAATGAACATGTGCCGAGATGGACGGTGCAGATTGCGGAGCACAAGCATTAATCGTGTAGCTGACATGGGATCAATAATTGCGGGCCCGTCCCTGCTTGCTGTTGAACGCTGATGTCATCGTTGCTTTTATCCAAGCTGGAAAGTTATATTGTCAGTAGTTGTAGGAATTGGATTTGACCAGGACATTAGTTCATGAGTCAACTCAGATAAAGAAGAATTCTCAATCATCACTCATCAATGCGTCTCAACATCCATTGATATGATGGGCGTGATTACAGCAGAGACATGAACGAAGCTAAGAAATTCTATACCTTGACACAGCTCCTTTTTTTTGGGTGGATCATAGCATGGACCTGAAACTTTTGGTCACGGTGGACCCTGAAAATATGATGGTAGATTTAATGTATTTAATTCGACGGTCACGATATTTATCCTCCTCAAAGGTAAAACATAAAATCTTATGTAATTATATATGTGGCGTAGAACTTTATCAAAATCAGTAATTTGCCCCAATTGAAAAGGTCTCTTATTATCGTCATTTCATTGTTCGAACTCACATCTCAATCCTGCTAGTGTCGTTTCCAATCAATGGCTGAATTCGTGGATCTGGAAACCCAAGACGGCGTTCGCATGCCATGGAACGTGATCCCTGGCCCCAAACAAGAAGCCATAAACGTCGTCGTTCCAGTTGCAGCAATCTACACTCCCATTAAGCACTTCCCTTCCATGCCCATTCTCCCTTACTCTCCACTCCGTTGTCGCACCTGTCGTTCCATTCTCAACCCTTTCTGCATCGTCGACTTCGCCGCCAAGATCTGGATCTGCCCTTTCTGCTTCCAACGCAACCATTTCCCTCCTCACTACGCTTCAATCTCTGATGATAACCTCCCCGCCGAACTCTTCCCTCAGTACACCACCGTCGAGTACGAAACCCCCGGCGAACCCGCCTCGCTCGTGCCACCGGTGTTCCTCTTCGTAGTTGACACGTGCGTCATCGAGGAGGAAATCGGGTTCCTACGATCCGCAATTTCACAAGCCGTTGAACTCTTGGCGGAGAATTCCCTCGTTGGTCTCATCACCTTCGGTACCTTCGTCCATGTTCACGAGCTTGGGTTTGGTCTCGTTCCTAAAACCTACGTGTTCAAGGGATCCAAAAGATGTTTCCAAGGACCAGTTACTTGAGCAGATGAGTTTCTTCGCTAAGAAGCCTAAGTCGGTGGTTGGTGTTGTTGCCGGCGCACGCGATGGGCTATCGTCGGAGAGTATTTCGAGGTTTCTGCTAAAACGATTCGTTTTAGTAGGGTTACAAACGTGAATATAAATTCTTATGGGCAATCCTACAATTAAGGAAGTGTCAGCTACTAATTGTCTTTCACCGCTGTAAATTTTCAGGGTCCACCATGGACCAAAAGTTTCAGGGTCCATGCTATAATCCACCTTTTGGTTTTTGGGTGCCTGTGCTTGATTACCTTTGAATTAGCTTTTAAATTTATAGTTTATTATATTTCTTTATATTCAACTATTAATTATCTCTAATATTTTAATAGAATAATTGTTATCCCTCTTAATTTTTTAAGAACTTTACTAAATAATTTACAAATTAAACATACCATGTGGAAAAATAAAAAATTGAAATGGAAAAATAGCCTCAGGCCATGTTAGACAATAAATAAAATAATTGAAAATAAAAAAATAATGTAATTAAAATAATTCATATTTAATTTTAAAAATATAAAATTATAATAAACCAAAAATATACTTTTATCTACGAAATAAAATTAAAAATTTATATAAAAAATCATATAAATATGTCATTTTACATTTATTATTTATTTAAACATTTAATTCTACTAAACACTTCTAATTCAATAGGTTAATTTAGTAGTTTTCACCTTTCAACTAACATTTTTAACTAAACAATTAAAATTTCAGTTTTTACCTAACTTATATATCAACTATTTTTGTCAAACATATATAACCTTAAACTAAGACATGCCTAAAATTTTTAAAAATGTTGTTATAAATAGGAATGGAGGAGTAAGATAGACGAAAGAAGAGTGATAAGTGTAGAATAGATAAAGCATATACTAGGTTTAAAAATGATATTTTTAAAAATAAAAAATTAAACATTAATTATGTTTGTTAATTAATCTATGTGTTTCTAATCATAAAAGAAATAAATAGTACTCCTTCGGTCTTTTTTATAAGACACATTTAATCGAATTACACATATCAATAAAAGTAGTTAAAATTAGTTAATTTTATTGGAGTTTTAAAAAATAGTTTAACTTTATACTTTTACCCTTATTTAATATCATTAACTAACTTCACTATCATTTGATAATTGAAAAAAAAATTAAAGTTAATAGGGATAAATAAGAAAAAAGGTAATAAATGTTTACTTGACATTGTAAAATGCTTTATCAAAAGAACCACAAAAACTTACAAAAAAGTGTTTTATAAAAAGGATCGGAACTAGTAGTATTTAGAATGAGTACCCTTTAACATCACTAATATATGGAATGCCTTGATTTTTAATTAAAATTTTCTTCTTATTATAATTTCTATACCCAATGTTGATATTAATATTTTTTTTTTGTCAATTTGGATTTTAGTCCTTGAACTTTAATTCCTTGATCTTATATCCCTAAACTTTCAAAAACACATAACAGTAGTCTCTGTCGTTACTTTGGTCTGTTAAACCTGTGACGTGGCAGGCTAGGCAATTAACACGTGACATGCTAGGTAATTGACACGTTACAGATTTAACGGACCAAAGTAACGACAGTGACTATTGTTATGGGTTTTTGAAAGTTCAGGGATATAAAATCAAGAAATTAAAGTT
Source organism: Sesbania bispinosa (assembly GCA_026901365.1). Taxonomy (NCBI): domain Eukaryota; kingdom Viridiplantae; phylum Streptophyta; class Magnoliopsida; order Fabales; family Fabaceae; genus Sesbania; species Sesbania bispinosa. Next base: position 218,779 of record QLOH01000338.1, read on the forward strand.
CAGGGACTAAAACCCAAGTTGACCTAACATATTTTTTCTTTTTTTTTTTATCGATTTCTCAGGAGGGCCATACTCTTTGATGATGAATAACTTTGATGATGAATTTATCAAGATTCTTGAAAACGAGACACGTCTTTATGAAGAAAGGGTATATGTTGACTTGAGTGCATTCAGTGTTAATAATTGGGATGCTCTGAAATTAAATCGGGTGAGGCATCAAGGTAATTAGTGTTTGTTTTAGTAGTTACCGCACGTCAAAAAGAGAGCTTTAGAACTAATCATTGGACAGATAACTATCACGCTTACTACTGCAAAAGCATTTTGAGAGAATGGATCTTAAGTGTTAAATGTACTTTTATTATAGATGTTAGAATAAATCATTCATGTTATTCACCAACAACTGATAATTGGTTGATGACAATGGATATTAAATAAATTAGTTTTGTTTAAATTTTAAAATATCTATAAAAAAGATATAAATATAAATATAACAATCTAACATAAATAGAAATATATCTTTTAATAATAAATAAATTTATTTAATATATAAAATAAAATGAAAAAAATGTTCAATTCTAACAATTTGCATTGCGTTGGATTCACTTTTGAGAATAGAAAATTAATTACTCCTATATCCATTGAAATATCTGTTCCTATTTATATGGAATAATTGATCAAATCACGTAGACTAATAAAATTGAGTTAAAATTAGTTAATTTTATTGAGGTTTTAAAGAATAGTTTAATTAACTTTTTAATTTAACTCTTATTTAATATTATTAAATAAGTCAACTATAATTTGATAGTTGAAAAGACAATAAAGTTATTAAGAGTAAATAAAAAAAATGATAATAAATGCTTCCTTAACATTGTGAAGTGACTTATAAAAAGAAACATAAAAAACTTCTAAAAGATACCTTATAAATAGGAACAGATTTCGTAATTAATTTGAATATGTTTGGTTTGATCACTCTATAATTGATTTTTACCCCAAATCATAGTTTTATCATCAACAACTTGGGGTTACTTTTGATTGTGATAAGGTGAATCAATTATGAAATTTTATTCCATATATGTCTTCTGGGTTTGCTATACGGAGGGTTGTTTTTATGTCTCAAAATTTAAATAATTCTACGTGCTAGCTACCTTGTAAATGAAGATAGATGTGAAATTAATTTAACGTATGATTTTTATATTTTTTTAAAAATTATATTATTATAATTATTATTTTTAATTCAAATCTTAGTTTGGAACAACTTCATATTTTGTTTCAAAAGTTAAAATATTATACAAATATTTTATATTTCATTTTAATATATTAATCTAAATTAAAAAACTTATCCAAGAAATTAAAAAATAAAGAACAATACATGAAAATTAAGTCCATTTTGGTAATTAGACACAACAAAACCAATTTTGATAACGAAAATATTAATATGTTTTTTTCTGCATAAAATCACTTTTATAATATAGGTTATCCAAATAAAAATCATGTTACTTCAAAATCAATTTTACACAAAATCAATTATACGTATAACCGCGAAACCAGACACATACTAAGTGTGTCTGTTACTTAAATGGATTTCATTTACCAAAATCCAAAGTATAGTATGCCTTTTAAGAGGCCCGTCATTTATAAGTGTTCATTTCCCAAGTTTTTCAACTAACTGTGACCTCGCTTGTTGTCTTAAGTTTTACATTTTGAGTTTTCTTTGTTCCTATTTTCAATTTTCAAATTGCCATTCATTTCAAGTTTTTCTTATGATAATCAAAACTTCATAGGTTATGCTTCTTCATAATTTACACAAATCTTTGTTTAATAAACACACTTCCTTTTCCAATATTGACTTGCAATCTTACTCTCATCTTGGCTCATGTGCTATCCATAGGGATGGAAGTGGGCTAGGTCGGCCGTTAGGGGCCCGTAGCCTAGCTCGTTTAATAAAAAGGCCACAATTAGGCTTCTTAAAAAGCCTTTTTTTTAACATGTCAAGTTCAGGTTTTATAAACCTGTTAGGCCGCCCTTAGGATATCAATGGGGCGGGTAGAGTTGGGTATATGGGCCTAGATTCGCGGACCAACTCGTGTAGCCCGCGGGTTAGGACAAGAAAAAACACATGCCTATTTAAATGTAGACTTTTTTTTAGCCTGATCCACTTATCCGCGGGTTAAATAGGTTTAAGTCCGCGGGTTTGCGGACCAGCCCACGAACCAAACCGTTTTTTTTAATCAAGATTTTTTTTTTGTCTATAATTAGGACTTTAAAAAAATAAAATATTAGGGAAAAGAAAAGTGACAAATCACAGACCCCGTTAGAGCAACTCCATTGGAGTTGCTATAGCACTTTATGTCAGAAGAAGAGAAACTTGGTACCGTGTTGCTGCGTTGGAGCAGTTTTTGATGCGAAAAACAGTGCCTTACTGCACATACTTTGTGTAAATGAAAGCAGTGGGACCAAACAAATATTTTATTGTTTTTATACATAAAGTGAATAATAAATTTGTGATGAATAATAAATTAATATAAAATGGGGTAGATTGTGAGGTTCATTTAAGAAACTTTAATAGAGTTGTTGGGTTGGAGGAAAAAGTTAGTTGGGTTGCTTAAAATTATAAAGATGATATCATATCATGGAAATACGTAAAAAATTATATTTTATTCAATGTAGCAACTCATGTGAGTTGCTCCATTAGAGATGACCTTATGTTCTTTCATTTCAATTTAGCCTTCTAGGGTTTGAAAAGGTCACCCTCCTCTCTCTATCGTCAGCGCCCTTCCCTTGTAGGCCATCTCCGATCTATGAGCTTTTATCGGTCGGCGCACCTCCACCTCCACGAGACCACTTCGTTGCACTCGCACAATGAGTTGTATGCCTCTCACCCTCTCCCCTTCTTTTGTTTTCACTCTCAATCTCACTATCTCGATCTCTCACATTCTTCCTCTATTTTGTTCACGCATAGGACTCACGCGCGCGGTGCACCTCTGTTTATGCAGTATGAAATCACGTTGCCGCGTCGCGCGCTCGCCGTCATCCACCCAACAAGGATTCACGAGGTGGTGGTGATCATGCCACTTTAAGAACTAGGCATGGTAAAGGCTCCGCTTCAAAGCGTGCCAACATGTTAACACCAACCCAAGAGATATCAACAACACCATGTAGGACTTGCAAGTTTTTTAAGAGGAATGCAGTGCTGAACAACCATATTTTTGATTTTTTTAATGATTTTTAATGAATTTTTTCACCATTTGTATTAGTTTTTTATTTTCTTTTATTATGGGCCCGCAAACCAGCCCATTAACCCGTGGGCTAAGTGGGGCAGACGAGGACCAATAGTTTTATAGGCCCATTAAAATTGTGGACCAACCCGCACCGGCACGCAAAGGAGCGAGTCAATGCGAACCGGGCCTAAACGGACTGGGCTGTCCCGTATACTCAGCTCTAGGGGCGGGGCGGGTAGTACACTAACCGTATCCATACCCATTAAAATTAACGGGTACTCATACGGGTAACGGGTATCCACGAACATTCGTGGGTATCCATTAATATTTAAAAATTCAAATTTTATAGAAAAGAAAAAGAAAAAAATGTCATATCGTATATTATAATATCATATCTTATTAATACTGTATAATATAAATTAACATTATATAATATCATTATGGGTTAATATATTAAAAATATCGTTATAAAATAATAAAAAATATTATTTTAGGTTTGAGCAATTACCTCTTTGGTGTGTAACTTGTGGTAACTAAAGTATTATTTTAGGACTTAAAATATGCATAGGAATAATCATCCTAGTGTGTATATACACGGGAATGTGTTGTGCAATTCGGGCATTCTTTTCTTCGAGAATTGGAACGTGTTGGAGGTTTTTCTCTCATCCTATGCTACTATTTTATTTTTCAATAGTACATTGAGTTTCTTCAAGTTGCATCTGGCATACCATTGATAGCAGTTGTAAATAATAAGTTTATATGTATATTTTAATGTAACTCGAATTGCTGCTAATTAAAGTGTACAAATGATTAAAATTCTTTGGATTCTCTATGAGCATAATCATTCAAAGTAGTCGCGTGACTAGTAAAATGTTGAACGATTATAAAGGACTAGCATGAAACCATTCTTAACCAAACATCTTGCTCTTTAAGCTTAATGCATTAATTTATGTCGTGCGTTAATGTGGCTTCAGCTTGGTTATCTTTTCTTTCATGTAAAAGACATTAGTCATCCTTAAATTTACATTTAACAAATCACACATGTTATGAACTTGATCATAAATATGGTATAAAAGCCTCCTTTTTATGATATTTCCTTGCATTGCCTCCTTTTACATCTTATGAAGGCTTATTTTATTACATGGAAAAAAGAAAAAGTATAAAAGGTCATGGTTGCACCCCCTCAATCAATACTATACTTATTTCTAAAGAATGAACAATAACAACATTGTAAAGGGGATTATTTTCTTTAGTTATTAGCTTATTATACTTTTTTTAAGACCTTAATGCTAAGTAGGCCTTTAAACATGTTAGACCAAGCTAGACTATCAAACAAGCAAGGCCATGCTTAAAATAAAAGCTCATCACTTGTAACATGCTAGGCTTTTAAATTGTAGAACAATGCACGACTTGTTTAAGATAAAGTCTGGCTTGACCTTGCTGCTTCCACTCCTAGTCATCCATATTAACAAAACAATAAAATTTATATTTATAATGTCAATGATTCAAAACTGAAGTGGAAACCCATGTTAAAGACATGAAAATTTGAGTGTGCCCTTTTTTAAAAGATTAACCGACAATTTAGTTATAAAAAAATTACTAATGCTTAAATAGTCTGAAATATTTGAAAGTTATCAATGATTAAGAGTCTATTTGATTTAAAGTTGGATACATTTGATTATGAGAGAATTATTTTGTGTTTGAAGATAAAAATTACTAAAATTGGTATACTGTATATTTTTTAGATACATCACAAGATAGAAAAGTAATATGCCTTTGCTCTCTGTTAAATCCTAATTCATAATTTACTCCATTTTAAATTTTAGGTAACCATGTTCCTATACAATAATCTTGATTTATTGTTTATACATAAAATTACTCAAATAGTGGGTGATATTCTTTAAACATGATTAACGTCGTTCGACATTGCTTAACTGCAATCCACGCAAAAACTTCTTAGGTTGTGCTTACGCTAATCTAACCTTTTTAGATTGTGCTTCTTCATAATTTACATAAACCCCTGTTTAATAACACACTTTCTTTTTCCAATATTGACATACATTCTTGTTCTTATATATTAAAAAGTATAATATTTATTTATTCATAAACATAAAAATTATTAAATACTTTTGTTTTTAATAAATACTTTTAATTTTCATATCAACCAATCAATTTACTACTATAGTTAAAGGATAAATATTACATAAATGTATTAATAACATGATTTGCATTCTTGCTCTAAACTATTAAAAAGTATAATATTTATTACATCAGAAACATTAAAAAAATATTAAATATTTTTCTTTTTAATAAATACTTTAAGTTTTATATGCTTTAGTTCAACCAATTTACTACTATAATTAAAGGGTAAATATTACACAAGTATTAATTACATGATCAAAAGAGTAAAATATCTAAATATATATATTAATACCCTACATGTTTATAATTACAACAATCGAATTTAATAAAGCTAAATACATCAAAGATCAGTTTCAGGCTCATCATTAAATCCATGGTCATCTTCCTCATTATGATCTCTTATCAGTAGATGAACGTTCATGTGGATTTGGATGTGGAGGTAGTGATTATGAATGACCTAAAGAAAAACTCTCTATGAACCTAAATAATTTATATCGGAGCAAACATTACCCATTGGATGAATGAATCAACTCTTCATGTGAACGTAACATTTCCTCATGAGTCTGCAATCATTCCTTAAGGTCTTATTTTCAGCTGTAGAAACTAGAGCCCTTATCTACTTGTGTTCAGTTTAGATGATTAGACACTCTATGATGATGAGGCAAAGGTAGAAGATTTGTATTTTGCAAGAGTAAAATATTATAATTAAAGGATAAACATCACACAAATGTATTAATTAAAATCAATGTCAACGGATCAACATTAATTAATTTTCCATCTAAAAAAGTTAAGTTAATTCCTCCTTATTAGCTCTAAGGTGCGACAGCTCCATATATATTTCTATGAGAAACATGGCCTGAATCTTTTCCTATTTGTCTCAATGAAGATCTCTTTGATTTGACCTTGCGCTCTGCTATTTTAGCTTAATCAAGGTCCCTTTGATTCAGCTTAATTATTTTGGGGTCAAAGGTTCAATTCATCCCCGAAAGGCAAACTAGACAATAAAACCAGGCCCAAAAGCCCACCTCTAGAGACACGGTAAGATCTAGACAGAAACAATACACTTGTTGACCAAAAAAAAAAAAGAAACAATACACCGGTGATACCCTAGAATCAAAATAATAACTTTTTCGGTCAAAAAACCCATTGGATTTAAGAAAAGCCAAACCGCACTCATTGGCACAATATTTCAAAGAGCGATTCGGCAATGGAATTTGGAACTTGGGCTTGGCATAGTATGCCTAGGCCTATGCAGTATACTATACAGGCCCCAACCCGTGAGCCGAGAGACAAATGGGACTTAACAAACCGATTTGGCTTTTGACAAAAAAAAAAAAAAAACGAATTGGTTTAATAATGCATATAATAAAGTCGATCAATATACTAAAGAGGTAGCCATATAATATATTATATTTTTATCATTTGAGATTGGACGCTCCACTTAGGTTAATTTACATTGCTGCCAGCCAAAATCCTACATAAAAAAGCTATTATTATATTATAGAAAAAGGAGAAGAAAGAAGAGCACAAAGTGGAGGTGCTCAATTTATGAAAGAGCAGCAATTGTAGATATAAAAGGATTTTGGTATACAATTCTATCTATTTGGCTGTGTCTCTAATGATATCGAATCCCATCTCAGTTGGATCAGTGGCCTGTAGTTCATAGTGGATTCCATCCAGCGCTCTTCTCAGCCCAGCCTTGGAAGTTGCGTATAACATCTTTGCTCTAATCCTTGATGCTGTTGGAGACCTGAACATTAATCCAATTCAGTCCATAATAAAATCAAATCATCCCCCTTCTTATATTAAATCAAATCACCCTATAATTCCATATCATCATAAAAAATGAACTTTTCGTTCCAAATTATTGAGCCATTTTTGCCTTAGCATTATATATATACAATACATACATCATTACTAGTGCGAGTCATAATTAATATAGCGCCACCTGACACTGGGTTGGCTACTTTTGCTTGTATGCAAAGCGAAATTCGGAATCCAAGAGAGGATATAAAGGGATGTTTTTATTGAACACACCAATATTTTTCTAAGAATAAAATAATTAAATTATTTTTTAAAAAAATAAATTGATTCCTCTGAGTAATCATGGCATGGCATGGCATGTGTAAAAGATAAGAAAAAAATGGGGTTAAAATGATTCAGTAATTATGGATAAAAGGGAGTAGTAGTATTTAATTTAATTTATGAAGTGGGTAAGTTAGAGGAGAGGGACTGGACCATCACCATGCAATGAAGAAGATCTTGCTCTTGCGGCAGTTATCAACGGTGACGAAGTCGAAGTCGAAGACGGCGTATCGGCAATCGTCGGTGGGCAAGGAGGCGGCGAGATCGTCATAGCCCTCAGCGGGGCCACCAAGCTTGTCGACGGTGACGAGGCGGGATCGTTCGTCGATCTTGAAGACTATGTATCTGTGGACCTTCTTCCACTTCATCTCCATGAACGAGTTCTTGCACTCATCCGCCACCCACATTCCAGTAGTCGCCTGTTAGTTCACAAATTAACAACCAAATCCATCATACACAGCACAAATTAATTAGTAAAGTGACTGTAAGTACTGTACCATCTTGAAAGCCATCGCCATTTCTTTTCGATCGAAATTTCTCCACTCCAGTAGGTCCACTACTAATCCAATCTATGCTCTCAATCTACACCTCACCTGGGGCTGGGTCTATATATAAAATTGAGCTCGCTCAAATTGCCATCCATATTCCCTCCTATTTACACCCCTGTCCTAGATTTCACCTTATATATTCACTCAATGGTAATAGAAAATTTTTCATAATAGTTACTCTCCCACTGTAATATTGACACAATATTAATAACTAATCTTATATGGTTATAATTTTTTATATTTTGAAATTTATTTTTAATTAAAATAAAAAATACAAATCACAAATTAGGATAATTATTAAGAGGGGAGTAGGTGCTTTTAAAAATTGCGCATGCACTACTACATATATGTCATTTTGCAACATTTAACCGATAACATTCACTAAAAAATTAATTTAATTTAATTTACCTTTTATATATTTTCTTCACAATGAAATTATTTAATCTGGTATTCTGAATACAGTTTTAATCATGTAGTAAAAAGATTGTTTGTCAACTAAAAAATTAATAGAGAATGTTTGGTAAAAATAGTTGAAAGATTAATTGAAAGCTCAAAAGCTAGATAAAAACTGAAAAGTTAACTGATTTTATTGAAGGTGTATGGTAAAACAAGCTGAAAATGGTAAAATTACCTACAATGATATAATTAATTATTAAATAATAATGAGTGGGGTGGTTGGAGGATAAACTTGTAATAAATTTTCAGCTAGCAGCTTAAAATGGGAGCTTTTTAAAAAAAACTATCTAAAGTAGCTTTTCAAGAAAAGTCACTAGCTACCCAAAAAAGCTATCTTACTAAACACAGCTGAAATGGTTTCAACTACTAATTTTATCTTTCAGCTAGTTGAAATGCTTACCAAACACACTCATAAAACTAGCTGAAAAGCTAGTTGAAAGCTGAAAAGCTACCTAAAAGTTAAAAGCTAGCTGATTTGATTGAAGGTGTTTGGTAAAACTAGCTGGAAATGGTAAAATGACATACAAAGACGTCATTAAATATTAAATAATGATGAGTGGAGGTGGTTGAGGGATAAATTGTAATAAATTTTCAGGCAGTAGCTGAAAATGAGAGCTTTTTTAGAAAAGCTAGTAGCTACCCAAAAAGCTACCTTACCAAACACAACTAAAATGGTTTAAGCTACTAATGTCAGCTTTCAGCTAGTTGAAATGACTTACCAAACACACTAATAAATGACAATTTATGAGTGTTGAAATCATTTCATCACTATTTGGTTAGGTAGCTACTAGTTTTTTTTAAAGTTATTGAGGTACTTTTTTAAAAAAAGATTACTTTTTTAGCTACTAGTTGAAATTTATTACAAGTTTATCATCAACAACTCTCATTCATCATTATATTGAGTGTGTTTGGTAAAACTAAATGAAAAGTTAGCTGAAAGCTGAAAGCTAGATGAAATTAAATTAGTTGAAAAGCTAGCTGAAAGCTGAAAATCTAGTTGATTTGATTGAATGTATTTGGTAAAATTAGCTGAAAATGGTAAAATGACAATTAAACAATGACATAATTAATTATTAAATAATGATGACACACTCTTAATAATTAATGATGTCCTTGTATGTCATTTTTCCATTTTACCAAACACACTCTTAGTAATTAATGATGTCCTTGTATTTATTATTAAATAAATAATAATTAAAATATAAAATATTTAAAATTATAAAAGGGATATTTGTAAATTATATGCAATGTTGAATTTGATAAATTGTGAAAAAAAAATTAAAAAATAAATTGTGTGAATTAAGATGTAATATTATTTGTAGAGTTTAATTTGTATGCACTATTAAAATACATTCAAAGGTGTATTATAATACCAACGGGGTTGGTTAAAGTGGTACATGCTTAGTTCCCCTTAAGCAAGGACTCGAAGGTGTATTATAATATTATTTAATAAATATAATATCTTGTGGGTTATTAAACTAAATAAACAATATAATAATACATCATCTACACTTACATCCGTGCATGCAAAATAAAATCTTATTTGTATTTATTATTTATTATAAATTACAAATCTATAATTATAGAAAGTTTTGACATTAATTAAATTTCAATAATGGTACTTAAGAGGAATATAAAAAAAATACGATTTTGATAGAGGGTAATACTTTTAATAATAGAAAGTTTTTATTAAAATAAAAAATATTTATTTTTTATTTATATTTCTAATGTAATTAATACTTTCTATTTTAATAACAAAAATTATTCTTAAAAGTTGTTGATTTTATCAAAACCATAAAAAATATGATATAAAAAAAGTTATATATATAACGCACAAAAAAATGATACTATAATTGTGAGAAGTGCTTACCATAATAAATGAGAACTCATATTTATATAATACTATATAAGAAAGAATTGATATCTCTATCAATAGAAGTTTTTCATTGAACAATAGTTTATTTACTTTTCTCTTCAAGTTAAATGTAATTTCTTAATTATTTTCTAGGAGTTAGCCTTTAGGCTTTTTTTTTTCCTTTTCTTTGTTTCTTTTTAGCATTACTTTACCAAAAATAAATATAAAATAATTTATTAAATATATTAAAGTCAATATTGGATTTGTTAAGATACTTTACTTAGTAAAGTATTGTTATTTACGTTGAAAAATGGGATGTATAAATAATTTCACAAATTGAGACAAATTTATGATCTATTCGGTTAGGTATAATATGAATCATTTAATAAATAATACTATATAAGAAAGAATTGATATCTCTATCAATAGAAGCGTTTTTCATTGAACAATAGTTTATTTACTTTTCTCTTCAAGGTAAATGTAATTTCATAATTTATTTTAATCTTTATTATAAATAGGCTTACATAGAAAATAATTTATTAAATATATTAAAGTCAAAATTGGATTTGTTAAGATACTTTACTTAGTAAAGTATTATGTTATTTACGTTGAAAAATAGGATGTATAAATAATTTCACAAATTGAGACAAATTTATGATCTATTCGGTTAGGTATAATATGAATCATTTAATAAATTGAATGAAAAAAAATGAATTTATACTACTATTGAAACGGTAAATTTTAATAAATTGAATCGTAAATTTGCATGAATTATTTCAAAAATTACTTTATTTCTCTTTTTAAGCTTTATTATAAAAAGGACTTCTTATCAGTATGTATATTTTGTCTATACATTGTTGTCGAATAGATTGATTTTTCAAAAATAAATTAACCTGATTCATTCGCAAAATGAGATGGTTCTCAAGATATAAAACGTCTTTCTCATTAAAAATGAGGAAGTAGAATTAGCTTGAATGTAATTAGTTTAAACCCAAGGATAATATCATAGCAATAATGAAGAAGATGATCAAAGTGGAGTCTACAAATTAGGTTAAGAAAATTTAAGCTTAAATAATAAATAAATAGGTTTAAATGAGATTAACACTACAATAAATTCGCTATTTAGCGACAGCCTTGTAACGACAGCCACGACACCGTAGCTATTAGCATACATCACCGTTGAAAAAAACTACTTTTTTAATTTTTTTTATGTAACGATGACCAGGCCTTCGCTACTTAATAACGTTGGCGACGGGTCTGGACGACGTTAAAGGTATAATAAATTTTTTAAAAAAAAAAATTAGTTAGCGTCGCCCAGACCGTCGCTAAAGGTCGTCGCTAAAGGAAATTTTTTTAGCGTCAGTCTTCGTAAAGTTAGTGTCGGCCTGGCCGTCACTAATTTTTTGTTATTTTTTCACTATATATATATATATATATAATATTTTGCACCATATATTCCATGAAACAAATTTGACGTAATGGTAGCGACGGTTGGTTGGCCGTCAAGAGGCCGTCACTAATTATGAAATAGCGACGTTTTTTCCCCTATTACGACGGCCAAAAGTCGTCGCTAAAAACTAATTTTCTTATAGTGTAAATTACAATCTGACTAAATCAAAATAATTTTCTAAAAAAAAAAATAAATCATTTAATTATTTATTCCACATCTAGACAATGTCAGATTTATTCCTCTTAAGAAACTTTTGAAATAAATATAAAATATCCAACATATATAACATATATAGTGTAAAGATTTTTTCTTTTTAGTAAACTTATAGTGTAAAGATTTGAAATTGACTATTATATTATAATTTTCAACTCAAACGGAAATTCATCCCATCCAAAGAAAGTATGAGAATAACTAATGTTCTAAAAAAGAAAAACGTTGAATGATGGAATATTTGATTAATTTAACAATTTTGTAGTATAGAAATAACCTTAATAGTATTAATACTAATTTAACACCTCTCATTTTTCTTTATTTTTTATCATGTTTTTTTCTATTTTTATTTCTCTTGGTGTATTTTACACCTCGAAGGTCAGTGAATAATTCAAAGGGATTGGTCGGGTGGAGTAAGATAATATTTCGTATAAGTGTTCTTTATAAGTAGCTTTATAAGTGATTTTTGAGCCCGAAAGTTTTCCCTGCTTTGGCTAGGGCACCATCCCCATAAGTTAGCTTATAAGCTCAGAGCTTATCACTCAAAAGCTTATCAATTAGTAACTAGCTTATAAACTATAAACTATGTTAATTATCAACTAGTTTTACCAAATATACTCTTAGTGTTCATGTAAGGTCCAAGATCCTCTCGAGATGTTTTCATAATGACAAATTCTCAAAACAAACTCAATGTAATTCTAAATCATTAAATACTAATGGTTGCACCTGAGAATGTTTTAGAAAAGAACAGGAAAGTACAAATGGTATTCCAGAAGGAACAATCAAGAAGGAACAAAGTAATTTTTCTGTTCAAATTAAAATATAAGAAGATATTATCTCAAGCAAGCCATAAATGAGACAATGCAAGATAGGCAAGATTATATCACTATCTACAGTCCAGAAGAAATATTCCAATGACAGAAGCTTAAAATCAGAGTTCAGAAGAAGCATAAGCAAAAAGTCTGAATATACACATGATAAATCAAAGGATTTATTAGAAAGGAACACCAATATCATGTGATGAAACTGTAAATGACAATTTAAATAGTTTCAGAAGGATGACATACTCTTTGAACACATAAGAAGAATGAATGAGTTCTAAGAAGGAACATAAGTTATTTTAGAAGATATAAATACTTAAAACAAAAATGGAATATTGTCAAAATATCTCACACTCCTCATGGCTTAATCCAGAAGAAGGATATTGAAACAAAGTTGAGAAACAGCCTTCAGAAGATGAGTTCAACAGAAGGAATTTGGTCAAACTTGAAGAGAGAGAAAAACCATACTATGATAGTGACAATACCTTCAAGGCCAGCTAAGCCTTTGACCAGACTCCAAGCAACTCCAACAGCTAATTTGACTCTACCTTACTATAAATAGATGCCCCATTCAACTCGAAAAACATACACAAACCAAAAGAAATTTACTAAGCATCAATAGCTTTATTCTCATGTTGTAAATATCAAAAAGTATATTGTTAGGCTCAAAGTCATTAGATTGTGCTCATACATAGATAAGTCTTGGGCCCTTTGCTTGTAAATTTCATTCCTATAATTTGTTGTATCTCTCAAGGCTAACTAGTTTATGTTAGTGCTTCTTGAGAGAACTATAAAAAGTCTGCTAGGCTTTATCTTTGTACTATGTCTGAGAGCCTGCAGAAGAATACTGGTTTGTGAGCCTGCAGAAGTTGTAGAAGAATACTGATTAGTGGGCTTCACCAAGGATCCTGAGGAGGCTGTGAAGAAGAAAGAATACATGTAATATCAAGCTTGATATAGTGGAAATCCTACTGAAAGTATGGACTTGACGTAGCTCTAAGCTTTAAGGGGTGAACCAGTATAAATACCGCGATCAAACCCCTCTTCCCTTAACTCATTATATCTTAAACTGAATTTGTTGCATCAAACTATTTGTTCTACGTAAATACATTTCTTGAATACCTCTGAAATATATTTAAAAAGGATTCGGAACTTATAATTATCAACTCCCTAGAAGATAAATATATCTTCTATACAAAAACCAATTTGAAAGTTGCATAAAACAGTTTTTCAATCCTACTTAATAATTATGTATGTGTTTCCCTAAATCTATAATTATATTCAACTAAAAGAAATCCTTCCAAGAAGAGAGAAACTATTTTCAAGGCAAAATCACTTGATATATATATATAGACTTAATTGCACTTTTGGTCCCCTTAGAATAGCTTATCCGAGATTTTGGTACTGTAACATCCTAAATTTTATTAGGATAAATATTAATTAAATTAAATAGATTAATTAAAAAAATAATTAATTTAATGGGAAATAATTAATAGGAGTGTTATTATTATTAGTGTTGTTTCGTAAAGGTAATTTTAATTGAAAATAGAATAAGGGAGTGAGAGTGGGCCCAAGCCCAATTAGTTATTTCAGTAAGGAGGGGTTAACAGAACACTCTAATCCTTATTCGTATCATTCGTCAGTAAGCGAAACGCTAAGGAGGGGAGAAACGGAGTTTCAAGAGAGAGCTACTGCGGAGTGAAAGCCAAGAATCCAAGAAAGGACTTCCTTGCTGTGATCAAAGCTTCGCTTAAGGTACGGTGGGGGAGAGGGTATTGCCTGTATATGCATGTAGGGATGTTTGGGTAGTAATCTAAGAGTATAATTTTGAATTGATGAATTTATAACTTAAAATGAAGATATAATCTATTGGTTGATGATTGATTGTATGTAAATTGATGAGTATTGGATGAGATTAATGATGATATTGAGAATAATGGAAAAATGGGTGATTAGGGATTGAGAAATTGGGGGTTTTGATGAATTGATGATATAATATGTAATTGATTGTTGATTTACGGAGTATTGGATGCTAATAATGATTATGTATAATGTTTAGACGTAAAAGATTGATTAAGGATTGATTGGATGAGTTTAGAGAGGTTTGAAATCGTGAATTCTGCGATCAGTATCGCGGGTAATCGATTACCATGTGTGGTAATCGATTACCAGAGTGTTCTGGGCAACCCAGAAGCACTGTTGGCTTGCTGGTAATCGATTACCAAAGTGTTCTGGGCAACCCAGAAGCACTGTTGGCTTGCTGGTAATCGATTACGGGGGTGCTGTAATTGATTACCAGAGAGTTTGTTTGCGGGTAATCGATTACATGGGTGCTGTAATCGATTACCAGAGAGTTTGCTTGTGGGTAATCGATTACAAGGGGGTTGTAATCGATTACCAGAGACCTTGTTTGCGGGTAATCGATTACTAGAGGTTGGTAATCGATTACCAGAGTGGATTTTGAGATCCTAATTGTTTGATGATGATTGATGTTGTTTGAGGGTACTTTATAATGAGTATTGTGTTGATGATTAATGATGTTTGATG
This sequence comes from Sesbania bispinosa, assembly GCA_026901365.1. NCBI lineage: Eukaryota > Viridiplantae > Streptophyta > Magnoliopsida > Fabales > Fabaceae > Sesbania > Sesbania bispinosa. Next base: position 234,111 of record QLOH01000338.1, read on the forward strand.
AGGATTGTGATGCTTATGATGATGAATAATGATGATATTTGATGATGAGTGTGATGATGTATTATGATGATAATTGATGATGAGTGTGATGATGATAATGATGAGCATATTGATGTATGATGATGATGTAATTGATGATAGGGTGTATCACTTATGATGATGATGTAAATGATGATAGTGTGTATCACTTATGATGATGATGTAAATGGTGATAATGTGTATCACTTATAATAATGATGTTATTGATGATAGTGCATGTCACTTATGATGATGATGTGAATGATGATAAGTGTGTATCACTTTATTAATGATGATGTTTGTTGATGAGTATGATATTGCATGAAATGATGATTTATGATGATGGTGTATATCACCTTTTGATGATGATGTTATCTAAGTTGTGCGGGCCCATAGAGGGGGTACAACTTAGGAGAGATGCCTTGAGCATATATGATGAGACTTGAATTGTGCGGGCCCATAAAGGGGGTACAATTCGGGAGGTGAACTGAATTGTGCGGGCCCATAGAGGGGGTACAACTCAGGGGATGAAGATAGGGCGTTCGATGCACGGGCCCATAGAGGGGGTGCAACCTATGAGTGGTTGTACGGGCCCATAGAGGGGGTACAACCTATCGGATAGTGTGTGGTAACACTGATAGATTATCTTGGTACTAACTAGAGTGATTGACGAGGTGCACCCATTGTGTGGAGTTCCAAGTCATGATCTTTGGGTAGATGATGAGAGGAGTATTGGTGTGTGATATATGATGATGAAATGGTGTTATTAAATGATGTTATGGATATTGATGATGATGAGTATTATGTGTGAGAATAGAATATATGATTAATTGGGTGAATGATGGTATGAGAACTATATGATGATATATGAATGAGGTTATGATGATGATGAGCTTGATGAATGTATACAGGATATATTTATGTGTTATGAATAGGAATGATGGTATGACATGTATATGTTGCTATAGCTGCTTCACTCTCTGTTGCGTTTCGATGACATGTTATTTATTGGTGATTTCATGTATTGATGGCATGATGTCATGATGTTTTGGGTGAGGATGGGTATTCTCTATGTGTATGTATAGGTAGTATTCCTTTTCCTCACCGTATTCTGTGGATATATTTTACAGGTGTTGATGAGGACACAACTGGTGTCGATTATGAATAAAAGGGTATGCTCTGGTAGATGTGACATCAGGGTGTGCTTGGGGGTTTTACCATGTTCCTAGATTAGGAGTATTTTTATGAACTTCTGGATGCCTTGTATGACAGTAGATTATTAATTGTTTTTATTCCTATGGAGATTTCCGTTGTTTAAAATTAATTTATATTTGGAGTTTGAGTTCATTTAATAAAGTCGTTTTCGAACTATGAGATTTATTAAGAGTGTTTGTGGACCTTTTTACCCACCGAGGGACTTTACATTTTCTATACTTCTATTTACGAAACATATAATAGTATGGGGTTGAAGGGTGTCACATTAGTTGGTATCAGAGCATGTCGGTTCAGCGGCCATGAGTTATGAGTTTACTATGCTTTTGATGTGCTAATCTGATTGATTGGTTGAGTAATTGATTGGTTGCTTGAGTGAATTGTCTGCTTGGTTGATTGTTTTTTGTTTGATTTCCTTGCTTTTCTGCTTTACTTAGTATGTGTGCTTACCCTTTCTTAAATACAGAAAGAGTAATGGCTGGGGGTAGAAACGATCGAGCAATGGCCGATGCCTTGATGGCCATGGCACAGGCTGTTGGCAACCTTAACCAACACCACGAGACGAACTGGCTTGCACGGTTCCAGAGGAACCATCCACCTACATTTCGAGGAGGTTATGATCCGGATGGAGCGACTGACTGGATTTACAATATTGAGAAGATCTTCAGAGCAATGGACTGCCCTATGCTTCAGAAGATGAATTTAGCAGCCTTCATGTTATCTGGAGATGCTGGTGTCCGGTGGCAGAGCACATGCCAAAGGATGATTGATGAGGGCACCGCCTTGAGCTGGGACAACTTCAAAAGGTTATTCCTGGAGAAGTACTTTCCACATGACGTGCGCAACAAAAAACAGATATAGTTCTTGGATCTGAAGCAAGGAGAAGGCACCGTGGCAGACTACGCATCAAGATTCGAGGCCCTAGTACGATTCTGCCCGTCATATAAGGGAGCAGTCAATGAAGAAGTAAAGTGCGTCAAGTTTCTCAGCGGCCTTCGTCCCGAGATTAAACAAGTGTTCAACTACCAAGGGATCACGCGCTTTCACGAACTGGTGAACAAGTGCAGAATCTATGATGAAGACAACCGGGCAAAGGCAGCGCATTATAAGAGTGGAGGGCCTTTGAGGAGTCAGAACAAGTTCCAAGCAACTAGTAAGGGCAAGCCATACTCTCGAGCAACAGGAAACCCCAAGGTGGGAGGTGGCAGCGAAGGCACAGTGCAAAAGAAGAGTTATGCTTCAGCAGCGGGTCGAGCGTCAAAAGGGGGAGTGTTGGTTCTACCACTCCTATTACATGCTTCAAGTGCGGAAAGGAGGGTCACCGAGAAAACCAATGCGGAGACCGAGAGATCACCTACTATACCTGTCAGGAGAAGGGGCACATCACTCGTGATTGTCCTCAAAAGACGCAGGGAACGGTAGCGGCAAGCGGGAATGCCAATGGAGCGCCAGTAAACCTAAGGCTACAGGATGGGTCTTTGCCTTGAGTGGTACTGAAGCTGCTCAATCCGAGGACTTGATCCAAGGTATGGGTTTCATTGCGGGTAATCCTTTAGTGATTTTATTTGACTCTGGTGCGACTCATTCTTTTATATCACATGCCTGTGTGTCTAAACTTAAATTGTCTGTTTCTTCCTTGCCTTTTGAATTGAGTGTGGAAACGTCAGCTAGTGGGTCAGTTTCTACTTCTGATGTTTGCTTAAACTGTCCTATATCTGTTAATGATAGGAACTTCCTAGTTGATTTGATTTGTTTGCCTCTAAGTCAACTAGATGTCATCCTTGGTATGGACTGGTTATCGTCCAACCATGTCCTTCTAAACTGTGCTGACAAGTTTGTTGTTTTTGGTCACCCTATCGAGTGTAAGAGTAAGGATTTTATGTCTGCCAATCAGGTGAAGGCGTCTCTAAGGGAAGATGCTCAGGTTTACATGCTTTTAGCTTCTTTGAAATCTGATAGTAGCGCTGTGGTGAGTGAGATACCTGTAGTGTGTGAGTACCCTGAAGTATTTGCTGATAATGTGTCAAGTTTACCACCTGAGAGAGAGATAGAGTTTGCCATAGACTTTGTGCCAGGAACAGGACCGATTTCAGCTACACCTTATAGGATGTCACCCATAGAGCTAGCAGAACTTAAGAAGCAACTAGAAGACCTGTTAGAGAAGAAGTTCATTAGGCCTAGTGTGTCACCCTGGGGAGTGCCTGTATTGTTTGTTAAGAAGAAGGACGGTAGCATGAGGTTGTGTACTGATTACCACCAGTTAAATAAGGTAACCATTAAGAATAGGTATCCTTTGCCTAGGATAGATGACTTGATGGATCAGTTAGTGGGGGCATGTGTGTTTAGTAAGATAGATCTTAGATCAAGCTATCATCAGATTAGAGTTAAGGAGGAGGATATACCTAAGACCGCGTTTAGGACTAGGTATGGACATTATGAGTATCTGGTAATGCCTTTCGGTGTGACGAATGCTCCTGCCATTTTTATGGATTATATGAACATGATTTTTCACCCTTATTTGGATAAATTCGTAGTTGTCTTTATAGATGATATACTAATTTATTCCAAAACTAAGGAGGAGCATGAGGAACATCTAAAGGTAGCCTATGCTTCTAGGCAATTGAAAACCCATGAGAGAAACTACCCTACCCATGACCTAGAGTTAGCAGCCGTAGTGTTTGTGTTGAAGACTTGGAAGCATTACCTGTATGGTTCCCGATTTGAGGTTTTTAGTGACCATAAGAGCCTTAAGTATCTGTTTGACCAGAAAGAGCTGAACATGAGGCAGAGGAGGTGGTTAGAGTTTCTTAAGAATTATGATTTTGAGTTAAGTTACCATCCCGGTAAGGCCAATGTAGTGGTTGATGCCTTGAGTAGGAAGTCTATCCATGTTAGTTCCCTAATGATTAGAGGGATGGATCTTTTAACCCAGTTTAGAGATTTGAGTTTAGCTTGTGAGATGACCTCTGAGAGTGTGAAGCTAGGAATGACCAGGGTAAGTAATGATTTGCTGAAGGATATTAGTAAGGCCCGGTTAGAGGATCCTTTTTTGGTTAGTAGGCGAGAGGCTATAGAAGGGGGTAGTGGTGGAGAGTTTATACTTGGTACCGATGGGGTAGTGAGATTTGGAGATCGAGTGTGTGTGCCTAGTGAACCTAGCATTAAGAGATTAGTACTAGAAGAAGGGCATAGAAGTAAGCTTAGTTTCCACCCAGGATCCACTAAGATGTATCAGGATTTGAAGAAAGTATTTTGGTGGCCTAGGATGAAGAGAGACATAGAGGAGTTCGTGAGTGCTTGTTTAGTGTGCCAGAAGGCTAAGGTAGAGCATCAAAGACCTTCAAGATTGCTCCAACCCTTGAGTATACCTGAGTGGAAGTGGGATAGTATCTCTATGGATTTCGTAGTTGCCTTGCCTAAGACCGCGAAGGGACATGACTCAATCTGGGTCGTTGTTGATAGGTTAACTAAGAATGCCCATTTCCTTCCCATCAACATTAAGTATTCATTAGAGAAGTTGGCTCAGTTGTACATCAGTGAGATTGTGAGGTTGCATGGCATACCATCTAGTATAGTCTCAGATAGGGATCCTAGGTTTACCTCTAGATTTTGGGAGAGTTTACAGCAGGCCTTAGGGACCCCAGCTTAGGCTTAGCTCAGCTTATGACCCTCAGACTGATGATCAGACCGAGAGAACCATCCAATCCTTAGAGGATTTGCTTAGAGCCTGTGTATTAGACCAAGGGGGTAGTTGGGATAGCTTTTTTACCTTTGATAGAGTTCACCTATAACAATAGCTTTCACTCTAGCATAGGTATGGTGCCTTATGAAGCATTGTATGGTAGGAGGTGTAGAACCCCTTTGTGTTGGTGTGAGTCAGGTGAGAGTCTTGCATTAGGACCTGAGATAGTGTAGCGGACCACTAATAAGGTTAGAATAATCCAGGAGAGGATGAGGACAGCTCAGAGTAGGCAGAAGAGCTATGCTGATAAGAGAAGGAAGGAGTTAGAGTTCAAAGAAGGGGATCATGTATTCCTGAAAGTCACTCCGTGGACTGGGGTTGGTAGAGCATTAAAGTCTAGAAAGCTTACACCTCGATTTATTGGTCCTTACCAAATCCTTAAAAGAGTCGGCAATGTTGCCTACCAAATCGCTTTGCCTCCACACTTGTCTAATCTTCATAACGTTTTTCACGTTTCTCAACTCCGGAAATACGTTCACGATCCTTCGCATGTGATTAAGTCGGATCATCTTGAGGTTAAGGAAAACCTAACAGTGGAAACTATGCCGGTGAGAGTTGAGGATCGGAGGGTGAAACAACTTAGAGGTAAAGAGATTCCTTTAGTTAAGGTGATCCCGGGAGGACCTACACCAGAGAGTGCCACTTGGGAACTCGAAGAGAAGATGAAGGAGTCTTATCCAGAATTATTCGTTTCAGGTAAAATTCGAGGGCGAATTTTCTTTCTAGGAGGGGAGAGTTGTAACATCCTAAATTTTATTAGGATAAATATTAATTAAATTAAATAGATTAATTAAGAAAATAATTAATTTAATGGGAAATAATTAATAGGAGTGTTATTATTATTAGTGTTGTTTCGTAAAGGTAATTTTAATTGAGAATAGAATAAGGGAGTGAGAGTGGGCCCAAGCCCAATTAGTTATTTCAGTAAGGAGGGGTTAACAGAACACCCTAATCCTTATTTGTATCATTCGTCAGTAAGCGAAACGCTAAGGAGGGGAGAAACGGAGTTTCAAGAGAGAGCTGTTGCGGAGTGAAAGCCAAGAATCCAAGAAAGGATTTCCTTGCTGTGATCAAAGCTTCGCTTAAGGTACGGTGGGGGAGAGGGTATTGCCTGTATATGCATGTAGGGATGTTTGGGTAGTAATCTAAGAGTATAATTTTGAATTGATGAATTTATAACTTAGAATGAAGATATAATCTGTTGGTTGATGATTGATTGTATGTAAATTGACGAGTATTGGATGAGATTAATGATGATATTGAGAATAATGGAAAAATGGGTGATTAGGGATTGAGAAATTGGGGGTTTTGATGAATTGATGATATAATCTGTAATTGATTGTTGATTTACGGAGTATTGGATGCTAATAATGATTATGTATGATGTTTAGACGTAAAAGATTGATTAGGGATTGATTGGATGAGTTTAGAGAGGTTTGAAATCGTGAATTCTGCGATCTGTGTCGCGGGTAATCGATTACCATGTGTGGTAATCGATTACTAGAGTGTTCTGGGCAACCCAGAAGCACTGTTGGCTTGCTGGTAATCGATTACGGGGGTGCTGTAATCGATTACCAGAGAGTTTGCTTGCGGGTAATCGATTAAAGGGGGTTGTAATCGATTACCAGAGACCTTTTTTGCAGGTTATTGATTACTAGAGGTTGGTAATCGATTACCAGAGTGGATTTTGAGATCCTAACTGTTTGATGATGATTGGTGTTGTTTGAGGGTACTTTATAATGAGTATTGTGTTGATGATTAATGATGTTTGATGAGGATTGCGATGCTTATGATGATGATATTTGATGATGAGTGTGATGATGTATTATGATGATAATTGATGATGAGTGTGATGATGATAATGATGTCGGTGTATATCACCTTATTATGATGATGTTTAATGATGAGCATATTGATGTATGATGATGATTTAATTGATGATAGGGTGTATCACTTATGATGATGATGTAAATGATGATAGTGTGTATCACTTATGATGATGATGTAAATGATGATAGTGTGTATCACTTATGATGATGATGTTATTGATGAAGTGCATGTCACTTATGATGATGATGTGAATGATGATAAGTGTATATCACTTTATTAATGATGATGGTTGATGATGAGTATGATGATGCATGAAATGATGATTTATAATGATGGTGTATATCACCTTTTGATGATGATGTTATCTAAGTTGTGCGGGCCCATAGAGGGGATACAACTTAGGAGAGATGCCTTGAGCATATGTGATGAGACCTGAATTATGCGGGCCCATAAAGGGGGTACAATTCGGGAGGTGAACTGAGTTGTGCGGACCCATATAGGGGGTACAACTCAGGGGATCAAGATGGGGCGTTCGATGCACGGACCCATAGAGGGGGTGCAACCATGGGTGATTGTACGAGCCCATAGAGGGGGTACAACCTATCGGATAGTGTGTGGTAACACCGATAGATTATCTTGGTACTAACTAGAGTGATTGACGAGGTGCACCCATTGTGTGGAGTTCCACGTCATGATCTTTGGGTAGATGATGAGAGGAGTATTGGTGTGTGATATATGATGATGAAATGGTGTTATTAAATGATGTTATGGATATTGGTGATGATGAGTATTATGTGTGAGAATAGAATATATGATTAATTGGGTGAATGATGGTATGAGAACTATATGATGATATATGAATGAGGTTATGATGATAATGAGCTTGATGAATGTATAAAGTATATATTTATGTGTTATGAATAAGAATGATGGTATGACATGTATATGTTGATATAGATGATTAAATATATGTTGAGTTTAGATGAATGTTATTTATTGGTGATTTAATGTATTGATGGCATGATGTAATGATGTTGTGGGTGAGGATGGGTATTCTCTATGTGTATGTATAGGTAGTATTCCTTTTCCTCACCGTATTCTGTGGATATATTTTACAGGTGTTGATGAGGACACAACTGGTGTCGATTATGAATAAAAGGGCATGCTCTGGTAGATGTGACATCAGGGTGTGCTTGGGGGTTTTACCATGTTCCTAGATTAGGAGTATTTTTATGAACTTCTGGATGCCTTGTATGGCAGTAGATTATTAATTGTTTTTATTCCTATGGAGATTTCCGCTGTTTAAAATTAATTTATATTTGGAGTTTGAGTTCATTTAATAAAGTCATTTTCGAACTATGAGATTTATTAAGAGTGTTTGTGGACCTTTTTACCCACCGAGGGACTTTACATTTTCTATACTTCTATTTACGAAACATATAATAGTATGGGGTAGAAGGGTGTCACAGGTCCCCCTAAAAATTTTTTCGCGATTTTGGTTCCTTAATTTTATTTTTTTTTTTGCGATTTTGCTCCCTCAAAATTTTTTGTGCTCTTCCATTTTTGAAGCCAATTGAACCTTGAGGTCTTCCATTAGTGCGTTTTGCTCACGATATGACTTTCTTACAAAGAGATTGAAGACCTTAAGGTTCAATTGGCTTCGAAGATGGAAGAGTACAACAAACTTCGGGGGACCAAAATTGCAAAAACAATTTTAGGGAGACCAAAATCACGAAAAAATTTCCAAAATTGCGGATAAACTATAGTAGGGGGACAAAAATTGCAATTAAGCCATATATATATATAAAGTCAGGATCCGTTGACACCATGTGTCAAACTTCAAGACTTACACCAATTAATAACATTTTGTAGAATGTAAAATTAATCAATTCAACCGTTGAATCATATTATATTACCTTCATGATCATGTATATCATATTTCAGATGACAAAGGGATCCATGACTCCCCCAAAATTTTCAAAAATGTTTTTAGGTATACTTATAATTATTAAATTTATATTTATTCTCAATTAAATTTTTTGGTAAAATATGTTTTTGGTCCTGTAAAATTAGCGAGTTTTGATTTTAATCCCTATAAATTTTTTCTTTATTAAAGTATCCTCCCAAATTTTTTTTGTTTGCAATTAGTCTCTCCCTTCAATTGATGTGTGTCAGGTGCTGATATGGCACATTTTATTTTCTCCTAGGTGTCGATAAGTGTATTTCTGATGATCTTAAGCCGCCACAAAATAACCCCAGTTTCCCTTTCTCCCCCATAGCCACCGGTTCCCTCTTCTCCCCTCCCTCCCTCACTCTCACCATCACCACCCACAACCAACCCCCAACCCTGCGCTCTCGACCACCAACATTCCATGGGCATCGATTAGAGAGACTTAAAACCAGAAAATGTCCCCATCCAACATTCTAGCCACCTCACCAATTTCGATCTCTCTCGACTACTTACCCCAAAACCACCAAAATTGTTGCTCATTCTCTAATACCTTTGCCTCTTCTAATGCAAACCCCATATTACAGAGATATAATCATACCAAGCATCAATTCACATGCATTGTTATTCCCTTCCTTCTGGCTCACTCTTCTGTTCAATCTTTATGAGGTTCCCCCTTTCTCCCTTTTTCGTTTCTTTACCCCTTAGTCTATTTATTCAATCCACATTCAACCTTTATGAGGTTCCCCTCGAGAAAATTTCGCTGCACTCTCGCTATTCCCTCTTGCTCCGCCAGTGATTAATGCCACCTTCCCTTCCAGCCTGTTTTTTAAATTAGTGCATCACATTGCAAAAATATATCAGAGTATGCAAAGCAAAACAATTAATTATAAAAAAACTTGAAATTAATATTCAAAGAAATGGTGTAGAGTTTATTTTGCAGTGAATTTTAATTTACACGCATTGCAAACTGGGCTAGCTTGGGAATTGGGACTCACCTTCTCGCAATGGTAGCAGAGGCTAATGAAACATTTCCTATGACTCTTTTGGTGAAGTTCTATAGCTAGGAGCCAAGACCTTTGAAATTAAAGTGTGTTTTCAGTGCGAGTTCACCTTAAGCTAATCTGCACCTTTCATATATCATAGCCTGATAACATTTGCAGGACCACGAAAATGAATAAAATAATGCTAGTTGGATAATGATGAAAGCCCGGAAAAGTTATAAGGCTACAAAAATAATGTGGTTGAGAGCGCAGAGTGGGGGGTTGGCTGTGGTGGTGAGAAGGAGGGAGGGTAGAAGAGGGAAACAGTGGCACGGGAAACAATGTATAATTTTTTTGGCGGTTTATGACCATTAGAAATACACTAATTGACACTTGGGAAAGAGAAAAACGTGCCACATCAGTGTCTGACTCACGCTAATTGAAGAGAGAGACTAATTGTAAACAAAAAAAATTTGGGATGACGCTTTAATAAAAAAAAATTTTATAAGGACTAAAAGCATAACTCATTAATTTTACAAGGACCAAAAACATATTTTATCCTAATTTTTTTTTAATTTCAAGTATTTCTTCTTAAAATCATTCTACAAGATTTATTCAACGGGACAATTTTATCTATTTCAGTATTATATGATTAATTTTGTATTAATATCAAATTTTAAATTTAAGATATATAACTAATGAGTGGTGATCAAATTATTATGTAAGTATTCGTTAATGTTATTATGCTTAATAACATTTCATGAATGTTGGATTTAATTAATCCAACTATTGGATTGAAAGTTTTATATAAATAGATTATTCTACCAAAATTCATTTTAAAAAGGAAAGATGTCGGTGTATATGTGTTAAGTTGGATACACCTAAAAAGAAAGGCTTAAATATCATTTTGGACCCTACATTTTTTCGTGTTTTTTGTTTTAGTCCCTGACAACTTTATTTTTTTTGATTTCGTCCTCACTTTTTCAAATGCTTGTCATTTTAGTCCCTGACACTAACGAAGTTTTGTTAAGTGCTAACGTGGCTAGCGAGTTCTACGTCAGCAAATCTGATGTGGCATTTAAATAAGGCTTAAATATTATTTTGGTCCCTAAATTTTTACGTGTTTTTGGTTTTAATCCCTGCCAATTTTTTATTTACGTCATCACTTTGTCAAACGTATGTTATTTTAGTCTCTGTTGAATCTCTGGCAAGCGTACCAAAGTCAATTGTAGTATAGTAATATTGAAAAAGGGTTGTCGTATCTACGAGGAACACTGTTCAATTAAATTTCACAATTATACAACTCACTTAGTATATATACATGAAAATTGAATTTGTTCATGATTGATTGATTACAAACTAAACTATTTTGCATCAAACGTATAAAAGATTAACAAGGTAAATTATAAGGGGAGTTCAGTGAGAGAAAACTAAGATTGAATTTCATCTATCTCACTCATCTATATTATGGTAAATTTATAACATACAACAATCGAAACTAACAATATTGATGCAACACATGAAAATCATTTATACCGATTCCTCATATATAAAATTCATAGGATCAATCCCCTGAATATTGATTCCTCAAATATTCAATAGATTATTCAGCAATACGTTCAAGTGTTATAAGCAATCGACATATTGAAATATATTCCTAGCATTAAGAAATACTTTCCAGTTAGATCTAAAAATCTAACTCAAGGATATATTGATTCAGATAACACTTGAATAGATTTCAATATTGTCGATTGCTTATAACACTTGAACGTGATGCTGGATAATCTGTTGATATTTGAGGAATCAATATTCAGGGGATTGACCCTGTGAATTTTATATCTGAGGAATCGGTATAAATGGTTTTTGTGTGTTGCATCAATATTGTTAGTTTCGATTAATGCATGTTATAAATTTACCAGAATATAGATAAGTGAGATAAATGAAATTCAATCTCAGTTTCTCTCACTGAACTCTCCTTATAATTTACCTTGTTAATCTTTTATCCTTTTGATGCAAAAATAGTTTAGTTTGTAATCAATCAATAATGAACAAATTCAATTTTCATGTATATATACTTAGTGAGTTGTATAACTGTGAAATTTTATTGAACCAGTGTTCCTCGTGAGTACGACAACCATTTCTCAATATTACTATACTACAATTAACTTTGGTACGCTTGTCGGAGATTCAACATGGACTAAAATAACATACGTTTGAAAAAGTGGGGACGAAAATAAAAAAAAAAGTTGGTAGGGACTAAAACCAAAAACACGTAAAAATGTAGGGACCAAAATGATATTTAAGCCACATCAGATTTGCTGATGTGGAGCTCCGTTAGCCACGTCAGCATTTAACAGAACTCTGTTAGTGTCAGGGACTAAAATGACAAGCATTTGAAAAAGTGAGGACGAAATCGAAAAAATAAAGTTGCCAGGGACTAAAACCAAAAACACGAAAAAGTATAGGGACCAAAATGATATTTAAGCCAAAATAAATGGAGGAATAAGCGAAAAGTTATTGATGAGATGAATGGTATGATCCTAAAGGAAAAGACCGATAGAATTGAAGAAAGGGGAGGAGAAAAAGAAGATGTAAGAGAAATAAGGTGTATGTTAATCCTAACTCGTTTAAAAATTAATTAACACTTCGTTAAATAAATTTATTTTAATGTATAATATAATTCTTAAAATATAAGTATATATTGACTATAAAATTATATACTCATGAATGTTTAAAATTTCCAAAACTTGGTGTGCTTGATCAATATGTCAATACTACAATATTTAACAGTTGGATTGAGAAAACATTAATGAGCGTTACTCTTGGAGTAACTTAATCCCTAACCACAATATAATACTAGTATATTAATCTGCGTAATTAAAATTTAATTTATAATAAATGACTATCTTTAAAATAAAAAAAGAATTAAAATAATTTTGGATAATTATTCAATTTTAAATTGTAATAGTAGATTATTTTCTACAATTGAAATCTAATTTATATTATTATTTAATACTCCATCCGTTTCTTTTTATATGTCGTTTTAGGGTCTCAGATTTATTTATAAATAAGTGTCATTTTCAGATACCAAAACATTAATAAATGCTATTTTTGTTCAATTTTACCCATTTCTTAATCCGATTCTTTTTTATTTTAAATATTTATTATAAAACTATATTATAAATGTTCAAAGTCTTGATAAATGTATTCTTTATATTTCCAACAAGAAATTTATGGTAAGAGGTAAAAAAAATTGAAAAAGGAATTCATTTCATTGAAAAAAGAGATATTAAATGCATTAATGATAGAAAGAGAAATGGTATATTTGGGAAAGAATGGGCCAAAAAGACATAATTATTGTGTTATTTAATCTTTGTGTAAAAACCTTAAACGACGGATAAAAAGAAATGTGGGTGTAATAAAGATGTAATTAAGTAAATTAAAATCATAACAATATGAATAAAATTTACATTAAGAATAAGAATATAATAAAAAATGACGTGGAGGGAGAAGATTAATATTTAAGATTGAGAAGGAGAATCTCACTCTTATAAGTTGTATGTGGAGTTCATCATGAAATGAGAGAAAAGAGAATGTTAAGAGTTATTAAGAGAGAGTGTGTGGTGAACGAATGTCTAAAGTGAAGTCTCAAATTCATAAAAATTTAATTATATTTAATTTATATATTTAAAATTAAATTCAACTCTCTCCAACATTTGTTTTTTAAGATGCACCGCTAACGAAAATATCGAACGGAAGAACCAAAGACCAACATACAATAACAGGGTTTTGAAAAAGTAAATCCACGCACTCACCCAGCTTAAAAACTTGCCAAAGTAAAAGGAATATGCGAAAGGTTTTGTGGTTTGTATAGGGAAATTATATCTACTAAGAAATCAATTATATTTTTTATTAAAATGTACAATATTTAATGTTATAAATATACTTAATATAGTAATTTTTAATAAAACTCTTTTAAACATTAATTTTTTAATTAATGTCTTTATCACTTTCATTAATATCCCTTTTATAATTTATTTATTCCTGTTAAAAGAAAAGAGTTATGCACTTAGAAAGGGTAAAACCAAGAGAAAATAAATAGGAAACAGATAACCCACACTCACCATTCATTTTATTTTTTTAACACAACTACTGCACAAATATTATATTAGCGGCGGAGACTAAACCACGGACAGGTCTTGGATCTCAGACCCACATTTCATCACTTTTCTTTTTGTTTTTCTGAAATTAGTCTTAGCGTGAAAGTAAAGCAGGGGATGAGGGGAAGAAGGTAAAAGGGAAAAGAAAAAAAACTAAAGCTGCTTCTAGGTACAGATCAGTCCATGTACGTCTCACCAATCGCTGTTCCGTTTCCTTGCCAACTTGGGCAATGGGCATCATTTGTTTATTTTATAATCCCCGGTGGGAGAGCAGTGAGATCCTCAACTTTGAGATTAGGATCTGTTTGGTTTACAGTTGAGTATAATTGATTTTAGAAATTAATGATTGAAAATGAATATATATGCTTTACGAAACATATTGGACGGAAGTAATTTAAAATCAACTCTACATAATTGATTCTGAATTATTCAAAATTTAAACCAACCCAGAAACTAGAGTTTTCCCACACAACTGTCTAAGGGAAAGTTTAACGCTATAAAGGATTCTGCTTAGATTGTCTGAACCCTTTGGATTCTATTGTAAAGCTCAGTTGTTGTGGGCCGAGTTTGGCCTGCGTTTATTTTCTTTTGAGAGTTGCTTTTGGAACCCCTTTTTTTTATTCGCACCCCCATAATATAACCCCTTTCGTTAACAAAGTTGACATCCGAAACTTAATTTCCGGAAAGTTCCATAAAAGAACCTTTATTTTTTTTCAATGCTTTGTGTTTAGAGACGGAAAAATTCCGTTTCCAAACACAAAACATTGAAAAAAATAAAGGGGAGGGGGGAAGCGACCGGAACAGGCCCGGAGAGTGGGGAAGGGGGAGGGGGTGGGTTGGGGTAGGGGTAGTTTGGAAATGAGATATATTATGGGGGTGCGAATAGTAAAAAGGGGGTTCCAAAAGCAACTCCCTTTTAACGCGATTCTATTGGAACAAAAAAAAACACGATTCTTAATGAACACTTAAGGTTTAGGTTCTTAGTTGAAAAAAAAGGTATAGGTTCTTAATTTGCTCATTAAGAACCGCTGCTCAATAAGCATTTACCATTAGAGTAGATCTTCGACGGGTGTTTATGAAGCATTAGTGCTCAGTTGAGTACCAGTGCTTTAATTTTTTTTTATATTTTTTGCGTTTATGGTAGTTTTAACTGCGAGTAAATGCGTTTGTAATTTTTTTTTGTTTTTTTTCTTATATTTATTGGCGGTTTATGACCACCATAAATTTTGTTTAATACTACCTCTGGTTCTATTTATAAGAAATATATGACTAAATCATCAAGACTAAAAAAAATTTGAAACCTGTTAATTGTAATAAATAATGTTATAATTTTACATTATATTCCACCAATACCCTTAATATTAAATAATTAAAATATTGGCAAAGTTACTCCTAATTAAAGCCTTTACTAGAGTAGTAGCCCATGCTCCAATAGTTGGTCATTGAAAGTAGCATAGTGCATCCACTACCATAGAAAATAGATGAGTAGTGGACAATAAATTAAGGGTATAAAAGGATTTTCATAATTAATACAACTCAAAATAGTACCGTGTTTTTTATATTTAGGACCAAGCAAAAATACCTTTTTGTTTCTTATAAATGGGACTGAAGGTAGTATTTTATTGCACTTATTGCAGAAAAATATTAAACAAAATTTGTGGCATTGTTAAACTATTAGAAAGTTTATTCACCCAATTCTTTTATTATTTATTAATTATTTTTTAAAATTAAAAAGTATAAAGAATGAATAATGTGCAATGATGGGACACATTTAGGATTTGTGAATAGTAAAAAAATAGTGTCCTACCCGTGTGAAGCACAGATATTATTATTCTAATAGATTATTAAAATTGAATGATATAATATACATAATTTATTAAATATGTGTAATTAAAAAATAATAATGATTTATTCCTTTTTAATATTTAATTCAATACTTATTAGTATATAAAGAATATTAAAAACTTTAAAAAGAAAAAAATGGATTTGGAAAATCAAATAGAAAACATTAATAATTAAAAATGGAAACTATTATAAATTTTGTTTCATTTATATTTTTTAAAATGTCTCCTTGTACACTATATTTTTTGTCACATTACAACACTTAAAATTGTCATCACATATAAGGATCATAAGTCCTTGTTGAGACTAAACCCTAGATACAACAATATGTAATTGACCATGCAAGAAAATTGGTTTTGGTAAATACACACTAATATGTGATAATGTCTGACCTTCACTCTTATTAATTTGGTTCCATTGCAAAGTTTAGCAGATAAATTAAGATTAATGAATAAAACAGAGAGATAAATAATATATTAAAAAAACACATTAAATTTAATGTAAATCAATACACTTATTGTATTTCTTAATGTGTGTTTTTATGTAATGAAACTGATAAACAAGAATGGATAATGAGAGAATTTATTTTAATATAATAATAATAAAAAGAAAATTCAAGTGTGATAAAAAAGAAAACAATAGAACCAAAACTATTTCTTATGGAGGATATACATGGTTCATGAAAAAATAACTTTTGTAATGAATCAGATTAATAGGAAGGGAGAAAATATTTTAATATA
Organism: Sesbania bispinosa; assembly: GCA_026901365.1. Lineage (NCBI taxonomy): Eukaryota > Viridiplantae > Streptophyta > Magnoliopsida > Fabales > Fabaceae > Sesbania > Sesbania bispinosa. The sequence continues at coordinate 250,586 of QLOH01000338.1, forward strand.
ATAATAAAAAAGAAATTTAAATTGTGATAAGAAACAAAAAAAAAAGGAAAAAAGAAAACGACAGGAGCATGACTACCTCCCGTGAAGGGTAAATGTGGTTCATAAAAAAATCACCTTATTGAAGTGAGAATAAAAAACTTAGAAAAAAATCAAGTAAAAAACATGACACGTGTACTGTTGGAGCATTTTTAATATAAAGTAAATAGATAAATAGAATGGATAAGAGAGATAATAAGTGAAAACATATTTAAAAAAATACATTAAATTTAATGTAAATCAACACACTTATTGTATTTCTTAATGTGTGTTTTTATGTAATGAAACAGATAACTAAACAGAAATGGATAATGAGAGAATTTATTTTAATATAATAATAATAAAAAAAAGAAAATTAAAGTGTGATATAAAAGAAAACAATAGAACCATAACTATTTCATGTGGAGGATATACATGGTTCATACAAAAAATAACTTTTGTAATGAAACAGATTAATAGGAAGAGAGAAAATATTTTAATATAATAATAAAAAGTAATTGAAATTGTGATAAGAAACAAAAAGAAAAAAAAAAACGACAGGAGCATGACTACCTCCCGTGAAGGGTAAATGTGGTTCATAAAAAATCACCCTATTGAAATGAGAATAAAAAACTTAGAAAAAACCCAAGTAAAAAAGCATTACACGTGTATTGTGGGAGCATTTTTAATACAGAGTAAATAGATAAATAGAATAGATAAGGGAGATAATGAGTGAAAATATTAATGAATAAAGTAGAGAGATAAATAATACATTTAAAAATCACATTAAATTTAATGTAAATCAACACAATTATCATATTTCTTAGTGTGTATTTTAATACAGGAATGAATAATGAGAGAAATAATAATAATAATAATAATAATAATAATAATAATAATAATAATAATAAACGAAAATTAAAGTATGAGTAGAAAAGGAAAAAAAGAAATGGAAAGCACATCCAATGGCCACAATTTGTACACCAAACACTCTATACTGACCGGACATATCATTAATCTAAATAAAATGTGGCCTACAAATTACACGACAACCTAGAGAAAAGAAATCAAACCCATCACCTCTTCGAGCACAGAACCAGTCAAATACGATTAAATATGTGTAATTAAAAAATAATAATGATTAATTACTTTAAAATATTTATTCTATACTTTTTAGTATACAAAGAATATGAAAAATATAAAATTAAAAAATTGATTTGGACATAAAAGAGCAAAGATAAATAATTAGAAATAAAACTATTACAAATTTTCTTTTATTTATATTTTTTAAAAAACCTCCTTGTATAATATATTTTTCATCACATTACCTCCTTGTCTTGAAAATTAAATTGGGCTTCAAGTCTTCTATTGGGCAATTAGTATGTTTATATGATTTATTTTTTCTTTTTCTATGTGAGATTTGAAATTAGATTTAATAGTATAAATTACATTAAATAATAACTACATACATATTATTCACGTGAAGGAATTTATTAATATAGTAACTAACTTAGGAAATAAAAAAAAAGTATTCTCATACAATTTAACATATATATGAAACGACCCATTAGTAGAATGATTTTGACCCTCAGTTTTATTTTTCCAATGACCTAAAATTAGAGACACAACTAATAAAATATTAAAATATATTATACAAAATAGTTCTTTTTATCACATTTGGATTATTACGTGATGATATATTGAATGAAAATAATTGATATTAAACAATGAATTTGTTAAATAATTAAATTTAATCATCAATGAATAATACTCTTACTGTATTGTGTAAAACACAGGTAGTCCCTCCCTTATTATAAGATCCTCTCAACCGTTTCATACAGTTTAAAAAAAGTTGGTTAATATATTGGTCTTTTAAAAAAATTATAGCATTCCAAATGTACCCCTATTTAAAAGTCACAATATTTTAAAGACATTAATTGTCACATAGTGGAAGACTCCAAAAGCCACTTTCCAATGATGTAGTTGAGCATGTGGGTAAAACTTCATTAATTATTCACACTCATCAATATACAGGAAACTAAAAATAGTTGAATATTAATGAAGGGTAAATATGAAAAAAAATAATTAATTTATCTAAAAATTTGTAAATGGTCTTATATTAAGGGACACTTAATTCTTTTCGAAGGGTCTTATAAATAGGAACGAAGGGAAGTATTAGGTTGAAATTGTATGATAAAATTTATAGACTTAATTTAACCCTTCAGTTACACCTTTACAAATTTTAAAAGGAAGAGATAAAATACAAACATAGAATTGAAGGTGAAATCCAATCCAAATACATATATATTACGAATTGAGTTCGTACACATGTTACATTACTAACCCAATCGCAAAATAATAACCATACGCAATACCTAAGAACAAACTATAATCCTATGAGGAGTCCAAGTAATAGGCATTTTCATATCCCAACTACAGCAAAATAAAATTGCATTGAGCTAATGCAATTAATTGTACAAATCCAAAAAGGATAAAGGAATCCAAGCAATTGGCCTTTCCATATCCCACACAGACAGTAAGAAACCTTGCGCAAGGCCCATCAGGCACACCACATGGCCTATTACAGAAATACCCGAACAAATAATTTTTAGAGTGAATTAACAGTGAATAAAAATCTTCTCAAATGTAATAGTATAGATGAGATGTTGGGTTATATATGAGAGGTGCTTAATAAGAACTTACAAATGTGTACCGGTGAAACCAATTTAAGATAAGTGAATAGTGAAAAAATGAGGTGTTAGGATAAACATGACCTAAGAAAATCAACCAATAATGTTATTTTGAAACCATTTAGGTGCACACTCCAAAGAACGTTTAAGTTGTATAAATTACTATTGATAGCTAGTGTTGATATAAATGTGAATCCTAAGTATGCGAAACATACTACAAGTAGATAGACCTGAGTTACTTAACACTTAAGGGCATATTTGGAAATGAGGATGGAAGAGAAGACAAGAGGGAGATAGAAAAAAGAGAAATAAAGATGAGCTTAAAATATTTTAAAAGTTATTTGGTATGATAAAAATAAATATGAAATAGAGAAGAAATAGAAAATTTAATTGTTTGATTTGATAGAAGTGAGTGGAAAGAAAAAGATCAAAAACACACAACACTTACTATTTCTTTGTCATCTCTCTTAGTGTGATACTTTGAGAAGAAATAGAAAATGTATGGGACACACCCACGTGCACTTAACCATTTCACTTCTATTTCATTGTCATACCAAACCATTAAAGTACCGCAATTTCTAATAACCTAACTCATAAATGTAAAATAACATGAAGAACTTATGTATGCTTTGCTACCTTCGATCTTTTATGAGGTAAACTTTTTTTTGTCCTAAATATAAGAAACAATACTCCCTCAATTTATTTTTATAAAGCACAATTTACCGAGTTAATTTTATTAGGATTTTAAAAAATAGTTTAATTTTTTACTTTTACTTTATTTAATATTATTAACCAATTCCACTATTTAAAAATATATTAAAATTAATAAAGACAAATAAAAAAATGATAATAAATACTCTATTGAAATTATAAAGTGATTCATAATTTGATCCTTCACCTTCCTCCCCACAACCAACTCATTTTTCCATTATTCGAGGAGTACTAAATAATTCTAAAATATTCCTCTAGGGTGTGTATTCTCTAGCCCAAGTCGTAGATACTCTTTGAATATAATAGCGAAATTCAATAATCATAAAGAAATTATCAAGTGGTTACAAAGGAAAAAAACACACGCTCACACACACATATATATATATATAAATAAGCTAAATAAATCCTAATTTAAATGGGTTCAAAACTATAAAGGTCAACAATAAAAACATATTAAAAGCCAACTTAAATAAAATAAAATTCCTAAAACATATAACTGTATCAGTTAAATAATCCCAAATCAAAATCCTAATAATAAACGCCATAGTAATTCCTTAATCAAGATCATATCCAATCTACATCACATAAACTCTCCCTATTCATTATTGTTGCCTCCACCTAGGGATAACAATTACACACGGATTTAATGGGTACACACAAAAATTACACGTAATAGATAGGATAATTGTTCGTTGAATGAGTTTGAATTTGGGTCGTGTAAGTACCCCCATTTTTTTATGGGGATAGTGCGATACAAGTATTATATATGGTACCCTCCCCGCTTCATACTTGCACACATATAATATATTATTTTTAATTAATATATATTATTAATTTAAACATTACAATTTATTGAAGTGGTTACATTTATAGTTAAATTGTTTCTGTAGACAAATTTAATCATTTTTTCTCATTTCGAAAACTAGTTAATTTCAGGAAGTGTTTCTGTTGAATATAGTTATGGAAATTAATTTTCGGAAACATATTTTTTTTGGTGTATAATGAATGCAATAAGGTTTGAACATTAGACCTCATGTTAAACTATCAAGTAAAGCAAATGGACCTAGCCCAAAATATTTTATTTTTTAAAATTTAAGCTTCACAAACAATGGGCCCAAGTTTCCCCAAATGTAATTTTTTAAAAATTATCCGAAAACAATCTTTTTTCTTAAAAATGTTTAAATAATCATTTAATTAATTAATTATCTAATAATTAATTGATCCATTTTTATTTCTTATATTTTTTATTAAGGTGAGAAGGAAAGGATCAAAGACCACAAATACATACACACACACACATAATTAAAAATTGCGAAATGAGAATAAATAAAATAAAATAAAATTTAAGATAAATTGGGTGTTGATAGCTCCACCAATTACAGTAACGAAATCAAACTCTACAAGAGCAGTTCAAATTGGTGAAACAATAGAAACAAGGGTATTCAACCACAATGGAGTCTGATCAAGTTGAATTTCAACCTTTTTCTAAAGAAATCTTAAAAACCACCATTCTCGACCATTTCAAAATTCCCACTATTTGATCTTATGATGGAACAACAGATCCTAAGACTCATTTGGCAGCATTCAGAACCCAAATGCTTATTTATGAGACTAATGATGCTCTGAAATGTAAATCTTTCTTCGGAACGTTGACTAACTCAACTTTGATCTGGTTTACAAGCTTGTTGGTACAATCAATCATGAATTTCTCGGACTCTGCCAAAAGGTTTTGGCCCAATTTTCAGCCAATTGAGAGTGAAAAATGACATGTGTAGGACTATTCACCATTCACCAACAACCAACCAAGACCCTAAAAGAATACCTCAAGAGATTTAATGAAGCAAATCTTAAGGTTTCAAATCATATCCTAGAAATGTGTATATGAACTTTTGAAGAAGCCTTATGCCCAAGACTATTCAACGAATCTTTAGCTCAGAAAGCAGCAACAACTTTGGATGAAATAAAGAGGTGCAACGTGCTATCTCAAGGGGGAGGAAAGCAATGCAGCCAAGAAGGATAAAAAAATTAATGACAGAATACATAATAGGCATTTCATCCCTCCAGAAGAGGCATTTTTCATAATTTTTTTTTAATGTATAAATCGGTCAAATTCAACCTGACCTTGTCAGAATTCGTTTTGAATACATAAATTGGTCGAATTAAACCTAAGCTTGTAAAAAATCGATATAGATTGGTTAGATTAAACTAATGAATTTTCATAATTATTGGGCTAAGAAGAATTTTCAACTCAATATTCGTTAAAATCGAATAATCGGGCTAGGAGATTTTGTGCCGATATAATTACCAATTAAATAATGAAGTCATTAGACGACCGATTAAGTATAACGTCTGGATAACCACATTACTATATCTGTAACGTCCTAATTTCTTAATCATTACATGACTTTATTAAATCTAAGCATCCTAAGGCAACTGACAACTGGGGAGGCGGGAGGGTCCGCCTCGAGACTCTGACTCGTCCTCCAATGCTAAGAAATCCTTTCATGCACAACTGAAGATGTTTTCCCACAACGTGGGATGAGACTACGTCCCAGTGAATGAGGTAACAGTGTGTGCATATGTGGGGAGGAATCACATGATATACAACACTACAACATAACTCAGACAACTCAGAAAAGAATTCATAATGACAATCATTCCACAACAATCATATGTGTCGTAATGATTATGCAAGGTAATGAACATGTCAATGCAACTAACATCCAATCTATCTACCGTACTTATTCTGAAGTGTTTCGTTATTCCCCAACACCCAGGGGGTCTTTTCACTGTCACGTGTTTTGAGCGCTCGGCCATGTGACCAAGGACCGTCGTCCAGGGCCACCCTCATTAAGTTTTTATCATCAAACATTCATGATTTATTTTTAATTGAGGAATCCCATATACCCCTTGGCCTAGAGGTAAATGTGATTGCCTCTCTTGCAACATAAATCCAAGGACCGGAGACAAAGTCTCAGAAACATGAGTCCAGGGATCAACCTCATTAATTCACATGAGTCCAAGGACCGGAGACAAAGTCTCAGAAACATGAGTCCAGGGACCAAAAGTCTGAGTGTTTACATGATCAATTTAAACATGAAATCTAAGGACCCAAAATAATTCTTTTCAAACATGAAGTCAAAGGATTCAAAAGTCATTAATTTCGACATGAGGTCTAGAAGACCCAAAACTCTTCCTTTCAAAAACATGAGGTCCTAAGACCCAAATCCTTTTCTTTTTCAAAAACATGAGTAAATGATTTCATGAGGATAATAACACTTCCATAAACATGTACATATGCATAATCAACAATTAATTCAACATTCAACATCAACAATCCAACATTCCATAAAATTCCCAATTTCTCTAACCTAGGGTTTTATCCAAAATCAAGCAATCCAAAGCGATCCATACATAAATCCTATTTTTAACCTCCAATAATCACATAATCAAGGCTCAATCATCCATCATACAAGAAAATCCTCAAATCCCCAATTTCCTAATCCAGGGTTTGGCCAACAATTCATATATTCAATTAATCTAGCAATCAACCCTAGGTTTTGCATAAACTCATATATAATCAACTATAATAGCAAGGGGAGGAAGAATAGGGAGCATACATAGGATAATAAATAAGAAATAAGTGAGTGAGAACCACACTCACCTCAAAGGAGCAACAATGGAGGAAGAGAAGGAAGAAGATGATGGAGGAATGGTGGAAATCCAAGCCTTAGGAATGATGGAGCACCTTCAATCAAGCCCTTCTCCATCTCCAAGCCCTCTCTCTCTAAAACCCTCTCCCTCTCACTCTAAAAACTCAAGGAATGGAGGAAAAATGAGAAGAGAAAGGGGAAAACGCGTTTTAAAAAGCTTCTGTTGCGCGCACGCTCGAGCGTGGATCTAGCGTGCCGCTCTAGCGCTCACTCTCTGTTACAGCACGCTGAAGCGTGCTACCTGTGCACCGCTTGAGCGTGCAACCACCAAAATTCAATTTTATCGTTTTTGATGCTTTTACTCATTCCTAGCTTTTCTAACCTCCCAACCTTCCCTAGAAACCCTGAAATCAATTCCTTATCCTCTCTAATCTCCAAATACAATTTCTTTGCCCCTAAAGCCTATTTCATAACCATCTTAACATACGTGATGACTAAACTTAGTATGATATGCCTCTAAGGTAAACCTATGATCACTTGGGGCTTGATATAGGTTTCTTCTTCTAAATTTCCCTTAACATTCATGGACTCTTGACTAAACCTCCTATCCTTTCTGAAAATTCATTCCCACATCCTCAGGTTCTCATTCCCCTTCTAATCCTTTTCTATATTCTACTTGGGTTCAGAACTTTGGGATGTTACAATATCCATAATGGTCGTTGTAGATAGGAATGACAATCTATCCATAACCCGCGAGTACCAACTCGCCCTACCCCGACTATGACGGGGAAAAATCACTTTTACCGGGTTTATGAAAAACCCAACCCGAACCCGCCTTTGACGGGGATGAGGTTGGGTTTTGGGTGCAAGAACCCGCCTCGCCCATGAACCCAAACTCGTTTCGATATAATAATTAAATAATTTTAATTATATTCATAGTTAAATAATAAATGCAAACTTATATATTTTTCTTGAAATATAATATAGTTCTAAAGTTTCTTATTTTTTAGGAGTCTCAATGTCTATATTTACGTATTATTTGAATTACAATATTATATATATATATATGACTTATTTAAAAATATGTATTTAATTTATTAAAAATAAAGAAAAAAGAACCTGATGGGATCCGCAGAAATGGAGTTGAGTTTCATAATTTCAACACACTCTCTTTAAACCCGAATCCAAACCCACGCCGTTGTTATGCCTAGTTGTAGATGTTACAAAAAAGGTTAATACAAAAACATTTTAATTAATAAGAAAAATGACAAGGTTGGGCGATATAGATTTGGAGAATAAGGGGCTAAGCAATACTCTAGTTACCTCTTGGGCGTCCGAAATCCTTGTATGAACAATTATGTTTTATGGTTTCATTCATGAAAAATTGTATATAAAGGAACCATGCATAATATGGGTTATGTATCGATTATTTATTATTAGATATCCAAACATACTTAATTAAAGTGAAATTTCTTGGATATATTAAATGTTGGGGCTCTCTAAATATTAAACCCATATTATAAAAGAAAATAGAATAAATGTTAAGAACATACCATAGTCATTAGAAAATAATATATTGGTCACATGGTGATTGCTAAAGTGTCATTTAGTGAGAGAGAACATTTATGACCTGTGTTGACTGACTAATGAATGAACCCTTTTGTGTATACTGTATTATATTTTCCATGACCACAAAAAGCTATCTTACGTTTTCAACACTTTCTCTCATTTTTTATTTCATTTTGACCCCGTCCATTTTATCAAGTTTTTATTATTTTTCATTTTTAAATGGAATCAATGGATGAAGAATTCATGAGAAGAAAAAACCTTGAGTTGTTAAAAAAATAGGGGAGCATTTGTTTAAACAGGAAAAGAAGAGGAAAGAAGGATTCAAAGATGAAGAAGCCTTTCTCTTAGATAGGAATTCCTTGGAAGTGAAAAAAGGACTTTTAAAGTTTTAAATGAAAATAAATCTAAATAAGAGGGGTGAAGGTTTAAAATGAAATAAAAATGTGAAAGAAATTATTATAAATAGGCTTATTTGCACTTTTGGTGCCCTACTTTCATACTTTCACAATTTTAGTCCCCCTTTTTATTTGGCGAATTTAGTCCCCCTATTTTTTCAATTATGCAAATGTGATCCAACTGCTAACTCTTTTAACAGAAGTTACTGATGTGTATTTAAACTAGTGTGAAACCCGTGCATACGCACGGGATAGTGCTATAATTAAACTTATAAATTGTTTAATATATTGATGATGTAATGTATTAGATTATTACGTAAACAATTGTAGTATCACATTTTATTCATTGATTTGTTGATGAAAAATGCATCGTTAGAGTATGTTCGATGACTAACACCCCCATACATTATAAGAAAATTACAAATGGTGAAATAATTTTAATAATAACATATATTAAGCAAGTAAAAATAGAAAAATGTACTAAAATAACATGATTTTGTTTAATTTAAAATAATTTAAATTTTTTGAAACATTTCCCTATAGACTATATTTTTGGTGATGTTACATGCACCATTGTCATCATCACAGACCAATATCCGAAGACCATCTTTTGACTTCACTCGAGACACAACAACATATAGTTGCCCATGGGAGAAAACAAGCTTCGGAAGGAACACACCAACATGTGTCAGCGTCTGCCCTTGACTCTTATTTATTGTCATTGCAAAGGATAAACACAATGGAAATTGTCGCCTCTGAAATTTGAGAGGATTCAAACCATCAGATGGAATTAAATTAATCCGGGAAATGTACGTATACCTTGGTACCAATATGATTCCCTGTGACAACTTTAGCTCCAATAACATTAGAACCAAGTTCTTCAATAATCAACCTGGTTCCATTACACAAACTTGCTGATATATCCAAATTTCTCATAAATATTACGGGGACACCAACCTTCAACACTAATTTATGATCCGGGAGACTAGAACACTTAATACCATTCAAGAATTCAGTTGTCAACCAGTCTTCTTGAACACCCACATTATCATCTACCCTCCAAGTTGAATAAGAACTGAGGTATGTCTTCTCTTCTCCAGGAAATAAGTCATCACATATTGATTAACTAAATCAACTATGTCCAAAGTTGGAGCAAGTGTTGCCCTATCTTGGAAAAATGATGGATTTTTTGAGTTGATGACTATATCAGGATAAGTAAAAGACACAATGTCAGCAACCAGATTGGTTGTACTGACTAACAATAAATCTGATGGAATCTTAATATCAACTTCACCATCATTATATACTCCTAACTTCCGATCCCCAAGATCAAGTATCCATTGAGTAAATGTTCGTACACCATTAATAACATCACACTGCACATGATTTTGAAGGCACATATTCTGATTCAACTGTAGAACAGTACAATACTTCCATAAAAATGAAGAATTTATAGCTGTCATCACAATTTCAGCTCTCGAGGTACGAGGAATAACTGGTAAAATCTGACGGAAGTCCCCAGCCAAAACAACAGCCTTCCTGCCAAATGGCTTGTTCATACTATCAGGAACTTTGAACCTCATTATATCTCTCATAGTACGATCAAGTGCTTCAAATGCCCATTTACTAACCATCGGAGCCTCGTCCCATATTATAAGACTACAATGTTGTAGTAGTTCTGCTTTAGGACTACCTTGTTTAATACCACAACAAGAGTCTTCAGTCAAAGCTAAAGGGATAGCAAATTGTGAATGGGTTGTTTGACCACCGGGGTGCAAAAGAGAAGTTATTCCACTGCTAGCAACATTCAACACAATTTTCCTCTTAGACCTCAATCGATATGTTAGTGTCTTCCATAAAAAAGTTTTACCAGTTCCACCATACCCATAAACAAAATAAAGCCTCCTTGACCTCTGCTTACTGAGAATATAACTTTGTCATATACATCATTTTGGTCTTTGTTCAACATCCTTACACAGTCCAAATGTCTTTTGGACATCTCATTGACATCATAATTAAGCTCATTGAAAATCAAAATATTTCCAAAGTCAACATACTCATCTACCAAGGGGGTTGGCATCGAGTCCAAGTCTCTTAATGATTTTCCATTCATCAGCAACAACTTCGCAATCTCTAATAAAGTCAACATTTGCATTCTTTGATCATCTATTTCTAACTCTACAATAAATTTAATAAAATTGAATGTCAAATACATGTGATATGGGTTCTTAATATGCCAAACAATGTCATAAGTTATTTACCTAGACAATTAAGTAATCTCTTATGTTCATATAAAATTCCATCAGCTAGCAATCTCCATGTTTGTTCCCATACATTTCCAGGCTTTGTCATAGAGTTAGAAAGCAACAAATTAACAAATAATCTCCTTAGATAAACCCCAGACGCCAAAGTAGTTGTCTCAATAATACCGTCAACAAATTCTTTATCATCAGTTAACAATCCTAATGCATTGCATGCATCTCGAAATGACAAATGAGTATGTCCGTTAACAGTCCGTATACCTTCAAAACTTGTACACCCTTTTTGAACATTTAGTAATAATCAAAGGTAATACACCAGATCCAACAGGTGTAAAATTGACCCTTCCAATTGAATATCCCTTCTTCCTTGGTCTCCATTCCTCATGGTCCACATCATATATGAACATTGTTGGAAAATCACCATATGTCAAGTTTTTAGCTTTATTATATTTATCATTAGCTTCCATCCAAGCAATAAATGGAGTTTTCTTGTCCCTTGTACGTTCAACAACATTGTCAATTCTCTCCTTGTCATTAAATACTACAACTTTTTGATGAGGTAAATGGAATGTTAATCTCTGTACAGGAGGCCACCTATGATGTATATCAAATTTGAAGATTCTCCAAGCTGATTCGCATGGGGATAAATATCTGTAACCATAATATTGATGGATTTCATCCACGACTTCAGCTTATGCAGTAACTGAATCATCAACACTCATGGAAATAGTTACCTTGTCAACCCCTTTATTGATATAATTGAATAGATATTTGATGGAGTTTAATTTATTGCAATATTCAATATTTACATGAGCTTGGTACTTCATCAAGAGTTTCGAATTGTACGGAACAACAAATTTGTTGTTCAATTGAAACCCGTGTCTCATAACCGATATTCCATAATCTCTTCTTTGATATATTGGATAACCATCACTATCAAAAGAAGTCTCAAGAACAATTTTTTTTTGGAAAGTACTTTGAACATCTCCCATTTTTCATACATAGAGACTCTCTGTGAGCACGACCACAAGGACCATGTACCATATAAGAGGATACCATTTGAAAGAGTTTAGGATACTTGTATGTATTTGGGAGTTCAGCACAAATAACTGAATCTATGACTTCCACACTATTCAACTTATCTGTTGGATCCAACCACAATAAAATGTGCGCATGCGGTAATCCACGTTTTTGAAATTCTATTGTGTACATTTCTGTGATAAAAATGTGTGGATATTAGTATCGGAGAAAATATATAGTTAAGATAAAATCCAATAGCTAAGGAATTGGCATACCTGCATTTACTTTTCCAAAGAATTCTCCGTTCTTGAAATCAGACATCAATTGATCCAGCTTTATGCTAAACATTCAACATGCAATATCAGGCCTATCATATGCATTTAACCCTCGAGCATTTATGTGTCTTTCAATCTCATGCCACCTGGGATTGCAAGTGGCTGTTAAGAATAAGTCTGGATATCCAAAACGTATACATATAGCCATAACATCTTGACAATTGTTAAACATGTAACGCCCACCACCGATAAATGATGAGGGAAGAACAATCCTAGACCCAATGGTTGAAGGGTCAACATCTCCACGATCCACAGCTTCTTGAAGCCCAGACAAAAGCTCTTTACGAATTGGTCGTTGATTGTTTCTAATAAATGATAAGCGTTGGGATTCAATCATTGAGTAACAATCAACCACAAATTGTTGAAATAGATGGCGACTCATAAGGATTGCACAATGTTCCATTGCTCTCTCCTGTAGTCAAAAAGATATAAATTCACCTAATGTCACATGTTTCCTACTCCCAATTGTGTAGTTCACATTCTCTAACCGATACGGTATATTCTCCTGATATCCATCTTCACCGTACGGAAATAACAATGGATATTGTAAAGGGATGAAAGAGATATGAGTTTCATGAATCCTTTGAAGTTTCCCCGATTGACAACGAACAATAATATCTCTACCTCGATCAGAACTATCAAAGAGCCCAACAACCTCGTCCACAGAAGGTAGGTTATAATTTTTGGGATCATTTGAACGATTTCTAAATAGTCGCAGCGAGACGTGCATATTTTCCCCATTATTTACTACATCACGGACTCGCCTGAATGACTTTGCTAGCAGATTGTTCTCGTCAACCATATGAACCAATTCACTGACTAATCCAACATCAATGTTAACTGTATTACCTGTTGCACTGATGGTTGAAAGAAATTAAAATTCAATTTACAATCTAAAAGTGGCTTAATTTACTTGATCCATGGGTGAAAATATATAAAAAAAAAAACATTGACATGACATGTTAAATCCTAACCTTACAAATGAAAGTCAGTTTTGAACTTCATTCATAGTGTCGTAGACATATAACTGAAAAAATTTTGGGCAATCACCGTCAACTGGAAATAAACTGCCGATCCAATAAGAATTTTGACCACTAATAATAAATTGTGGTGGTCCAGATCCATCGTTAATTATTGTCTCAACTTTACCACCAATTGAGGTGAATGAAAACATACTATTATATGAACGAATATTGTCACAAAAATGTTTGCTCCTTTTATCCACCCCATTGAGTAAGTTCAACAACAAAGTAGGGGCTTCATGCATATGTGGTAAGGAAACCTTCCCTTTCATACAACATAATGAAAAATCAGGAGATGCAGATTTAGACCGTTTTTCAGATTGCTCCGCAAACCAAAATTCAACATCGAAATATCCTATAGATAGGAAAAAGACATGGAAATGACCCGAGACAAAAAATTATAAAGTAACAATGATGCACAACAAATCTACCCGACTAAATAGTTAAATAACCAGAAATTTTACCTTGATATTCACTTTGTACGAATAAAATGTGTTCATCTAATATCTCCCCCATACTATGAGACAAACATTCTTCACAGTTTATCAACCATCCATGTACTCCTTCAATGACTGCTGATTCAGAAAACTCTATTAAACCTGAGCGCAAAAAAAAAAAAAACTCATTACAGAGTTGTAGCTTATGAATTGAATCAATCCATATATATTGTAAAATTCACATGAACTTTGCTGTTAATGTGATACTGATAAAATATAACATAGAGATTATTAAACTCATTCATATTATATAATAAGTATTATTAAATATGAAATCCATTACAAAATACACCAAAAATTAAAAGAAACATTTATTACAATATATTAAATTATAAATATAAAATACCCTTAATTAGTTATATTAATAATTTTTAATTTAAATGATTCATTTAATTTTATATCCATTATAAATTTAATGAAATATTTTTAGATCACCATACTTATGATTATATTTTTTTTCTGAAATATATATATATATATAGTAAAATTCTTTTGAACATTATTATTAATATTGTATGCATAATATATAATATATGGAAAATAAAACCCGTATTACAGTTAATTCATATCATATAATTAGTATCCCTAAATCTTATAACTATTATATATAATATATTAAATATAAAATTGTAAATGAGTCATATTCATACTTAATTATATTAATTCCAAATCAATTTAATTATTTAATCTCATAGTCTACTAAAAACATAATTTCGTATTCTTAGGTCAAATTTTTTGTTAAATTGTACCAACGTTGTCTGGAATTTTAGCCTTAATTATTTTGACATCAATGAGCTTATCCTCAGCTAGAATGGACCATGGTCTCACTGAAATTTAAAAGAAACACAAATAGAATAATTGAAACATTATCAATTCAATAATTTATGCTTACCATTTGATTAAATCATTATAACATGGAATGATATGAAAAATGATGAAAAAAAATGAAATACTTAACTATAATCAACTCGTCTCCTACTGGAACCCCAATCTCCATTATTCCTTTCTTTCTTCCTCCTAGCACTGTCTGTTGTCATGCTCAATATTTTCATTTGGAGGAAATCTGCTTGTGTATGAAACACAAGCTCTTTTGATGAAACTCAACTCTTTAAAGTGGGTAGTAATTATTCTTGTGTTCACTTAAAGTATATTACAACTTTGAGGAGGAACAACGAGAGAAAGATATCTACGTATATGAAGCAGAAATCTAACAAACATTGTCAGCATTTAAACGCCCTCAGCCCCTCACCTTCAACTCGGTTTCTAGGTTCAAGTTCGCATGAGACGTATCCATATATAGCTTTAACTTATAGCTTTTGAATACCAATGAGTTTTTTTCAAATGAGACAAACTGACACATGAAAGAAAAAGACTCTAATGCAAGCGCGTGAGGGATTTACTATTGAGTATCATGATTTTATTTGTCATATTCCAAAAGCCCACACTGACGTACATTTCCAATGTCCTACCTGGAACAAAAAAATAGATTGGATGAGATTTACTATCAAATGAAGTAATGATTCAATAAGGTAAAGCAGACTAATTTTGGTTATCTCCACAAAGTATACTTTATTTCACACACATGTTATATGAACTATACAATATAATGATTATATCTGTCAGCTCTTGAGACCCACGCCAAGGTACAATAAAATTGTAGTTGACAGTACAAAAAGGAAGATTGCATGAGATTTTTTTTTCTTCTGATGGAGTGATAAACTCATAAGCAAAACCATATTAGTTTTGGGTATCGCTGAAAAGATATAGATAGAGCATATGGTGCTTCGACATCTCATCTAGAAAAATTTTCCATTACAAAGAAAACATATTGTGCAGTTTCTTATATCATAATATGACCTAAAATTATTTATTTAATTATTTTTAATGTTTCCGAAAATTAATGTGTTAATTTATAGATTATAATCTTTTATAAATTACAGAGAAAATGCAATGTGCAGTTTTATATAGCATAATATGACCTATAGTTATTTATTTAATTGTTTTTAATATTACCGACAATTAATATTTATTTTATAAATTATAAGTTTTGATGAATAATTTCAGTTGAGTTATCTTAGTGTATGGTATTCTAAGTAAATGTTTTAAAAACATATCATAATTTTAATCTTTGTTGCATAATAAATAATATCTATGGAAACACCGAACAACACCTGTCTAATTTTAATATATTAATGACATAATTGTAATGAGGTTAATTATATGATTAAATAAATTACATAATATTATTATAAATAATAAATATATTATTCATCTAAAAATACGTAATTTAAACTAACATACGAATTAAGTGTGTTTCGATTAACAATAAATTAAACGTTAATATTTTAGACTGTTAAATGTTTATTTAAGTACAATATCAATGCCATTAGTAAGGATAGTAGGATTAGATTGTCTATAGATATCACACACTTTAAAAACTATTAACGTTATTGTCCTAGTTTCTTATGGAGTAGAATTAATTATTCCTTATAGATAATAAATGGAATAAAATTAATTCGTATAGGTATTAGCGTTAAAAACCAACGTTAATTAGTCATAATAATCTCAATTATTGGGATTTAGTATATAAGAAGCCGATCCATATCATGTTAATATTGTGATTTTCCAATCCATGAAAGATACCTTCAAATTAATTAAGCATCGAATTGGTTATAGTAATAGAAAGGGATTACACAACCAAAATATGGGTAAACATATAGATTATTATTCAAAATAAATTGCACTCTCCACAGCCAGCTCATGATAGAGTTGAATGGTTATAGCATTTATTTAAAATTGGTTGATAAATTAAGCATTCTTATAAAGTTTACATAACCATAGGATAATCAATCTCCAGTGCATTAGAGCCAAAAACCCTTATCTTGAAATACCAGTTAGTAACGCACTTGAACTGAATGGTGAATATGGACAAAATATTATACAAAATCCTTAATTTATTCACCCCTAGACAGAAATAAGCACGACCACGCCTAATGAATATATAAACTGGGAACATGTTACCAACAAGATTCTTGAGCAAAATAGTTTCATCTAACCCATCACCAAATAATTGAAAAAACCAGGTTGGAATTGGAATATGTTCCTAAAAATGATCAGTTACCACATTCAAATTAGCTGAGGTTTGATAGCTTTATCATTAGTTTTATCATAGGCTTTAATCGAGAAGTGAACCAATTTAAGAAGAAGCAAAGCAGGAACAAACCTTGTTTGTTCGGAAAACACCAAAGAACTTGCGTCGAGCAGGAGCCATCACCCTTGAGTTCCAGAAAAAACGCATGCTACAAAAGCAGTACCAAAAGCCTGTTAAGGTCAATATATTCACGTTGAAATTGTAAGTTCCATAACTGAGGAGAGGAAAAAATGAATAAGAAAACTTGCGGGAGGTTACTGAGAAGAGGGAACGAATACAATATCACTAACAGAGCTCAGTGCGGAGAAAGATATGTTGTGAATCATGCAAAATAATTTAACCACACATATGGCCAAAAAAATGCCTTTATAGTGATGGAGTGAGATTATAAAGGCAAAAATAGAGAAGAAACTTAAAACAAAGAACATGAGTGGAGGAGGCTAGTTCAAGAGTTAATACTTAGAAAACAACTCATAAAAGTTTCATATAACAAAATGCTCTATGCGAACTACCTAAAAGAAATAAGTCACCAATATCTGAAATATAAAGTCACATAAAATAAACAGACAGAAAGGATACAGCTAAGGGTTGCTCCTTCAAATGACTAAACCAAGCAATTGTTTCAAAGGTACAACAATGATGTGAATGAACATAAGCCCAAGTCTCGAAAAGGAACGGTTGAAAAGTTGACGTGCGTATGCAGAAGTAAGTGGCTAATTTGTACCTTTCCATCATTTCCAACCACAGCAATGGCACTAATCCCAAAGGGATATCAAAGGGTATAAAATTTGCACTTGCTATAAATAAGTTTTTATTGTTTATAACATAAGTAAATGTGAAATGATGTTTAAGCTGTGCACGTAAACAAATATTAAGTGAACTAATGGACAAAGGGAAAAAAGAGAAATAATTTTACTCAAGATGGGATATATTTCAAAAGCATTTAATTGGATTGTATTAATTAAATTAATTAAAGATTGAGATTGCAAAAAAAATTAGATACTGTGCATAAAAAGTGATTTGTTTCTAAGCTTTATAATAATAGATTTACTTATCAATTATGGGTAAAAGTTCTGTGCCTACTTCCCATGGATACAGAAAAAATAGCTCTAAATCATTTGGTTTATTATTCAGATACTCTTTATCTTAACATAAATATGTTGTTAATATGTTGCCCAGTACCCATAAATATGTTGTTAATACTAATACGTTTATTTTTCCGCATAATATTTTTCTCTTAATATTTATCTTGAAATATTAAGTTAGACTTACACAATGTAATTATATTTACCCTATTGATAATTCTTTTCAATTTCGTGGAGACTAATATGTATTTTGATTTATGCTGATGAAATGAGTTTGATCTGATTTCATGAAGTCTAATTCTAATATATAAAATCAGTTGTGCTTCGAAATCATTACTTTCTACATAAGATGTTAATACATCTAGGGCAAATAAGAAGACCATACAGTCCCATAGTTGAAACTAAAACAAAAACATAAACATCAAAACAAACATCAAATATTTTGATTAAAGCCCCTAAGATAAGAAACCCAGTGATCTACCCTATTCTATAATATGATTAGTACAATCCAAAATATAATTTAGTAATATTTATATAGTGGATAAAGTTAAGTTGCACGAAAACATTAGTTCAATCCAAGTTGTTTTTTAATATCCTAGTGCTTGGAGTGATCAATTTGATTCATTCGTCCATTGTGTCCATAATAACACTTTCCAACATTGCGTGCTTTCTGGAACTCAATCTCCAACCTTCTACTAACTCTTCTAATGTCTATATGGGGTGCAGACTCAAGTGGTATGGAGGTAGTACAGGCACAAAGTTGACTTTTGATGGTTGGACCAGGACAAACTCTAGAAGTGCCAGGGCGAGCTTCTTCCTTCACACCACGAACCAAAGGCAGAAATGTTATTTCACGCGCCCCCTGGACAACAAACATATATTTTTCATGTAACTCCAAAAATAATAATACATCATAATTAATGTGATCAATATATTATTAATGAATTTAACTTCGTAAATGCTAGATCATTACCTCAGTTTGCATGGGTATTATAAAGGGTTCATCCCTTAAAAAATAGCAAATGACAATCCATATCATCACATAGTCTGATAACCTTAAAAACCTCCTCACCAACACCATCAAGGACTACAAATTTATGGATTTTAAGAAGAATTTGCTTCCCAATAAGACAATGGAAAAGTGGAGGCAGAGTTTTAGCTAATGGATCCTACAAAAACAGTATTCAAATTCATTTTATATGTTGGCAGTGGATTAAATTTATGTCTAGCAGGAAAAAAGTTTTAAAAATTCAAAAAACAAAAAAGATAAATTAATATTACTTCGATTTCATCCATGAGAGACTTGCATGACTTATTCAACAAGCGTTCAACATCGGAATCATCCAAAATAACATAGGTACTGTCACTTGAATCATAGACCTCAATCTTAAGCTGGTAACTGGAGTAAAAAAAGATAAAGTCAACTACATGTTAACACAAATAGAATAAATTTTAAATTGAAGTTTAGGTTGGGAACTCAAAATGAAAACAAACCAGGGAATAAAAGTCACAACATTCCTACAGCATTCAGAGAAAAAATAAATTCCTTCCTTAGGAATTACTGGATTTCGGCATTTTCATTCTAGAAACCACCACCTACTATCATTCACAATTTTGATAATCTTCCCACATACAATAAAAAAGCCATTCTGCATAGTAGAAAATAGTTAAATCATACTATATATTGTAGAGAACATTTAATAGTTCAGTATGGTGATAGAAGGCCATATTGTTTAAGGGCCTCATGAGATAAATAACGAGTTTCATTAACATACCTGTGGGGAACTGCGAAGCTCAATAATTTTCTTTCGTTGATGCAAGTTAAGGAAATAATCTCTAACTGATACATAAGACGTTATCCTATTCATGAATCCAATTCACCCCTCCAGATCAATACCGATCAAGGAAACACTTTAAGATTAATAATATAAGACAAAACAGTGTAAGAAAAAGGATGTATTGATTAATAAATAATATGAGAATAAATAGAACTAACTTAAACTGAAAATGGAGATGGGAGTCAAACCTTCTCCTAAATCCAACCACCTCTGGCAGAACAGGATTGAACAACACTCTTGTTGCACTGAACATATTTTGTATGTTAGACGCCCCTAAAAATAAAATGAATTTCATATATTAATAAAATAGATAAACAGTGAAGCAAAACAACCGGTTTTTGAGCAAAAGTTAAAGAAAACAAACCAAAAAAATGCCTCCAACTAGACTCAGCTTAGCAAACTGAATGACTATAATAGGCTTTGCTCTTCTGTGAATCTTAACATGGTTTTGAACCAAATCAACATATACTCATCATAAAGGACACATTGAATCTTTCCTCTGAAAAGTATGAAAAATAAAAGAATTAAAAAATAATAGACTTGTAAATGATGCTACTCTTTAAAATTAAAAGGTTTATATGAAAAAATTTGCGTGTGGTCAGTGATTTCAATGAAGATATATCTCTTCATAACACCAAACATCACGTGATGGTTCTCAGCAGACATTGATGTTAAGAATCCAATAAAATCTGGAATTTTAAGAGAGTTTAAGATGAAAAAATAATGATAATGCAAACCTAGTTCTCGTAAAAAGCCATAAAGACGCTCCTCACAAAAAAGTAAGAAATATAGTGTAGAAAAATATTAGAGATGATATAGATCACCTATCATATAATCAAACTGCTCCCTTTTCTTTATTATTTCATCAGCAGTAACGGGAGAGAAGAAGTATGACCCAGTTGAAAATGGCACTTGCAAAGCAATTCTACAGAAAAATGGCACATGGAAAGTAAGAAGTTTGTCATGCAAAACTACAAGTGTGAATAAAACACAAAAAAAGAAATCATGTGCAAAATAAACGATACAGAAAAATGTTCTAACAAATTGCCAAAAATAGGAAGAAAATTTATTCTGGTGTCTACTTTAGTAGTTTAAAATTCATTGAAATATTTCTACCTCGGAGTCAATTAGTATCATATCAAGACAAACAAATTCAGAAGGGTTATACACGTCAGGAGAACTCCACATTCGAAGAACTTTAACCCTTAGGTTCCATGAATCAATAATAGGAGTTATATCCTTTACAGAATGCACGAAAGCAGGAAACTCAGCCATAGTGCTATTAGTTCACTCTCAGTTGCTAAAGAAATTTCTAAACAATTGAAGGCAACTAAGTGACGTGATCTATATTTATAGCTGTTACACCCTACAGAAATGTTCTTAAAGAGATTTTTGAAATTATAAATAATAGGTAGTAAATAATCAAAAGTAGTTAAAAATAGAAGTTATCTTTTATTTTTATTATATATAAACTCCTGCTTCTATGTTCACATGCCTAGTTGGCAAAGGTAAAAATGTAACCAAGTAAGTCCTTAACCATAAGATATACATGGACATGATTATTAAACACAGTTCAGAGTAACAGGATGAACCAAACAACACAGTATACTTAGTTAGTGGGGTAATGAATCTTTCTCCACTCGAACGGATTTTAACCTAAAAAATTGTTTCAACTTCTGTAACAGTTAGATCCTTGCTGTACGATTCAATCAGACAATCAACATTTTGTGTAGAAACAAAATCTAATAGAAAATTTTCAGTTTCTAGATCATCTGCGTAGAGAAAAAGCTCATGTATACTCACACTGATTTTAGTTCATTTAATATTAATAGACAAATATATATATATGTGTGTGTGTGTGTGTGTGTGTGTGTGTGTGAAGCTTGAAACACAGTAAGGGTGCGCAGAAGAGTATAATCAGACCTAATGTTTAAAAAAAACAAAAATTAATGGGTATAAGCTGGAGGTACGGTGGAGGTGATAACGACGAAAAGTCTGTCCATGGAACTGTTTACCCCTAATATTTCAGTAAATAAAAAAGCGAAAAAAGCGGATTGAGAAGGTCAACTACACATCCAGGACGAGTTCAAATCAAACCACTCTAAAACAACATAATCCACAAATTAAATAAATAAAAATCAAACTGCAAAAACAAATGCAAGAATAGATGGGTTCTATACTGCACGATGGTGAGGTAACATTTCTATCTTAAATATTCAAATAAACTCACAAGTTCGACTCATCGAAGAATAACAGGTTACAATAGCATGAGGGTGTTTTCGACTTTACCTTAATTTTTTGTGATGATTCAGTCGCCGAAGAGTCACAGTCAAATAGGTAGCGAGCAGCTTCATGATGCTTATCCTGCTGCAAACACGTTATCGACTTCGGAGTAAGGCAATTAAGTTGTGAAATAAAAAAGCTAGGGTTATCACTAAAGTCTAATTCAATGAGTGGGTTAGGAATGAAGTTCTGGCCCAAGTAGATAGCATAAAGGGCAGATGCAAAATTCATTTTACACTTTTAAAGAGCAAATAGCAATGCGATGGTTAGGAAATAATATTTGTTGTCAAGCCCAATATGGGAATTTGGATAATTAAATAAATTTCATTATTTTTTATATTAAATAAATTTCATTATTATTTCTAAACCTCTGTAACGATTTAAATAAAAATTTAAATTTATTTGAGAGGAAACTCAGATTCTACAAACGAAGGTATGTAGACATTAATCATCCAAAAATCTTTTGCCCCACCGCACTATTAGAATCTAATATATATTTAAAAAAAGTGAACTTTCCTAGCAAATGTTTAGTACAATACTATGCTCCATATTTAACAAAACATATAAAAACATATTTATCATTATAGAGAATAACTTTGAAATATATGTCACTGCATATAATAATAAGTGACAAAACCAATTTCTATTATTATAATAGATTTATACTTGTATAAACCAACTGCCTCGGATGTTAATATAAAAATTAGAATTTCTTTTTGATTACCAAACCACACAATATATCAACGTGGAATGATTATTAACAAATCATCAGAGGAAGTTTCTAATGATAATCTAAAGGGCAAAGAAATGTGAAACAACCTAAATTCTAATCTATTATACAACCTCCCTATAAGTAGCGGAAGAGGAAACACATGAAAAATCAATTAATGGCAAAATTGCATGACGTGGACGGGTAGGCTCACATTAAATGACCAAGCTTATAAAAATGGATACGTTAGAGATTTATAAATTTGCCTGCTTAAACACATAATATTACGAATTTAATCCAAGCGTAACACTGAATAGGTAGGGACTCAAAATAAAATAAATTTAAACGGAATTTTTTCGGCTGAAAGTAAAGCACATCTTAAAGGAAACACTAAGAGACACTAACAATAAAAAAATTAAAAGAGTTTAATAACAAATAAGCATACGAATGCATATAGCTGAATGTCAATAACTTAGAGATATCAAATGAATGACACAATTTATGAGGTAAACATGTCAGTAATTTTTCATAGGTATGATTAATGTACAATTAATAGAACAAAAATATTAAATGCATTTGATATAGAGTGATGGAAATTACACAATAGAAATGACTTCTAATACATTAAACATCTTCATTGCAAATCAAACAACTACTAGACTTAGCCACTAAGAGTGTGACAGGGTACTAAAAGCAAACAAACACAAATGTTTATTCTGAAACACAGACTGATGACTTATTACATAAAACATTAAGCTCAGAGATTGGATCTCCAAAACATAGTTCAACTTAGTACATAGGTAGTAGAAACACATAATAGACGTTCAAATCATAAGCATCATCAGTGCTGGATAGTACAGTAAGAACCATTTCATTCCTTCTCAATCTTAAGAACCTTCATCTTCATATTTTTCAGCACAGGACCCCCCCATCTTCCTCTTCATCAGATGCACACTTAGGGATTGAGACCTAAAACTAAGCACTCGAGCTTGACGAAGCCTCAAAATTTGATTCTGATATCACACAGGTCTCAACCAACACCTCAAAATCTTCTGATGAGGTTTCGCATGCACCTTGCAAATTATCACCATCATCGATAGTAGGGAATGGAGGATCGAACTTCAGTTGAAGAAATATGATGGTAAACAGATAAGTCTATAATACCTGGTATATAAAAGTTATGATCCTAAAAAAATCATAAACATAAATGGATAGAAATATAGTCAATCAGTAACCTTCCTAGGAGTTGTTATTCCCCATATGTCATTGAACTTGGTGATTATTTTAGAATCATCACAGACTTTCTTGACTTTGAATGAGTCATTATAACTAAATGAATACCCAGGACCCTTTTCAACCTTGAACAACAGTGCTTTCCCAACCAATTTGATAAACTCAAGTGGGTGTACAACAAATTTGATATCCTAGTAGTTGGAATATGAAAGATATATATTAGATAATTAACTAAAGGATCATCAACTTAATTATAGATTCAGAAAATATAAACTATGCTATCAAAAACTAATTTTTCAAACACTTTGTCTCCGCAAGAAACTCCTTACACGACTTGCCTAACAATTGAGCAACATCAGAGTCAAAGAGAGCAAATACATCAGTTTATCCCAATGACATACCTCCACCTTCACCTTAAACCTGATCACCATGATATCAAAGAATAAAATATAAGAATGCGTCCGCACCGTAAATGAATATATGTTTGGAATGTTAACAAAATTTTACCAAAATGAGGAAAATTTTAAAATAACAAACGTTAAACCTTGGTGTTACTTCAGCCACGTGTGTGCAACATTTTGAGCAATAGTATAGACCTCCATCATGTTAGCGCAAAACCCTCTAAGATTTGGTTTTAATGACAACAAACCTTTTGATCAAGAATAAGTTTTCTGTTCTTGAAGTTACTGATGTTTTGTATGTGAGATCTTAGAAAGACAGGATTCTCATGAAGAACTTAGAAAGATTAGAAGAACCACGACCAAGCTCAGACTGAGACTGAGAGGCAACCATAGATTGAGACTGGTAGTAATCCTCAGACTTAAGATGAAGATAAAGGTCAGCCTGATATTGAGCAATCAATGCAAGTCTTTCTTGAGATTCAAAAAGATCAGAATCCTAATGATAAGAAACATCAGACTTCAGAATTGTTTATGGAGAATGGGCAAAGCTTAGATGTTCTATATGCTGAAGGTAATTTCAGAAGAAGGCCTTAAGACATATTCTTTATCAGAAAGTCTCCAGAAGCTTAGAATGGTTGAATCTGAAGAAAGCCTAAGTTGAGAGAGATGCACATAAGAATGCAGTCTTAGCTACAGTGAGAAAGGGTCTCTACTAGAGACACCTATCATCAAGCCAGGTCAAGTTGAGCTCAATAATGAACTAATATTTGAGACTCAAGAAAAGCAAAAATATAAAAGATAAATATCTAAGATATCTTGTTTCTACTAACTGTGTGCTCAAGTGTTTGCAGAATTTAGCTTCTCATATTACAACATAATTTTCTCTTATGTTAAAGACAAGATGAGATGCTAAGGTGACTTGCAATCTAAAAGGTAACACTTGAGATGCATGAAGCTGAAGTGCTAAAGCAATCATAAATGCATCACACTCAGAAACAAGATCAAGAGTTAAAAAGAGATCAAGAAAAGTTGAACTGAGAAGCAGCAAGAGACGCGCCCTATGAAAAGATCAGATCAGAAAAAGCTTAGCCTCTCAGGTCTAAGAGATTCAAGACTCAAGAAAACTGAGACTCAAATATGATGGTAAGATTGAGCCATGCAACTGAGACTGAAACTTGCACCTGAGACTCACCAACTGAGACTGAGTCTCAGACTCATCTGAGATGGATAAGACAAATTGAGACTTAGACTCATCTGAGAGGCATCTTATTATTTACTGACTGTGTGCTCAAGTTGTGGCAAAAATCCTAGACTTTAAATTGTAGGTAACATTCAGACAAGAAAGCTCAAGGGACTAGTCTTGAAGATTTAAAGCAATAAAAGTCAGAATCAAGGGTTCCCAAAGGAAAGATTAAATCAAAAGATGATACGCAAAGATGAGATCCAAACTCAGTTTGAGATGCAGACTCAAGATCAGATGCAGTCTCAAGTTCAGATGTCAACTCAAGATCAGATGTAGTCTCAAGTTCAAGTGTCAACTCAAGTTCAGATACAGACTCAAGTTCAGATGTCGGCTCATGATCAGATGTAGACTCAAGCACAGATACTAACTCAAGTTTAGATGCAGACTCAGACTTAAGACGCAGAGATCAGATGCAAACATTAGACTCAGACTTGAGACGTAGATATCAGATAAAAACATCAGACTCAGACTTGAGACGCAGAGATCAGATGCAGACATCAGACTCAGCTTAGACAGAGTCTCAGCAACAAAAGCAAGTCAATGCAAGTACACTGTCACAGCAGAGACTACACCATGAAAGTATTGATCTCATGTCAGAAAAGTGAAAAACAACCTCTCTCTTCCAACGGCTAGTTTTTCTGAAGACTATAGAATGAAGTCTCATTATGGTGAGACGTGTGAGAGACACAGGTGAGACTCAGCAGAGATGCTGTTGCACAACCAGAAAAATCGAAGTCTCAAGTGTATCTCAACCTACCTACCTATGTTATCTTAGCAAATATCTTGTAGTAGGTTTAACTCTTGTTTTGTACTGATTTGTATACACTCTTTGAGTGATTTAGAGCATGATACCTAGCTGAGCTCACTGTTTATCCATACTTTGTATGTAGACTAAGCTAGATCAATCACATCTCATCTCATATCACCAAGTCTCAACTAAGACAGGAGGTGCCTAAGCTTAGCGTGAGCGATTGTAAAGCCTGGAGAGGCACTGTAACAAGAATACTCACTGAGTTTCCTGGAGAGGCAGTTGAAAACAAAGAATACTACATGAGTTGCCTAAAGAGGCAGTTGAAAACAAAGAATACTGCATGAGTTGCCTGAAGAGGCAGCCGAGAACAAAGAATTCTTGAGACTCAGCCAAGGTAGGAGTGCCTATGATTGGTGTGAGGGACGTCCTGAAGAGGCTGTAAGAATACTTGTAATTGGTTGTGATTGTCAATAGTGGAAATCTCACTTGTTGTGAGGACTGGACGTAGCCCAAGGTTGTGGGTGAACCAGTATAAATCTCTGTGTGCATCTCTTCTCCCTATCTCTTTATTTATATTGCACATCTCTAATACCTGAGACTTATCTGTTTGAAACAAATTATATTTGATTAAATCTCTGCATAACTAAGATCTGTCTCTGCATCTCATCTTACATCTCAAGTCTATCTCATCTCAGATCCCATCTCAACTTGAGATCAATCGGTAGTCTTACTCATTCTCTTTAAGGTCTTAACTTTGCTGAGATAAGCTTAACATTTGCCGAGCTAATTAAGCTTAACCTTTTGCTGAGCTAAAGCTTTCTTAATCCTAACCTTCCGCTGAGTTAAGATTCAATCTGAGTTCCAAGTCACAGACTTGAGATCCACCTTAGATTGAATCTGAATTTTCAGGTATAATATTTTCATGTCTCTATTCAATCCCCCTTCTAGAGACGTTCAACCAACTTCACATTAGGGGTCATAGCCTTGTGACACTTGCAAGCTCCATACCACCACTGCTCTTCCTTAATAACAGAAATAATAGTGGCAAGTACAACAAATATTGTACCCTCTGTGGAGTCATGAAAAATAAAACCAACTTGTTTACTACAAATGGGTGGACTATAGAATTAAAAAATTGGACCTATTTATATAAATTAATATGCTGAAAAATAAGTAGCTAACCTCCTCTGACAATTGAAGTTGCTCTGGAGTCTTCCTTGGATACAATTTGAGAAAATCATCAACAAGTAGGATAAAAGGACTACCAACCACTAACTCACCCATAGCAACAGTAGGATCGATTCCATTAATTGCAAGCCTAAGTTAAGTCAGTTGAATTAGATTTACATTCAATATAAATCTACTCCATATCTAATAACAAACATCATGCATTGTGGTTTGTAAAAAAAAAAAGAAACTTTAGTACCGATTCCTAAAGTCATTAACTTTTGCAATATCTGTATTCCAGAGAATTCTAGAAGTGTTGTTAATGTTCAGGATTGCAACACATCCTACAAAAGAATGCTATTATTCGGTATTTCTAAGAACTGTTTAATATCAACAAAACATAACATACTATGGATTAAATCCCTCACTCTGGAATAACAACTCATTTAACTTGAAATCTATCTCTTTAAATATAGATTTTTAAATATGACTAATAACCTAGAGTCCTCATTCTCTTACAATTGTAAAGTCTGACTTTAAAAAACTGAACCACTAAAACAGGAAGAGGGCTAACACCGCCTACCAGAAATTCCTTGACAATATCAACATAATCACCAAATACAGTGCACTGAACTTTTCCCCTGGAACAATTGATAAAATCATTTGCCTACCACGTCTTCAACTATTGTCATTAAAATATAGTAGTTAACTTATATAACATAAACTTGTAAAATAAATTTAGAATATATGGCTACTTCTCTTCTGTCAGTTCAAGTTGTATTATCCTGGTCTTCTTGCCTCCCGTGATGAGTTCTTTCTCACCAGAAACAGTTGTGAGAAGTCCTACCAAGCCTATATCAAATGAATTCAGACTATTTAGAATCCACATGATACCATCAATGATATAAGTCAAAAGAAGAAATTGATCTCCATGTATCTAAAATTAATTTGAATTATATTAATTGACAAACATCATGAACCATTAAATAGAAATCACCTATGAGGTAGTTGGAATCCCCATTAGTTTTAGCCACATCATCCGTATTCACAAGCGAGAGTCCATTAAGAGGGATCAACTCAGACTGAGCTTGGAATACTCGTGTCTTTCCACTAAACAACAACTTATATTCCATGTTTAATTTTGAGGCACGGTAATTGCCAGCACTCCTTATAACACCAAAATTGATCATGGTGTAAACCTCACCCTCCATGATAGCATTCTTGAACTTCTTCATCATAGGCTTACGGATTGAGGCTTGTATCTTACCACCCTAGCAAGCAAAATCAATTCCAAACAAATCACACAAAATTATTAGAGCGCCAAAGTTTTAATAAAACAAAACTAAAGAGATGGTTGTTAAACTTTATTCAAATTGATCTCACCTCAACATCCATCAATACCATATCAATTGCAAAAGGTTTCAAGGGGTCTAAAATAGAACACATCTCCCATAATCGAATATACCCTAACCCTAAGCCTCCAGCAATCCTTAACAGGAGACACCTCCCTAATCATATCAAAGGAACCAGCCATTGCTAACACTAAATATTTGGGGACTCTAACTTCTTGATAGATATTTGAATTTGTATCTTGCTGTGAAATCTTCGTATGGATACAGGTATTTATAAGTTTTATTTTAACCAAACCATGAGCCAGGTGTGCATATGTACCGATTGGAGCCAAAATTTGATTTTCAAATTTTGAACAAAGTTTACAAACACAGCACACAGCCTGTAAAAGTTACACTAACTTACAAAATTCCCGGGATTGGAACCATCCCTTCCATTATCAGCTTTTCGAAGTCAACCTAGTAGAAAAAGGAGAAAAAGGACCGGTAAAACTAAACAAAATTTTAAATCCCATAACTTTAACACACAAAGCTTGATTAATCAAGCTCGTGTGTGCTTAAAATTGTGTTAATACAACTGACTGATCGCACCAAAATAGTTTTAATTGGGGGGATGAGATAAGAAACCAAACATAAATCAACTATAACAGAGCTGTTAATACATAACCTGGAAGAATTTAGCTATAACGATCATGAAATTGCAAAAGAATTTGAGGACGATACTATACAGACTCGAACATTAACGGCCTTCACGCATCTCCCCAACCGTATTTCCGAGAGGTTAGATTTCCAGATTATGACATTAGGTTTGAAGGATTAGTAATAATCCCTTGGAAACTGACAGATGAAAGGGGATGAGGGCCCACGAGAACCGTACATGATGCCAGCCCATTACGTAAATGCACATGAATAGTAACTCAATAGTGGATGAAAAAACCAATAGGTGTAGTATAATAGATTACTAAATAAATCAAATAGTTTCCTAATATGAATAATTCTCTTTTCATTTCATTACCAAATATCTGTTTAAACTCTGCTCTACAAGCTTAAAGTAACATGCAATTTTAATGCAGTTTTAAACTAGCTTGCATGAGAGTGAGACGAAATACAGTTTTAATGTATATATTCTTAAACTAGCTTGTCAATAACAAGAGTGACAATAACGGTTTTTTCACTCAAGATAGATTGTGATACAGTAGCTCTAGCAATTAGCATAAGTTGTCATTATACATTCCCCAAATGAAAATACACGGAATGTTAAAATAATCCTTCTGGTATTTGTAAAACTAATAGAGAAAGAAGAACCCAACGAAAAGGAAAAGTGAAACCTTTTGTCACAGTATTATTATTTTTTGCAGAGAAAGAGAACTAGCTCAGCAAGCTTAGCGGTCGTTACGGTGGTTGCGAGTTTTCAGTTTTTGATTTTTAAAAATTTTTAATCAAATTTTTACAACTCAAAATCAAAAATTGAAAATCACTTTTTGTGATTTTTAAAATGTTTGTTTTGAAAACAACAAAAAAGAATTTTCAATTTTTGGTTTTGAGTTGTAAAAACTTAATTGAAGATTTTTAAAAACCAAAAACTGAAAATTCACAACCACCCCAAACAGCCCCTAAATAGCTCGATAGCCGTTTTAAAAAGCAAAGGATGAAATACAATAAAGCTTTCTGCTAGATTAAATTTTTTGTCACGCAATTCAATTAAAATTTTTGGTTAAACTGTAGCAAATTAAATGCTCTGTCCGTTGAATTTTGGATGAAAAGTTAATAATTGGATTACATTTGCATAATTGAAAAAAATAAGGGGACTACAATTATAAAAATATGAAAGTAATGGAACGAAAGTGTAAATAAACTTTACAAATATAATAATCGAATTTCATAAAACCGTTCATCCATTAATTAGTCAATCAAGGATATATACCTCCCTGGCCCTTGGGATCTTAACACTTTAATGAAAATTCAGAAAACTTATACATTTCCAATTTAATTTGGGGATGGAGTGCAGTGCTTCAGTCACCGATTATCACTTATACTTATTTTGGGTAGGTCCTTATCTGCTTATCCAAAATTATCAGGGGCTTCTTTCCTGGTTGGCCTCAACCGCGCCAAGTGAATAAAGCTAATTTTGCCCTTTTCTCAACTCTGTTTTCTATTAACTACTTGTTTTTTTTTTTTTTGGTTTGACATTTTAATTCGTTTTAGATATACCAGTTGTGTGATCCGTCTATTTCTAATTTTCTATTTTTGGTAAAGAGAATAAAGACTTTTTCCATTTTGAGGGTTGGAAAGGGGAAGGAAGCAACTATAAATTTGGGAAGGTGAGATGATGAAGATCATCGGAAGGAAGAGTGAAGAAGATGGCATCTTTGTCTTTGGGTCTCGTCCTCTCACTTTTCTTGTTGATCATCTTCCCTGTGGCCTTTTCCGCTGAGGCACCCCTCACTCATCATGGAGGGCGCCTCCTCACTGGCAACTTGAACGTTGGTATCTTATGGTACGGTCCTATTCCCAGGGGTCAAAGGAAAGCCATTCTCTCTTTCCTCAGGTCCCTAAACGGCAATGCTGCCAGCCAACCCCAAGTGTCATCATGGTGGAAGGTTGTTGAAAGCTATCAATCATTCGCCAAAACGCCAGCACGTGGCCTCCCAAGGATCCCAGTGAAGGTTGTTAACCAACAGTTTGATCCAAATTACTCTCTCGGGAAAGTGTTGATCAAAGATTTCATCAAACCTCTCCTCCCTAAGGCCACCGGTGGAAAGCCAAACACCCTCGCTCTCATCATTGCCACCAAGGGTGTCACCGTACAAGATATGTGCGCCGGATCATGCGCCCAGCATGGTCTTATTGGTACGTATAATTAACATTTAAAATGTGATGTTCAGAAAAATCAAACACATACACATCTATAGCATTGGTGTATTGTTTCTGATCACCTTTGAAACATGAATTTATAGCTAAATCAATCACATACTATGTATAGTATGTTGTACTCTTGTTTCAATTTAATCATCAATTAATTGTATGATGAATGGATTGCAGGGGACCAACCGTATGTGGCGGTAGGGGACCCAGAAGAGGAGTGTCCAGAATGCGCATGGCCATTCCTGAAGAGCCCAAGCAAGGTGGGTCCCACAATGAAACCACCAAGCGGGAACGTTGGAGCAGATGCGATGGTGATGTTATTGGCAGGAGGATTGGCGGGAGCGGTGACCAACCCATACGGTGATGGTTTCTATGCAACAGAACGCGGAGATGCACTCATTGAAGCCACCACTAAGTGCTCTGGTATTTTTGCAACTGGTGGCAAGGTGCTTGTGAACCCCACAAATAGTGGAGCCTACAATGCTAATGGGGTGGGCAATGCCAAATTCTTGCTCCCAGCAATTTGGGACCCAAAGTCATCTTCCTGCTGGACTCCTCTATGAGGAGCTAGCTTGCTCTTTCTTCCGTTTCGATCCTTAGCTATCTTGTATTGTTTCAGAGTGAAACAAATATATATGATTCTTTGTGCATCGTTCTCCACCTATTCTACCAATTTCTTGTCCTTTCATTCCCGTTATTTGCTTTTCTGAAACTAGCAAGTATTATGAAAGGTAAAAAAAATAAAAGTATCAAGTATCAAATATAAAAAAATTGAAACTTTTAATTTTAAAAAAGTAAAGATTAATCTAGAGCGTGTTTGTATTAAAACTGAAACGTAAAATCCTCTTTACAAGGCACACTTTTTCAAAAGGATCTCTTTCCTTCATTTGGTGCAAACGTATTGAGACCTTGGAGAACGGAAAATAAACAGACTACTAATTGATAGAGAACTAATTTAATGATGACTTGTAGATACATATTTTATAATTCTAATGTTGATTGATTATAAATTTAAAGATTTATCAAAGGCATTAGGAAAACCAATAGTATCATTTAATTAAATAACTATTTGAGAAGTAATAAATATTAATTTGATATAAAAGTTTACAATCAATATAAGAAAGATACGTATGGTTTTATGAAAAAAAAGAGTATGTATGTGAGTATGATGCATTGTATTATTGTTTGCATTTTGCAAACATCTAGATTTTTTTCACGCATCAATTTTTACACCAATTTAGAGGTGGGAATTGTGTGTGCCTTCATTGCAGGTTTACGGTCTAACCCAATTTTATAGACCTAGGAAAAATTGAATTGATTTATTAAACATATATACTATAAGTCAAGACTTTTATAAAATCCTATTCAGCTAAAAAGATCATGTTTTAATTCAATATGAAATCTTTTAAACCCAACATGCATGATAAGACAAGGTTACTATTTAATTAAATATAAATAATATAACAATAATTTTGTTATTGTTATTAAAAGTGTTAGATTACAATGTCTTAATAAAATTATATATTATTCACTTATTTAAATATTTAAACATTTTGTTTCATGTAAAGATTTGAGTCTATCACTACAAGAAATTTAGTTTTTAGCGATGACTTTTGTGCGACGGTCTCGTGCCGCTATGGCGTCGCTACAACATTAAATGTATTGTTCAGTACAATTAATTCTTAGAAACAACCTAACTGTCACTAGAAAGTGACGGTAGCGACAATTAGGCCGTCGCTATCATTATAATTTATTTATTTATTTCTGAAAAAAATAAAAAAATGTTTGAGCGCGCTATTTTTTTAAAAACGTAGCGACGACCGTGGCGACGGTTAGGCCGTTGCTACGTTAAAAACCTGGACGCGTTAAAACCTCTCCCCTCCCCTCTTCCTCCATTTCCAAGTTCTTCTTCCTCCAAACTCCATTTTCCTCTCATACAGCCACCCTCTATTTCTGCCATCTCTCTCCGTTTATTTTGAAAAACTGACCGATTAAAACGTTCCCCTCCTGCATAGGATCGTTTTGTACAATCAGTTTTCAAAGTTGCTTGTAGGTTACGTTAGAGCTCGTTCCAAATTTGTTCCTTATTCAGAGTCGCAACAAGTAAGTTTTTTTTATAACTTTAATCAATTTATTTGTAATTAATAGTTTATTTGTAGTTAATTTTTTTATTAATTTATTTATTTATAATTAGGTTTATTTGTAATTAATAGTTTATTTGTAAATAGGTTACTTGTAATTAATAGCTTTAATTGTTTTATTTGTAATTAGGTTTATTTGTTTTATTAATTTATTAATGTGATATAAGAATTGAGTTTATTTGTAATTAATAGTTTAATCAATTTATTTTAATTATTAGTTTATTTATTTTATTAATTTATTAGTAATTATTTAATTTATTAGTAATTAGTAATGAGTAATTAGTTTTTTTAATTTATATAATTATTAATTTTTTTATATAATGTCTATAGTAATTAGTGATTAGTTTTATTAGTAATTAGTATATTAGTAATTATTTTATTAATTTTTATATTAGTAATATGTAATTAGTTTTTTTTAATTTATATAATTATTTAATTATTATATAATGTCTATAGTTATTAGTGCCTTGGATACGTGGTAGAGGTGGAGAGAAGATCCCACCGAGTAGAGGGAGGTCCATCCCTCCATGCGAGCTACATGCACAGGCAGCTCGCGCGATGCAGGAGAGAGCCAACCTCTCTCACTAACACTCTGATCAGATGCCGGAGCATCCATCTACTTCAGCGGCTCTGGCGGCCGCCATCCAGACTTCTTCTTCTTCCTCCCCTCCACCATCTGCTTCAGCCCAGTTCGATGGTATGAGGTTCATCCCGACACCGGGATTAGTTCAGATGCCTCCAGTGCAGGAGGACGTTGTGCCCCCTAGACGAAAACGATGCTCAAGATGACCTGGATAGGGATGCTGACCAGGAGTCTGATGGGGAGCCAGCTCGATTCCAGGGTGCCGGCTCAAGCAGACCTTATGAGGCAGACGCTCAAGGTCGGGTTATTATCCGACCATTTGGCATGGGATGAGTTTGTTTATTTTTTTCTTCTTTAAAATTGATATTAGTATTGAATCTTTAATTGTTTTAACTGTTAATATTGAATATTTTATTTTACAGGTGGGTGTCTAACGCCCCACCTATCGTAGTCATTAGTCATGCGATCCGTTCGCAGTTCCGGGGTCCTCACTACCTTTGGGAGGTCACCCTGAAGGTTGTTAGGGACAAGTGGTGGGAAGAGTTCACGGTAATTAAAAACCCTATCCACTTTATATTTTTTCTTAAGATATGTAAATTTGGTTAGATTATAAGTGCTAAAAATATGATAAATTTGTATATAATTACAACACTTATCAAGGGTAAAATGTTAGATTTATTCCCCAAATTACCTCTTTTTAGTAATAAATTCAGATTTTGTGATTATTTGATTTAAATTTGAATTTGATGCTATTTTGATAAGAAATCTGTTAATTTTGCAGATAAAGAGGAAAGTTTTAAATGTAGAAACAAGATAGCATTTATTTGAGGAAAGAATCTGTAGAAAGGATTCTAAATAGCAGCAAATCGAGATAAAATCAGCAATTATTTGGATAAAGATTCTGCAGATAAAATTCTCAATTCAAATTTAAGACAGAATCAGCAAAAGATCAAGCTAAAAAGAAGGAAACAAGGAAAGTGTAGCAGATAAAGACAAGATCAGAAAGAGATCAAGTTGAAAAAGAGGAAATCAGGAAAAGCAGAAACGGTGAGCTGCGCTGAGCGCAAGTGGAGCGAAGGAATTAAAATTCATCTCTATTTCCTGCGCTTCATGTACGCTGAGTGCAGGTTGAAGCACAAGAATACGGAAATAGATTTCCAACGAGATTCCTTCCAGATTTCAGATAGCTTTCCAACTTCTATTTAAAGGACCTTTTGCATAGATCGAAGGAGAGACGACGAAGCAAGAGCTGAAGCTAGAGAAAAGTGTGACAGTTTCTCTATTGGTTTGTAATGGCTACCATGAGTAGCTAAACTCTCTGATAGCATTGAATGTAGTCGATTCAATCCCCAATTGTATTTGAATTCTCTTTGATTATTTATGAATCCCTGTTTTTATAATATTTGTGTTTTTATTATGTTCTTAATGCTTAGCTTCCGCCTTTGTGCTGGAGTTATAGGTTGGTTTTATGGGGCGCACTGGAAAGTGGTTTTGTGAAATCAATAGCGAGTTTGGGGGAGCCTAGGAATAGGGATCTTAAACTCTGATTGGTGAAAACACTCAAGTTGTCACTGTGGGAACCAGGATGGCTTGATAGCTTTTATAAATTAATCTTTAATCTGGGGTAATTTATCACTGTGGGAACTAGGGTGAATTATTTCTGAGTATTTCATATCTGTGGGAACCTTTTATGAAATAACATTTATTTGTGCTTCAACATTATAAATTCATATTCATAAATATCATTGGGTTTCAAATACATGAGGGGTGCGATAGACAAATTTCAATCCTAGTTCAAGTAATCTACTCTACCTCATCTCAATTTATTGCTTTCTATTTACTATTGCAACCTTCATAAACAATAACCATATTCTCTTACTTGATAGTTGTGACGACTAGGTTTTACAATTGAACCGTTCCCTGTGGATACAACAAACCCCCTTTACTTACAATTATACTGTTGTGATTTTGGTACGCTTGCCAGAATTTCAACAAGTATTTTTGGTGCCGTTGCCGGGGAACGGTGTCTCAATTTTAAATTCTTGGGAGGTTTATTCTATCAAGTTGTATATATTTTATTTTTCTTTTAATTTTTGTTTTTTAGGATTTTTAGGAAAAATTTATTTTTATTTTTTTATTTTACTCTTCTCTCACCCTTGTGCAAGTTTCTTGATTTATGCTCTTGCGATGACATGTGTCGCAAAATCAATTGTTGTTTGAGCCAGAAATAGAAAGGACATCCAGGAGGAACAAGAGCAGAAATAGAAGAAGAAGAAGAAGACAAGGGAGAAATTAAATTGAAAAAAAAATGGCTGAATAACAACAAGTTCCACGAAAAAGAGTCTTAGGAGACTATGTCATACACCAAGGGCCTCGATATTTTTCAAGCATTGTTGTACCAGTTACAACAAAATCTTTAGAGATGAACCCCGCACATTTGAGCCTCATTAGTGCCCACCAATTCACAGGATTGGATCATGAAGATCCCCATACTCATCTTTATACCTTCTATGAATTGATTGGTACTATGGGTTTTAAGGAAGGAGATTTAGATTCTGTCTATTTACGTTTGTTTCATTTTTCTTTAATAGGTAAGGCAAAGGAGTGACTGAAATCACATCCCAATCAAAGTTTGAATAATTGGAGTGTGGTAGAGGAAAGTTCCTGAAAAGATTTTTTCCACCATCACGTTACATTCAAGCTAAGCCAGACACCTCCACATTTAGGAAAGGAGAAGACGGACCATTATGTGAAGCCTGGGAGAGATTCAAGTCCTTGCTGCGAAAGTGTCCCAACCATGGTTTTGAAGACATTGCTCAACTGAACATCTTTTGCAATGGACTCAGACCCGATTCAATGTCATTCATAGATGCTGCAGCAGGAGGAACAATTTTGACCGTAGATGCAGAGCGTGCTATTACAATAATTGATAACTTTGCACAGAATGACCAGCAAGCTCAATATGGGAGACAGCCAGCCCAGAAGAAGGGAATGTTAGAGCTAAATAGCAATGATGCACTTCTAGGAGAAAATAAGCTCATCAAGTGACAGCTAGAGGCACTTACCAAGCAATTGGAAACACTTCCTCAGCAATTGCAAGCAGTGCAGTCTCAACCAAGCCAAACCCTACAATTGATTTGTGATTTTTGCGGAGGCGACCATCCCAATGGTCACTGTTCCTATCAGGATACTCAAACAAAACAGGCCAGCTATATGGGAAATCAACGAACGCAAGGTAATTTCTCCAACAACAATCAGTATTCACAAGGATGGAGGAATAATCAAAACAACAATCTAGCTGGAGATAAGATGAAGGCAACAGGCAAATGCCTTATCAGCAGAAGCAACAAGGTTATCCTTCAGTGCAAGACAAGATCTCAAAGGTGGAAAAGAAGATTGATGCTTTTATACAATCTTTTGATGGCTTTAAGAAGAATACAAAAGCATCCATCAAACTTTTAGAGACTCAAGTTGGCCAATTAGCAAAGGACATGGCAAAGCACAATAAGGGCCAATTTGGACTTTTGATTAAATTGATATAGATATTCAGATGCATCTCAAGATACCTTCTGAATGATATTACAAAGAATCTTTTCAGAACAGTTTCTGAGTAACCTCAGATGATTGATCATCGTCTGAAGTGTACTTCTAACTTCTGAACTGAAACTGTTTCGGATCCAATTCAAAGAGTTATTTCAGATGTTCTTCAAAGTATATTCTTTGCAATACTCCAAACGATATAAGATTAACTGAATGAGTTATTATCTTGGAAAACTTAGTTTATTGAAATTGTTGTGTTAAGTTTATTATGAAAAATACTGTTCAATCCCCATCAGAAATATAAAGCTGTAAATTAAGGGATATATAGAAAACTTAGCCACAAAATTTATCCTGGTTCACTCACAAATCCAGTGAGCTACATCCAGTCCCAGGGCAAACCACCACTGGATTTTTCTACTATCTGAAACCACAGATACAAGTATTCTTTTCTATCAAGCCTCTTCAGGCTTTACCACAAGTATTCTTTTATTTTCAACTGCCTCTCCAGGTAACTAAGTGCAGTATTCTTTTACAGACAAGCCTCTCCAGGCTCAACAACGAGTATTCCTTTGTTTTCAACTGCCTCTCCAGGAAAAACAAGTATTCTTTCTTACACCAAGCCTCTCCTGGATCTCAGACACAAAATGTTTACAAACTAAACTAAGTTTAAGTTTCCACGAAACATAAACTTAATCTCTTCCTGTACTAGAGGTTAACTGAGTACCACTCAGGATACAATGAATAAATCTAAGTACAAGGTTTTACAGAGAAAGTATTTTCTTCTAAGCTCTAATTCAACTCTGTATTTTCAGAAGATTGGTTGAATATGATAATTGATTTCCTATGAACCAAACTATTTTGTGTAATCCGTGATATGCCATGGTTTAAGAATGAATATGATAATACATGGCAGCACTTCTATTTTTCATTCTGAGGAATTGCCCGACATGGCAACTACCTCTGGTCAGCAAGAAATGCCAACATCTTCAAAATTCAATCTTAAGGCTATTTATATGTTCTGATGAAATATAGCCGTTGAAAATGGTTGATAATATCGTTGAGATGTTGATGATGTGGCTCATATAGCCGTTGTGTAATAGCTTCTCAAACAGTTGCTTCTTCTTAAGCAAAATAAGTGTTCAGACGATCTTGTTCTGACACTTCTATTGATGAGCTCCTTTGAGAGATTTCCTTGATATTTTTATGCTTCTTCTCTCTCTTGATTTTCCTCTCCTTTCTTCAGCTTTCTTCAGCTTTCCTTCTGTGTATGTATAAGGATGTATCCATTGAGTGAGGTGTCTTGTCTAAGGACAATAGCTGTTGTTGCTATTTCCTCTTTGAATAAAGGCATATGATATTATAGCCGTTGAATCATATGGTCTCAGCTTCTCTTGTGACTTCTTCTATGTTGAAATCTGTTCCATGCATTCAGAGAGTTTCATTTCTTCAAACTGTTAAGCCATTTATAACTTCCTTCAGATGATAGCTTCAAGCTTCTTTTAATTCTTCATATTGAAATGCTTTCAACTCGCTCCTTTCTTCCGACAATATGATTCTTCTCTTCTTCAGATGATTAAAGCAAGATGCTTCTTCCTTTTAGCAGAAATCTTCTTCTTTTTTACTTTAGCAGAATGCTTCTTCCTCTACTTCAGACGATCCTAGCTTTATTCATCTTTGTCTCTTCTAGTTCTTCTGATATTTAGATAGATGTTGAATTAAATAATATTAGTTCAAACATCTTTCTCGATATTTTCTTGTCCAGACTTCTGATTTGCTTTTGGACAGTAGAAGGTGCAGTATGTCTGCGTATACAGTACCCTTTTGATTGCAGATGCAGCAGTCGTTGCAGGATTTCCTTATTTGTGCAAGTCTTTTGATCGAGGCAGAAAAGTATGTAGAAAAGTATGCCTAACTTTTGTGCCGAAATGAAGTAGTCCATTGGATACAATGTTCTTCATGCTTTGAAAATATCTTCATGAGAACATTTCTTGGTTCTGACGCCTTCAGTCCTTCAGTCATACAGAGTGCTTCTGATCAGCTTCCATTCTTCAGATGATAGTTATTCTTGAGACAATGAATAGTTTATTCATATGATAGATAAGTCTTCAGTTTGTCTTCACGTCTTCACATTACTTCTTCAGACGAGGTCAGGTCTTCACTTTTGTCTGTTGAGTCTCAAAGGATTAAATATATGAAATTAAAAATATTTTGAGTCTCACAGTCTTAAGTTTTAATGAACAACAAATATAAAATATAAAAGGCATTTATATGATACTATGCTCTCACAGGATGTTGCACTGTTTCAAATCATATTGTCTGTGTAAAAGATCATCTGAAAGATCAACTTCATCTGAAGAGTGTTTATCATCTAAAGATTTGAAGATCATCTGAAGCACTCCTTGCATCTGAAAGCTGAAGGTATCAAGCTTAAGGTTTGACCCGTGAAGACGTTACTATGTAAGAAGAACATTCAGAGCTGCTTTCAGCATAAGAATCAGAGCTGCTTTCTCTCCTCGTTCAAATGTTTAGCATTTTTTAAGGAAAGTCTGCAAAGTTGCTGTACCTGCTCAAAAGCATTGTCTGTACAGACCTGCTGCACCTAAGACTGCTCAGAACGTGTTGAACAGAGTGTGTCTCAACGTCTCCTGAAGCATTTAATGCTATTTGACAACGGGCAAATTTTTCTTGAAGACTATAAATATGCCTATGCAGATTGAAGAAAATGGAAGTGAAGCAAAGTTATCAAAGAAATCTTACTCTACGTAAACGCTGCAAAAATACTCTGATATTTTCATTACATTTGCTTATTTGCTTATCCTGAGTAAATCTCAGTTACTTGTACAATTCTGATAAGTTCAATCTATCATCTGAAGATAGTTGATTGAACTTTATCTTTTTTTTATCTTAAAACAGTTTGGGTTACAAGCTTGGAGAGGCATATTGTTTGAAAGAATACTTGGGTTACACTTGGATAAGTGTCTGAGAGCCTGGAGA
This sequence comes from Sesbania bispinosa, assembly GCA_026901365.1. Lineage (NCBI taxonomy): Eukaryota > Viridiplantae > Streptophyta > Magnoliopsida > Fabales > Fabaceae > Sesbania > Sesbania bispinosa. Next base: position 292,087 of record QLOH01000338.1, read on the forward strand.
GGCTTAGTGAAAGAAACAATACTTGTGGTAGAGCCTGGAGAGGCTTGGTGAAAGAAACAATACTTGTGGTAGAGCCTGAAGAGGCTTGGTGGAAGAAACAATACTTGTGGTAGAGCCTGAAGAGGCTTGATAGAAAAGAATACTTATGATCTTGCAAGATTAGTGGAAATCCAGTGGTGTTTTGCCCTGGGACTGGACGTAGCTCACAAGTGGTAGTGAGTGAACCAGGATAAATTCTTGGCTGAGTTTTCTTTCCCTCAAACTCTTTCAATTCAGTTTTTAAACTAAGGGGTTTTGAAAAGATTTCAAGAGCAAAAATCTTAACATCAAATAAAACTATTTATCAAAACTATCTTTGTGTCTGAACCAAGGTTCAGAAGGTAGTAACTAACTTCAGACGATCTTTCGTCATCTGAAGTTTTTACAGAAACTTTTTAAAGTATTTTCTAAAATCAAAAGGTTTCCATTGAAACACTATTCAACCCCCCTTCTAGTCTTTCCCTGTTTTTCTTACATTGTCTTCAAGTCTTCAAATTATGAATATGCTTTAGATGATCTAGTCTTCTTTTCTCCTCTGTTATCCTTCAGATGCAAGCTTGTCTTCAGATGATCAAGGCTTCTTCAGGTCTTCAAATTGTCTTAAGATCTTCAGTGCTTCTTCAAGTCTTCAAATTGTCTTCAGATCTTCAGATGATAATCACTTCTTCAGATGGAGGATATGCTTCAGATGATGATGAGTCTTGAGATGGTCTGAGTCTTTCATGTCTTCAGATAGTTGAATCTTTTCTATTCTTTTCCGTAGCTTCCTTTGCTTCTAGTTGCTTCATTTTTATTGTGGATCTCTTCTTCCTTTGCTGTCTTCTGGGTTTCAGATGAATATGCTTCAAATGATTGAGTCTTTTCTTCTCTTCAGATTCTGTATTGCTTCATCTTCTGATTTTTCTTCGTTCTTCTTCTGATTTGTTCTTCTTCTTCTGATACTTCACTGGTTCTTCTTCTTCTAATTCTTCATTGATTCTTCTTCTTCTGATTCTGATACTTCAGACAAATATTCCAACCTAAAACACAATCAACAAAACAATACCTTTCTCAGTAGCACCTGATTTAATATTATCTTATTTGTTATTCATTAAAACTTATGAGTACTGAGTCTTGGGCTAAATTTGAATTCTCAAATTAGTTCTGAGACTCAACATGTCCACCTTAAGCATAGTGCCCGGAATATTCCCCACCCTTGTCAAGAAACTAGAATTGTAGAGTTCAATAGGCAAATTCGGTATTCTTACCCAGACAACAACTTTCTTTACTGATTTGGCTTCCTCTAGGAATATGTGTCTCCATATTTGGACAATAAGGTAGTGGTCAACCACTACCCAAGGACCATCATAGATCACATGTAAGTAATCTTCCTTTTTAGTGAAATAGACTAAATGGTATTCTTCTAACATATCAATGAATTTCAATGGATTCTTGCATGCCCATTTCTTGCGCAGAAAATTTTCCAGACCTTATTTATGGATTTTTTACCCAGGACTTTGACTACTAGAGCATTGCACAAAGGAGCACACCAAGCGTTGTACTCCTCCTCATTAATTGGCACCACAGGTCGGAGAGGATTAGAAGGCTTTTCTTCATCGTGATCTTCGTCTAGAATTGTTCATTCATCATCCGAAGAATTGGCCACGTCATCAACATCGAAAAGAGGCTGGGACAACATACCAATTTCCTGCAGCAATTTTTCTTTGTATGAAGACGGTTGTTCCTCACGTCCAGAAGAAGGCTCCATGGTAGTCTCCTTTGAGTCTTGATTGGAATTATCCATCTTCACTTTCTTGACACTTCGAAGGATTAGATCATCCTCTTGAGTTGACTTCCTTTGATCCACCATGGTGGCAGAAAATGAGATTCAAGAAGCAGAGCAACCTATTCTTGGAGAGAATTCCGTAATATTTAATTACTAATAAATATTAATTTGATATAAAAGTTTACAATACAATATAAGAAAGATATGTATGGTTTTATGAAAATAAGAGTATGTATGTGTGTATGATGCAATGTAAATGTTATTGTTTGCATTTTGCAAACATCCTAGATTTTTTTGCATATCAATTTTTACACCAATTTAGAGGTGGAAATTGTGTGTGCACTTCATTGCAGGTTTATGGTCTAACCCAATTTTATAGACCTAGGTAAAATTGGATTGGTTTATTAAACATATATACTATATATAATTCAAGACTTTTATAAAGTCCTATTCAGCTAAAAAGTTCATGCTTTAATTTAATTTGAAATCTTTTAAACATGCATGATAACACAAGGTTGTTATTTAATTAAATATAAATAATATATAACAATACTTTTGTTATTGGCATTAATATTATATAAGTGTTAGATTGCAATGTCTTAATAAAATTATATATTATTCACTTATTTAAATATTTAAACATTTTGTTCCATGTAAAGATTTGAGCCTATAAGTCTATTTAGATATAGACTTATGACTTATTTAACAAATTACTATAAAATAGGCTTTAAGGTGAGGTATAATGTTAAAAAAGTTAGATTGCGCCTTAAATATTAGATAAATAGATAAGACTTGGATTTTAGATTTTGATAGATCTAAAAAAATTAATGTAGCTCGCCCTAACCTATTTTTACTGTAATAACTCACATTTAACTTTTCTTTTTCTCCCTTTTCATCACACCATTTATTATATCTATAACTTTCTGTTTCTTCTTTTTCATATTTTTCTCTTCTCTTAGGGATGCATACACACCTAGAGTGTTGTTTGTGGTTTTCTTCATCACAAAGAAATACGGAAAGAAAGATAACATAGCAAGAATGTTAATGAGAGTATATGATTACATTAATGATTGAATCTAAGGTTTTATATGTCACTTGTATCTTATATTGAATTCTTAATTAATTTAGAAAGGTAATTCTTGATCCTCAATTGTCAATCGCTTCCACTAAATCTATGATTAGTCACACGACCATGACCTAATAAATTGTTAATTAATTGAGGTTTGATTGCTAATTAATATATAATTAACTAAGATACATGATATTATCAAGAATGACTACTACTACTACGGGCTCATTTTCCTTAAGTATGACATTTTAGAAGTGCCTCCTTGATATTATGATCATAACTCCTTACTAGAGTTCTCTACTATTACTAGTAATAATATGGTCATGTTACCATCATGTATGGCTCAAAACAAGCATTTTTTTTATAAGAATGATGCATTTATACTTAATATTGTGTATGGTTGATGTCAAAGCATGCTTATTTTGATACCAAGTCATATTTTCATATGTAAACAAGTATTAAACCATGTAAAAATATGTTAGGTTATGCATAGTATCCTATAATTCTTACATGCTTTTGCTTTTGTAAACTTTGCACTTTTTCTATCAATTTCTGTGAAAAAAATGCCCCTTTGCACTATATTTTATTGACTTATATATCATGTCATCGTCCTGCCACAAGTAATGAAATTTGGGTGAAAATCACACATAAAACAACTAAAAAAATAATTAAAAAAAATCAATTCAATACATACTAATTAAAAAGGTTAATTAATCATATTTAATTTTTTTTGGTGTCATTTCAATATAATTGTGTGCATTCTCTAAACCATGGAATATTAATACTTCAATTTTATTGAAATTTGTTTCAAGTGCATATTTAATATTTTTTTATGGACACATGATTCATTAAATTAAATAAATATTAAAAAATAAAATCTAAATTAAATAATAATATTTTGGGATCATCTCATTAGAGTGTTAATTGAGTTTTGCTTCAATTCCGGGAGGGATTACAATTTTTAGCATGTCATTCATTTATCAAAATTATAGATGCTCGGATGTTGGAGTGATGGCTAGCTAGTTATAGTAAGAATATGATGCAGTTAAATAACATAACATGCATGCGTGAGTACACCATAAAATTAAGAGAAAAAATAACACGACGAAACTGCTCTCTTTATTAATTATATATTGGGTGAATGAAGGTTGCGCGTGAGTAACATTAAAGGAAAAGAATGGTTCGAATAGTAATGAGTATCATTGAATTTCTGTTGGGCGGCTGATCTAAAATTGGTGGCGCGCATCCGCAACGCAGGAATTAAGTTGCGTTAATGGTGGCTAAGCTTAGAAGCAGCCAAGCAGGGGGGCTGTACGAGCAACTTAAAATGCCCAAATCAGAACCCAGAAAAGGAAAAAAAAAAAAAAAAAAGATCAAGACGTGTATATAATGAAAATGATTAATTTTAATTTTTATATTATAATTTCTTCACTTGGTCAGACATTATTTTTATTTCTCTTATTCTCGATAAATCTCCCTCTCTCTCTCTATATATATATAGCATCATTTTAATTGTATCCTTTGACATCAGAGTCTCTCTCCACCATATATAATTTTAAATTATTTGAAATATAAAATTAATCAAATAGGATTACTTGTGCTTTCATGAGAATAGAAACCAAGCCCCGTGACATGGTGGTCTGGATGTATTATGTACATGTATGCACGGCATATCTTATATTTTATCACAAACAAATGTAAAAGTTGACCACCAAAAGATCGACCTAGTTGCTTTATAGTTTTGGGGGAAAAAAAAAACTTATAGTTACATTTCTTAAACGTGTTATAACAGCTTTTTTTTTAAAAAAAAAAAAAAAAATTTAGGGTGAGAGTACTGATGTGGGATGTCGAGATTGTGTCCTAATCCAAAGATGGGAAAGCATCCCGGGTCTATACATTGATCTCACATACATATCATACCAAAAAAAATAAGTAGAGACTCAAAACTATGATTTATCAGATGAGATTATATTGTTCCACTTGATTAATCCTTTAGAGTTCATGTTATAAGATTTTAATACAAATTATGTATATAGAAAAATAAAACTTTACAAAAAAAAAAAGAAAAACTTTCTTTCATAATCTTTATATCTCCAAAGGAATACCTTAATATATATTAAATGTACGTAAAAACAAAAGCAATGGTCAATAATTTAAGTTTTCTAAATAAAAAAAATAAGACTTAGAAGAATTTTGTTACTTTAATTAATATATATTAAATTAAAAACAAAAGCAATAGCCAATAATTCAAATTTCCTAAATAAAAAGAAGACTTAGAAGAATTTTGTTCTTTTCAATGAGCTCTTCCAACTCAATTAAAATTAAGAAAAATTATCAATGCATATACTTTTGGATGTAGAGGTGAATTGAAAAGAAAGATAAATAGAGAAAAGGAAAATGAGAGAAAAAATGTGTCATGTGTAAAATGAGAGAGAGAAAATGAGATAGAAAGAAAGTGGAGGTGGAAAGAGAGTTACGAGATGTATTAATATAAGAATTATTAAATTAATCATGACATATTATAACTTAACACTTCATTTATTTGGTTCAATAGAAATTGTGAAAATATAGGTGGGGTGAAGATAAGTGAGAGATAAGGTGGCAAGTAAAAATTGGTAATTTCTCGTCTATAATTTTCTCTTTTCAGTTTCTACCCTAAATCAAATAAAAACAACATAATTTCTCTCATATTTCTATTTTTCTCGTTTCTCTCGACTCAAATCAACCCAACCAACTAATCATAGTGATAATCTTCCAAATCGTAAGTTTTTTTTTATTATTATTATTAAAAAAGGAGGTGTGTAGGTTGACTTTACACAACCACAGACCAGCTTTTTATTACTCGTGAGATAGACAGACGGCCTCGCGATGGCTGTAGAAATTAGAAGAAAATAATCTTCTAATCTTTTTCATTAAACTATGAATGTTTTACTTCAAGTTGTTCATAGCAGTGAAGTTTCGTAGTTATATAGCCAGGACAAATGGGCAAGTTGCGAGCAGAAGATGATAAAATGAAAAAGTTAAAGTGCAAATTAACACATATTTCTTTCTTTTTAGAAATTAACCCAATACTTCACGCAAGATTTTGAGTTGGTCGGTCGCAAGGAAAGTGACTCCGAACAAATATTACACTCGATTGTATTATTATTTTTCAACATATGTTTTTTTTAACACTCTCATATTTCATACTTCATTTTTTCCACCACATCAATTAATAATAAAAAAAATTAGACTAGCTGTTTTAACTAAACCCATAATTGATGAACAGTTGACGTAAAAAAAAATGAACAGTGATGATAAAATTCTTGTTTAAATTGTTTTTTAATTTTTATTCATTCAAATTTTTTAAAATAAATAAAAGAATATGCATTTATTGTTTTCATTTATTTTAATCTTTTGTTAGTTTTTTATAAGATATATAATTTGTTCCTTTTATTCTATTTATTGTTTTAAATTTTATATTAAATATTAAATATGTTATGTAATGTTAAAAGTTGTATCTTTAACTATCATTGCAATATCTTTGCTGATTCAATAATAATAATTCTAATTCTCAAGTTGCACATTAATTATATTTCATTTACTGAGAACCGGTATATCATATGGTAGATTATTTGGAAATGCCCCACCTTATCGATGGATGGTTCATGGCTTGATAGTAATGTTTGCGATTGCAAGGTAGCAGCATATATACAGATACAGCGGCAGGTCCAAGAAAACTCGACACCCATTGTTCAGTGTTTACGCCAAGTTGGATGTTTGAAATATGGTATGGTACATGCCAGTCATTAACTACGATGAAACTGTCTTATGTTAATCATATTTAATTGCAAACCTGAATTCTTGTTTTTTTAATACTCATATATATTATATATTCTTTTACATTTATCACATTAAATATCACATATTTCATTTTCCTTTTATATATGTCAAATGGGGTGTTAAAAGCTTATTTTCAATTGTGAATAACGTACATGTGGATGTGAAAAAAATGGTTTCAATGTCTAGTAATTTGAGTTTATTTATTTATAAAACAATTATTATAATATTTTTCCTATCTCTTTTCATCATTATACTCCCTCCGTCCCTAATTATAAGACCCCTTCTAGAAGAATTGTGTGTCCCTTAATATAAGACCCTTTACAAATTTTTAGATGAATTTGACATTTTTTCCATTTTTGTCCTTCATTAATGTTTAACTTTTTTAATTCCTCATATATTGATTAGTGTGAATAATTAATGAAGTTTTAACCTCATGTTAACTAAACCAATGAAATTTGACTTTTTGAGTCTTCCACTATGTAACAATTAATGTTCCTACAATATGGTGATCTTTAAATAAGGGTATATTTGGAAAGCTATAAATTTTTTTAAAAGACCAATGTATTAACTAACTTTTCTTAAACTGTGTGAAACGGTTGAAATGGTCTTATAATAAGAGACGGAGGGAGTATCATTTATTACATCTCACACATTTCTCTCGTAGTTACACAAAAATATAGTACTCTTTTCGTCCCAATTTATAAGATCCTTTCTAGAAGAATTGAGAGTCCTTTAATATAATTAAGACCCTTTGCAGATTTTTAGATGAATTAATCATTTTTTCTATATTTACTCTTCATTAATGTTTAATTATTTTTAATTCCCTATACATTGATTAGTGTGAATAGTTAATGGACATATTAAACTACACCATTGAAAATTGACTTTTAGAGTCTTCTACCATGTGACAATTAATATCCCTTAAATATAGTGACATTTAAATAGAGATATATTTGGAATGTTATAATTTTTTTAAAAGACCAATGTATATTAACTAACTTTTCTTAAACTATGTGAAATGGTTGAAAGGGTCTTACAAGGGAGTACAAGATAATTATGTTATACTTTCTCAGGTAATTTTACTTGTAAGAAAAAGTGATGATATTTGAAATTCATCACAGTTTCAAATTTTAGAAATTGGTTAATTAATAGAGAGAAAATGGAGGTGTAGTAAAAAGAATTTGTTCGTTTAATTTGAGAAAACTTTTTCGGTTTTCATTTCTTATTTTTTATAGTTTTGATTATAAAAATATTTTCAGTTTTGATTATAAAAACATCATTCTATTTTATGTTTTTAAATGAAAATAACTTTGTATTGATTTCTCTATTCTTTTTAAAACTCTCATACATAAAATAAAATCAAAATAACAGGTTGACATCATTTATAATTAAAACTAAAAAATAGGAAATGAAAAGAGAAAATGTTTTCTTAAAGTAAGAAAATGTTATTTTATTTTATTTTTTAATTTAAATTACAAAAAAGTTGAGTTACTTGTTTTTTTTCTATTTCATTTAATGTGTCAAAGTTTTGTATATATAGGAAACAGAGAAATCAAGAGAAACCAATCCAATGTTGTTTTCACTATTTTTTTTACAAAACTTTGAATTCAATAAACAAAATGAAAAAGTGTAATGTATTCTTATAATATATCAAATCTGAAAGCATTATAATTTAAACTAAAATATAGAAAATATTTTCTTAAAATAAATGACATAGTGAATTTTTCTTTTCAATTAGAGAGAAAACTCAAATTTCAAAAGATTTTTTCATTGACTATTAACAAACCCCTTTTATAAGATATGGAGTTTTAGAAGCCTTCAACCTGAATCAAATTACCATGGCTTCTGATATTGGTCCAGAGAAACCTTTTATAAGATGGGAGACCCCCTATGGTTGGATAAAACTTAATTGTGATGACTCCTTTATTTCTGACACTTCAATGGCTAGTTGTGGGGGTGTGTTGCGGAACTGTACTGGGCAACCTATTTGTGGCTTTGCTGTTAACTTGGGATTCTGTTCTATTACTCTTGCTGAAATTTGGGCTGTACACTCCATGGTTTTAAAGTGGTTCTTCAATATCACATTTCTAAAATTATTGTGGAATCCGATTCTCTTGCTGCGATTCGGCTTATTGTGAAGGGTTCCTCTAAATTTCACCTAGCTGCTGCTCTAATAAGAGATATTCAGATGCTAGCAAATAATTTTGATGATATCAAGTAGTGTCACACTTACCGTGAAACTAATTAAGTGGCAAAATTTGGCCAACATCTTAAGAATGGGTTGCATATGTTCCCCGTAATTCCTGCTAGTTTTGTTCATTTGATCATGGGCGATATGACTTCTATTGTTTTTCCTAGAGGTCTATAGGTTCCTGATCTTGGGCGTTTAGCCCCTTTTAATCACCAAAAAAATATTTTTTAGGACTGCAAGGTACAATCGATTTTTAGTAGCTACAATGCATTCTGATTAATCTGACTTGATCTTAATGGATCCATTTAAGAAGGTAAAATCCTCCCAATGTATTTTTTTCATTAAAAAAATACTCAGTTTATTTATAGAAGATCTAGCAATTGTACTTACTGATATCATATTCAGTAAAAAGTAATAACAAGACAAAATACTATATCATATTCAGGTTGTATTTTTCTTTAATTCCTTTAAATATAATTGAGAAGACTTAAAATGGTAATCCTTTTCTTCACTACCATTCTTTCATGCCAAACAACATTCCACTTGTCCGCCTGACGCTATTTCTATTCAATATCAATAATGTCACAACTATGAGATGGCTTCTTTCCTTAAGCCCTAATACGAATTCTGTATTTGATTTTCTTAAAATCATGATTAACGTAAATTTAGTATAAATCAAACACATCATATTATATTTCCTTACTAAATCTATACATCATATTATATTTCCTTATGGGTGATGGAGAGCTTAAAAGTAAGGATATTTATATTAGTGGTTAAACCTCAAATCACTCTATATATAGAGAAAATATAATTCTACAACATATATATTTTTTTATAATTTTTAAAGGGATAAGAATAGAAATAAGAGAAATATAAGACGTAATAAATAATATCATAAAGAGAAATAAAAATAAAATTATATTATTATATGAATTTATGGTATGAATTTATTATTTCACATGTTTTCTATATGATATATTATATCTTAATGTTTGAGTGTTGGTTTGATTTATAGTTTTTTAGAATTGATTTTATAATTAATAATTAAAAATGAGTGATTCACATTTTATGAAGTACATTAACTAAACATAAATAATTTAAAGTCAATTATATGAAATTGATTTTGTATTGTTCAAAATTTAAAACAAACACAGACTAAATTTTGTTGGTTTTATATATATTTTTTTCCGGTATACAGGTTAACGTATATTTCAAAAAGGGTCGCAATTCGATACCCTCTAGCGAGAGAGTGTTTTAGTATCTTCTTGTTATTTTTTTTATTGAATGGAGATATAAAGGTCAAAATTACATAGGAACAAGTCATGTACTCTATCCTAAATTATTTCGAAGACATAAAGTAAATTTTGAATGAGACACGTGTGTGTTGTAAAGGACAATGTGAAAAATGGGGAACACAATAATAAGTACATGATAATGGTTATAGGGGGTTAGAAAGTCTTTTCAAAAATTAAAAATACAAATTCTAATAGTTAAAATATCGTACCGTAATTGTAAAAATACTAAAATCATTTTAAAAAGTTGAGAGAAATTAATCAGATGATAAAAGAAGATACCAAAACCCTCTCTCACTAGAAGGTACAGTAGAATTTCCCTTTCAAAAGATATTTGTGACTTCCTTTAATATTTAAAAAAGACTTCAGTTTGTGCAAGCAGAAAGTATAATAGTAGTATTAAATTATGACCAATTTAACCGAGCATGTAAAATAGAATCTTGATTTAGGGAAAATACTAAACTACTTGAACGTGTCTTTCAAGATCATGTACAGTTTGTTTTAAATTCTAAACCATTTCAAATTAATTTTTTTAAATTATTTTCGTGCAACATATTTTATAAAAAAAAGCATGCATCATCCATCTCAACCATTTAACGGATATCCTATCATTCCTCTGGTCCACTCGCCATCCCCAGCAAAAGCCATAGTACTTTTTATTTGACGAAAAAAATAAAATAAAATAAAACCCTGCGGTGCGTGCGGCTGGAGACTACACAGTGTGACGCACAGAATTTTTTGTTATATTAGTATTGAATTGAATGGTGGTTTCCTACAGCTACAAGTCTCCAATTCCAACCCGAGAGATCATTCCAAAATCGAAATCGTTTAGCTAATGGGTTCTGAGGTGGGTGATGTTTCCACCGCCAGTAAATGGCTGGGTTTCGTGGCGGCCGTTTGGATTCAAGCAATCTCCGGCAACAACTACACATTCTCCAATTACTCCGATGCTTTGAAATCCCTAATGCATCTCACTCAGATTCAGCTCAATAATCTCTCCGTAGCCAAAGATGTTGGCAAGGCTTTTGGGCTTCTTGCTGGCCTTGCCTCTGACCGATTCCCAACTTGGGCTATTCTTCTCATCGGCTCCATCGAAGGCCTCATCGGCAATGGAGTTCAATGGCTCGTCGTTAGCCACAGGATTCAACCCCTTCCCTACTGGCAGATGTGTATCTTTCTCTGCATGGGTGGCAACTCCACAACCTGGATGAACACCGCCGTTTTGGTCACTTGCATGCGCAATTTCCGGCGAAATAGAGGCCCTGTTTCCGGCATTCTCAAAGGCTATGTCGGGTTAAGCACCGCCATATTCACCGACCTTTGCTCTGCTCTCTTCGCCGACGACCCTGCTTCCTTCCTCATCATGCTCTCTGTAGTTCCATTCGCCGTTTGCCTCACCGGTGTCTTTTTCCTCCGTGAGGTTCCTCCGGCTGATTCCACCGCCGCGCAAGACAAGGAAGAGTCTAGGTATTTCGGCCTTTTCAATGCCGTCGCCGTCGTCGTTGCCGTTTACCTCTTGGTTTACGGCTTCGTGCCCAACCCCTCCACTTTGGTGTCTAGGGTTTTCGCCGTGGTTTTGCTCCTTCTGTTGGCGGCGCCGTTGGGAATACCGGTCTACTCATACTTCAAAGCCCGGTTCAAACCGGGTCTGGATATCGAGGGAAGGGTGAATGAACCGTTGATTCGCAGTCAAGATGAGGGAAATGAAATGGAGGCAGATAACAGAGTAAACAAAGAGACGGAGGTGATAAGGAGGGGACCGGTGGTAGGGGAGGAGCATACCATAGTGGAGGCGCTGAAAACCTTGGATTTTTGGATATTGTTTGTGTCTTTTCTGTGTGGGGTTGGAACGGGTTTGGCAGTTATGAACAATATGGGCCAGATTGGGTTGGCCCTGGGTTACTCAGATGTGTCCATCTTTGTATCTTTGACCAGTATTTGGGGCTTTTTCGGTCGGATCATTTCGGGTTCGGTTTCAGAGTACTTCATCAAGTATGTCATTCTTCCAAAAGTAGTAGTACTATAAAATATCTGCATTAGTTTAATGATTGATTTAGCCTTGGAAATAGACAGTTGTGTTGTGAAATTTCAACTTGGTTTTGCTTTGGTTATTTCTTGACCAAACCAAACCAAACATGCAGGTGTAATTCTACCTATACCGTTTTTTTGGTCACTTCAGGATTCATTTATTAACATTGTCTTTTTGTATCTTTCTGATGCATATATATTGACTTTCTTTTTGTAGTGTGTTGTTTTTGCCTTAGTATTTTTTACTTCCATTTTATTCCTTTTTTATATTTGGATGTTACTTTCGGTGGAGGTAGAAGTAAGGCAGGTTCAAAGTTGTGTCCGCAGAATTGGTATTGGACTTTATTGCCAATATAAATGACGTCAGGTTTTAGATTATATGTGGATTGAAAACGCCATGTTTTAGAAACTCCAAAATGCTGATGAAAATTCAATTCATCATTGGATATCCACAATGAATGCAATATCTTGTGTTAGAAATACATTATTTATTACATTAGAGTTACATTCTCCCATAATTTTAATTGAGTGATCTTGTGTGGCAAGAAAGAATGACCATCTATGGACTATGGTTCTAAATTTTGACTAGCACTGTTTGTTCTTTTTTTCCAATTTGCCCTGTTTGCAGGAAAGCTGCAACTCCTAGACCTCTTTGGAATGCAGCTTCTCAAATTGTGATGGCTGTGGGGTACATACTCCTGGCCTTGGCTATGCCTGGTTCCCTTTACATAGGCTCTACCATAGTTGGTATATGCTATGGAGTCCGGCTTGCCATTACTGTCCCAACAGCATCTGAGTTATTTGGCCTCAAATATTATGGTCTCATATACAACATTCTCATCCTTAACCTTCCCTTAGGCTCTTTCCTCTTTTCTGGTCTGCTTGCTGGCATACTGTATGATATGGAGGCAACTACCACTGCAGGAGGAGGCAACACTTGCATTGGAGCTCATTGTTACAGGCTAGTGTTCATAATCATGACTGCAGCTTGTATTGTTGGGTTCTTGTTAGACATTCTATTATCAATCAGAACAAAGAATGTTTACCACAAGATTTCCTTGAGCAAAAAAACCAAGAAATCCTCACAGACATCAAGTAGTCGATGACCAGGAATGGCACATACAAGATGGTGTGACAGTCCTTGGATTGACAAGCTTTTTGCTTAATGATATCCTAATTTCCACCACTATGTTTAACACTCATTCAGATGGTTAACTTCTTTTTTTTGGTAATAAAAGGCGGGCTGTTTGTTTGTACTCCCATTTTCAGTGCTTGGAAGCTTAAGCAGCCTATGTCCTCTGTTGTTGTATCAATAGTTGTTTTTTATTATATGTAAGCAAGAAACAGTGAGAATTTTTGCAGTGACAATTTGAAGAGAAGGAAATGTTGTGAATTTTTTAGGTAGAAGGAAATATTTTGCACTTTGTTCTATGGTGCTATTTTAGGTGTCAAAAATAAAAGTATTTCAGTTTCACAGACTATATTTCATCACACTTGTTTATTCTTCTTCTCTCTAAAGCTTTTCTTCATATGGTCACAATTAGCATTTTGATTTAGAATCTTAAATTTTTATGTTCATACTTTTTCATATATATAAGTTTATATTTCCCAACCACAATGACAAAAGCATGTATCATCCGTTCCATACGCATACATTCTTCGAACAGGAAATCAAATTCACAACTTTCACCATTGTCGAAACTGGGGTCGCGACGGGACGACGAAACAAAGAAAAGAGTATTGAAAATTCGTTTTCAATGGAGTCGCCACCAATATTTATTTTTGAGGGAAAATATCGGAAAAACCCTTTAAAAAAATGGTCTTTGAAACCAGATTTGGATTCGGGAGTCGGTTATGTGCAGAGAAGGTATTAGCACCCTACGACATCCGTCCTAAGACGGTTACCTCTAATTAATTGTGCAAATTTATTAACTTTTGAAAAATATTTATTTTACCCCTTTTAAAAGAAATCTTTTTGTTTTTATTTATTTACAAATTTATTTACATTTTTTATTTTTTTAGATTATGGGAAAAATTTAGAAAAATATTTATTTGGGCTTGACGGGGCCGGTTCCCGCTCCTACGTATCCCCAGCTGCAATGGGGAAATCAAAGCCACGTAGTTCTGAAAGATTGTTGGTGATTGATGATTTTTATTTGAAAGAAAAGATTGAAAAATATTATTTTTACTTGTTTTTGTTATTTTTGAAATAAGTAATTTTTGGAAAAGAATTTTGTTTGCACGGGGTTCAAATCAAACACTTGGTTTGCTCAATAAACCCTTACGATCTTAATAATATTAAAGTCAGCATCCACTGCTCAATTAATATTATTAGTCGTTGTGAAAATTTAATTTTTATATATATTATTTTGAAGAGAATTTTTTTAAATAATTTGAAAAGGATTTTTTTTTTTGTTTTAATTTTGAAAAGAAAATTTTGTTTTTTTATATATTTTTGAAAAGAATTTTTTTTTATTTTGAAAAGGAATGTTTTATTATAACCTATTTTTTGCATGGGGTTCAAGTCAAACACTTGGTTTGCTCAATAAACCCTTATGATCTAAATAAAGTTAAAGTCAGTATCCACTGCTCAATTAACCTATTTAGTCATTGCATAGATTAAAATAAAATATTCCTAAATTTATTAAAGCATTTGAATTATTATTTATTCACAAAAGGATATAAAATTGACAATTATGTAGAAGTAAGATAAAATTTAAATTAAATGATTATTTACAAAGTGAAAGAAAATTCAAATCATAAATATTTAAAATCATATTAATCTTAAAAGGAAAAAGAGTAAAGCTAAAAAGAAAAAGGTGGGATCAGAGTATTGAACTCTTCACGCTCCACCTCACGGTTCACACACCCACAATCAGGAAATAAAGACAACCTAATAGAGAAAAAGGAAGAAAGAAAAGAAAGAAGAGGGAGAGGAAAGAGAGGAGGGGCGGCAACCAGAGAGAAGGAAGAAGAGGGGAAGAGGGAAGCAGCTGCAGATCTGAATCGATGCAGCGATTCAAGAGCTGCGCGCGGTGGTGAACAGTGTCGTTCCAAGATTCTCGCAGCGGTGAAGGGAGGAACGAGACGCGGACAGGAACTTGCGGTAGTGGTGCTTTCAGTGGCTGAAGATTGGACGTGAGACTATATTGAAACTTGATTTTTATTGTCCAAATTAGATTGTTGGATTTTTGTATATAGGATTATTGAATTCTGTGATTGTTATCCTACTACATCCATTAGGCATTTCACTTTCATGCACCCAACCAACAATTCAATCCTAAACTATGCCATTAATCAATCATACAATCCAAAATGCATTAACAAAATAAAGAACATAATAAGAACCTGAAGATTGAATCTACTTTACTCTATGTGCTCCTGATTGCTGTCTCTTGTGCCTGTTTCCCCTGTATGATTCTCGCAGTTCTCTTTGTTTTTCAGAATGCTGTCTTCCTTCTTTCGTCTTTCTCCGTTACTGTATATACTTTTTTTTTTTGAGTAAGCCTCGTCTCTCGTGATAGTGTAGCCTGATCCTTTTTATACCTAGCTGAGAGGTAACTACTTCGTCCACAATATCAGAAAACCACTCCCCATTTCTCCTCCTTTTTCTCCACTTTAACAACAACCTTATCCCTATCCCACTTAGTAACTACCTGGTCAATGGTATAAGTTTTTTTTTTCTTTTTCTTACCTTTTTCAGATTTATTATTTTTATGATTTAAATTTGAAATTTAAAATCATTTTTAGAATTTTTACCTTTTATTTTCGGATTTTTTTTTTATTTTCTGAAGTGTAATTTTTTATTTTTTTTTTAATTTTTTTATTTTATTTGATTTTTTTAGATTTTTATTTTTTTTTATATCAAATTTATTTTTTGAATTTCTAGACTATTTATTTTTTAGTTTTAAAACTATTTTCAGATTTATATATTATTATTATTATTTGAATTTTTTTTTATTTTGAGCTTTTATTTGTAAATCAAATTCAACTGAAATTGAAATTAAAAACAAAGCTAATATTAGCCCGGATAAAATTGGGTATTCACAGTTGCCCCTCTTTATATATTTCTTATTAAATAATCTAAGTAACAATGTTTTTTTAGATTATGGTAATAAGAAATAGGTAAAGAAGTGAATCAATTTTATCTGAGGGGTGACATGAGGTGCAAGGACCTTAAAGAAAAATCAACATCATGGACTGAAATGTCCAAAGCGATGATGAAAGGACAAGGTTTCAAATAGATGTTGAACCCTTGACTGACAAGGTAAGAGCATGTCGGACCAATACCAGACCGTGAGAGTAACTGAGTGTCGGGCCGATACTGTGCTTTGAAACAAGAAAGTAAAAAAGGTGTCAGGCCGATACCGGGCTTTGAGACTGAAAAGTAAAAAGGGTGCCAGGCCGATACTGGGCTTTGAAACAGCAAAGTAAAAAGGGTGTCAGGCCGATACTGGGCTTTGAAATAGAAAAGTAAAAAGGGGTGTCGGGCCGATACCGGGCTTTTGAGTGAAAAGGGTGCCAGAGTAGGTGCTGGGCTTTTGACTGAAATGGGTGCCGAAGTTGGTCTCGGACTTTTGACTGAAATAGGTGCCGAAATTGGTCTCGGACTTTTGACTGAAATAGGTGTCGAAGTTGGTCTCGGACTTTTGACTGAAATGGGTGCCGAAGTTGGTCTCGGACTTTTGACTAAAATGGGTGCCGAAGTTGGTCTCGGACTTTTGACTGAAACAGGTGCCGAAGTTGGTCTCGGACTTTTGACTGAAATCGGTGCCGAAGTTGGTCTCGGACTTTTGACTGAAATGGGTGCCGAAGTTGGTCTCGGACTTTTGATTGAAATGGGTGCCGAAGTTGGTCTCGGACTTTTGACTGAAATGGGTGCCGAAGTTGGTCTCGGACTTTTGACTGAAATGGGTGCCGAAGTTGGTCTCGGACTTTTGACTGAAATAGGTGCCGAAGTTGGTCTCGGACTTTTGACTGAAAGAATTGCGGACTTAAAAAGTCCAAGACATGCAATGTCATGTAATGCATGAATGATATAAAATGTTATGATGCAAGATTACCTGAGCGATGATTTTTTTCTTTTTTCTTTTTCTTTTCTTTTTCTCTTTTTTTCATTTGGGTATCCCCGTCCCTACAGCATCAGGCATCCTGAGTCAGGCAGATGAGTGATCCATTTATGACTTGCTTTTCCTTTTTGGATGATCAAGTATCTGGATGTGAGTGAGAACTATTATGAAGCTGTTGCTATGAGGCAAACGGTTCCATCCTTAAATCTTCACTGAGGAATTTGTTAAGTTCATTGTGATCCTTAACCATTAAAGTAATTGTAATGCCTTGAAATTTGTATGTTAACACTAATTCCTTTTCAATTTATGATTATAAAATGCAAGAGAAATTGACCAGTAAATGAAAGGGAAATATTTATTTAAGAAAGAGATAATATTTACAAGAATGGTTATTGTTTAAGGACAAAAGTGTTATGTACACAAACTCAACAAAGGTAAAAGGGTTAGATTGGTGAAGGTATTGGACAACTTGAATCACGCTTTTCGATGATAATGCAAGTACCACCCGTTGTGAACTTTGACTCCCCACTAATAAGCTTATGAGAAGAAGGAATTTGCCCCAGTTTAAACCCTGATCTGTGATTGCCCCGGTTTGTTATTCTGGCAAGTTACTTGATAACACATCATTTGCCCCAGAGACTGGCCTCCACATATCATCTACCCCAGTTGATGAATTCAATACCTCCTTCACATTACCCTAACTTTTGCCTGAGCTGCTATTGCGAGTTTTCAACTCAACGGGTTGCTCTAACTTTTGCCTAGGTCGTCCCTTCGGATTTTCAACCTAGCGAGCTTTTCTTTTCTCCCTTTCTCTCTCTCTTCTTCTTCTTCTTCTTCTTCTTCTTCTTCTTCTTCTTCTTTTTTAAGCATAATACTTCTTTACAGCATCGGAATTCACAGGGTATTGGAGCTCTTTGCCATCCATACTTGTGAGGATTAGGGCTCCTCCAGAGAAAGCCTTCTTTACCACATAGGGACCTTCGTAGTTGGGCGACCATTTACCGAGGTGATCCTTTTGGGCTGGTAGGATCTTTTTTAGCACCAAATCACCTTCTTGAAATTCTCGCAGGCGCACTTTCTTTTCAAATGCTCTTTTTAATCTTTTCTGGTATAACTGACCATGACATATTGCATTCAGTCTTTTCTCTTCAATGAGGTTCAATTGATCAAAACGAGCTTTTACCCATTCTGCTTCTTCCAACTCAGTTTCCATCAATACTCTTAAGGAAGGGATCTCAACTTCAATAGGGAAGACTGCTTCCATTCCATACACCAATGAAAAAGGTGTTGCCCCGGTTGAAGTACGAACAGAAGTACGGTATCCGTGCAAAGCGAATGGAAGCATTTCATGCCAGTCCCTGTATGTCACAACCATTTTTTGAATGATCTTTTTTATGTTCTTGTTTGCTGCTTCAACTGCCTCGTTCATCTTCGGGCGGTATGGGGAGGAATTATGATGCTGAATCTTGAAGTCTTCACACAATTCTGTCATCATCTTGTTGTTCAAATTTGTCACATTGTCTGTGATGAGTTTATTGGGTAGACCATAGAGACATATCAGCTCCCTTTTGATAAACTTTACTACCACACTGCGAGTCACATGGGCATATGAGGTGGCTTCAACCCATTTGGTGAAGTAGTCAATCGCAACTAGGATGAAGCGATGTCCATTCGATGCCTTTGGTTCAATTGGGCCAATGACATCCATTCCCCACATTGAGAATGGCCAGGGTGATGACAAGACATTCAGAGATGTAGGTGGAGCATTGATGTTATCAGCATATGTTTGACACTTGTGGCATTTCTTCACATGATTGAAGCAGTCATTCTCCATGGTCAGCCAATAATAACCAGCCCTCAAGATTTTCTTTGCCATAGCATGCCCATTTGTATGGGTCCCAAAAGATCCTTCATGCACTTCACTGATGATTTTCTTCGCTTCAGATGCATTTACACACCTAAGAAGTACCATGTCATGGTTCTTCTTATATAGCACGTCCCCATTTAGAAAGAAGCTCATTGCCAATCTCCTCAGCGTCCTCTTGTCATTCTCTGAAGCACCTGAGGGGTATTCCCTATCTTTGATATATTCCTTGATGTCATGATACCAAGGTTTTCCATCTGATTCTTCTTCTACAGAATGACAGTATGCTGGTTGTTCACGATACTGAATTTTTATGAGCGACATGTCTTCTTCATTATTCAATGCGAACATTGACGACAGTGTAGCCAATGCATCTGCTAGCTGATTGTCTTCTCGAGGTATGTGATCAAAGGTGATCTCATCGAATTGCTTCATTAATTCCTTGATGTGAGCATGGTAAGGAATTAATTTGGCATCTCGAGTTACCCATTCGCCCCTGAGCTGGTGAATCACCAAGGCTGAGTCACCATATACTACAAGATTCTTGACCTTTGACTCAATTGCTGCTTGAATTCCAAGGGTGCATGCTTCATATTCTGCCACATTGTTCGTGCAGTCAAAACACAACCTAGTTGTGATAGGGACGTATTGTTTTTCAGGGGAAATTAGGATTGCCCCAATTCCATGCCCCAGTAAATTAGAGGCACCATCAAACATCATGGTCCACTTGCTTTTCTTCCGATGGCTCTTCAAACAACGCCATTATGTCTTCATCAGGGAATTCACACTGCATTGACTGATAATCATCCACTGGCTGGTGTGCTAGGTAATCGGCAAGAGCACTGCCTTTGATTGCTTTCTGAGTCACATATACGATATCATATTCTGACAACAGAACTTGCCATCGAGGGATCCTCCCAGTGAGTGCAGGCTTTTCAAAGATGTACTTGATCGGATCCATTTTAGATACCAACCAAGTTGTGTGACTTAGCATGTACTGCCTTAGACGACGGGCTGCCCAGGCCAATGCACAACAGGTTCGCTCCAACAAAGAATATCTTGTTTCATAGTCAGTGAATTTCTTACTCAGATAGTAAATAGCATGTTCTTTCCTTCCAGAATCATCATGTTGACCTAACACGCATCCCATGGACTCATCAAGTACCGTCAAATACATAATGAGTGGTTTTCCAAACACTGGTGGTACTAGAATTGAGGGACTTTGCAGATATTGTTTGACTTTCTCAAAAGCTTCCTGACAATCTTCATTCCAGCTCATGGGTTGATTTTTGCGTAGCAATTTGAAGATTGGCTCGCAAGTAGCAGTCAACTGGGATATGAATCTAGAAATGTAGTTTAATCTTCCCAGGAATCCTCGAACCTCCTTCTCTGTACATGGTGGTGGCATTTCAAGAATTGCTCGCACTTTACCAGGGTCTACTTCAATTCCTTTTTCGCTGACCATGAATCCCAACAACTTGCCAGATTTCACTCCAAATGTGCATTTAGCTGGATTTAGTCTGAGTTTAAACTTTCTGAGCCGCTCAAATAACTTCTGCAAATGAATTACATGATCTTCTTCATTCTTTGACTTTGTAATCATGTCATCTACATAAACTTCAATCTTTTTGTGCATCATATCATGGATCAAAGTTACCACCGCTCTCTGATATGTTGCCCCAGCATTTTTCAACCCGAAAGGCATGACCTTGTAGCAGAAAGTGCCCCAAGGAGTGATAAATGTAGTTTTCTCACGATCCTCTTCAGCCATTCTGATTTGGTTGTATCCTGAGAATCCATCCATGAAAGAAAAGAAAGAATGTTTGGCTGTATTGTCTATCAAAACATCAATATGAGGCAATGGAAAATCATCTTTAGGGCTGGCTCTGTTTAGATCACGGTAATCCACGCACATTCGAACCCTTCCATCCTTCTTGGGTACTGGCACTATATTGGCAACCCATTCCGGGTAATTTGCGACAACAAGGAAGCTTGCGGCGAGCTGCTTCTTGACTTCTTCTCTGATCTTTAGGGACATTTCGGGTCTCAACCGCCTTAACTTCTGTTTGACTGGTGGGTATTCAGGTTTCAGTGGCAGTCTATGCTCCACTATGGATGTGTCCAGACCTGGCATGTCTTGGTATGACCATGCAAATATGTCATGATAATCATGTAACAGCTTTATCAACTTGAGGCGTTCCTCACTTTTCATGAAAGTGCCAATTTTAACTTCCTTTTTCTCTTTCTCCGCCCCCAAATTTATTACTTCAGTTGGTTCTTCATGAGGTTGGATTTGCTCGGTTTCTTGTTCAACCAGCCTTTGCAACTTAGGGTCAAGTTCTGAATCACTATCATTTTCCTCATCTGCTTGATTAATGGGATCATCAAAATTAACTGATGTGGTACAAGCATTATCACTTTCAAGCGTGTTACTTTCAGATCTGCATATATTTTTTTGTTTGGGCAAGAAAAGGAATAAAATGAACAATAATTCAAAAGACAAGGGCTTGAAGAAAAATAAAGAGGAAAGAGATATTTATTGGAAAAATTCAAAATGCATTTTATTCATTATAAATGAAAAAGGAACAAATGTCAGCCCTTATTGAAAAGAAATCCTAAGGCCTTGGGCAGAGCCATAAGATCAGCATTACAAAAAATTACTTGAAGTTAAAAATCACAGGTAGCTCAACAATTTCCCAGTTGGGGAGCTTTGCATCTGGTGGACCCACACGAACCCAAATGTTGTTCACATCTCCTTGAGTATGCCCTTCTGCAGCGGCTATCAGGTTTGAGTGTTCAAATCCAGCACTTATAAAGCTTTCTCTAATGTCGCAGATAGGGACCCCCTCCAGTTCTGGGCTCTCTTCCCCCTAGCCTGGCCAACCTCTTTTCCTCCTTTTCTTCAACAAACATCTTTACATCAGCATTTGAGGGTTTGTAACCCAAGCCAAATTTGTCTTGCTTTCCCATAAAATCGGGCAGCCGGCTCACCCCCTGCCCATACCTTCCTAGCCCTCGTCCGTACTGATACCCGTTCTCCAGCATGACTCTCGCAACCATCATTAAAGCATCTGATGGCTGGGATTCGACAATAGGCTTCTCATAGGTTGCATGGGCAATCTCGAGAGCTTGGAATGAAGTCTCAAGAGCCTCTTCAGCAGCTTCGATGTAGGGAGTGGAGGAAGGTTTACTGATAAGCAAATCATCCTCAGCAGAAATGATAATCAACTTGTTATCAACAATAAACTTCAATTTCTGGTGCAAGGTGGAGGTTACGGCTTTTGCACTGTGGATCCAAGGTCTTCCCAAGAGGCAACTATAAGCTGGTGCGATGTCCATTACTTGAAATACTACGTCAAAGGTTACAGGGCCGATTTGGAGAGGTAGACTGATTTCCCCTATCACTTCTCTCCGGGAACCATCGAAAGCTCTAACCACCATGGACCTTGGTTTCATTTGCGACCCATTAGATGGTAGCTTTGCAAGTGTTTCCTTTGGCATCACATTCAACGAAGACCCATTATCAACCAAAACCCTTGCCAAGATGCAGTCCATATACTTCACTGAGATATGAAGGGCTTTATTATGATCTGCCCCACCTGCTGGCATTTCCTCCTCTGTAAATGTGAGATAATTATTGGCGGTAATGTTACCAATAATACCCCCAAGTTGCTCGGTAGAAATGTTGTGGACCACATGAGCTTCTTTCAGTATATTCAACAAGATCTTCCTATGTGGTTCCGAATGCATCATCAGAGACAACAAGGATATCCTGGCGGGGGTTCGATTTAATTGGTCGATCACCCTGTATTCACTTTGCTTGATAAGTTTCAAGAACTCACAAGCTTCTTCATCGGAGGCAGTCTGCTTCGGCACTTCCTTCCTTGTTTCCTCAGTGATTTCCTTCTGACTGGTCATCTCCTTTCCTTTCTCTTTCTCCTTTATGACCTCACTTGATTGAGTGGTTCTGAACTCGTCAGGTGTATAGATACGGCCACTCCAAGTCATTCCGCCCACTCCCGCAATATTTGTCACATTGGGGGTGTCCACATTAGTTTCCCCTACCTGTCGGTCTCCAACGAGAACTTCCACATCATATCTCCATGGTACGACCTTATTATCCTTGTAGGGAAATGATGTAGGTACTTGGATAGTGATGGGTATTGGTCTATTGGTGGTTCTAACTGCTGCATCCCTGGTATAGTGGACGACCAAGGGTTTTGGGGAAGTTGAGGCTGAATAGTCGATTACAGATACATCAACTATATTTCCACCACAGCCTATCTGCACCAACTTTCTGTCCATCATGTCCTGTAGCATTCGTTTGAACTCTTCGCAGTCTTCGATGGTGTGATTTGTATCGGAGTGCAGTTCACACATGCCATCTCCAGCGATGTTCCCATTAACCCAACCTGCTTTGCACAACTCCTTGAAAATAACCCTCAACGGGGTTTTCACCTCTTCCACTCTCCTCCTCATACATTGTTCTTCCTCTTCAACTACACTCACTGATGGCCCCCCATGTCTTGGCAGCAGATTCTTGCCCACATTAGGATTATCTTCCTTGAAGTTTAGCCATCCAGCATTAACCAATTCTTGCACTTTGAACTTTAGCGCCCTGCAATTTTCCGTGGAGTGGCCAATGGCTCCCTTATGATAGTCACATTTAGCATTAGGGTCATATCCCCTAGGAAACGGAGGCTCCATAGGTTTCATCGGGTAAGGCACCACCAATGAGTTTTGGATCAAGATAGGAAGTAATTCTGTATAAGCCATGGGGATGGGATCAAACTGGACTTGTCTTCTGTCTTGGTTATTTTCTGGTCTTGGTTGGTTAAGATTAGGGCTTGGGTTCCATGGTCGGCCTTGCTGGGGAGGTCTTATAGGGGCTTGAGGGGTAACAGGTGTGAATGGACGAATGGGAGATTGTGCGATGGTTGTGACCTGTGGGTAAGGTAAAGGGGCATGAAAGGTTTGTTGAAAGTGAGGGGGTCTATAATTAGGCCCACCAAAGGGTTGGTAGGTTACTGCATTTGTCTCCCCCTCTCTTTTTCTTTGAGGCCCAGATGTAGGTTTCTTTGAATTATTCATTGTAGAGGTATCACTGGCGATCTTCCCACTCTTCAAACCATTTTCTACCCTTTCTCCTATAATCACAAGGTCTGAGAAGCTCGATGTCATGCTTCCAATCATCCTATCATAGTAAGGAGCTCGTAGAGTATCGATGAACAAGGTCACCACTTCCCTATCAGACAATGGGGGTTGCACTTGTGCTGCCAATTCACGCCACCTCTGGGCGTATTCCTTGAAGGTCTCATCATTCTTCTTGGACATTGCTTGTAGCTGCAATCTATCCGGCGCCACTTCCATATTGTATCTATATTGCTTAAGGAAAGCATCAACCAAGTCTTTCCAACTCCGAACACGAGCTCGCTCCAGGTGCACATACCAACTCAATGCAGCACCAGTCAAGCTATCTTGGAAACAATGGATGAGCAGCTTATCATCATGGGCATAAGAGGCCATCTTTCTGCAATACATGGTCAAATGACTTTTGGGCAGGTGGTGCCCTTGTATTTGTCAAAGTCTGGCATTTTGAATTTTGGTGGGATGACCACATCTGGTACTAAGCATAGATCTGTTGCATCTCCGATGTCATAATTATTACCTTCCACCACCTTTAGCCTTTCTTCCAACAGCCGCAATTGTGTTTCCTCTATACTTTTGCCTTCACCCGTAGCAGCACCAAAGACCATAGACTGATTCGGCATGCTAAAATTGGTGGCTTGCTGCCATGGAAACCATTGTACGTTCTGTGCAGGTGTAACTCCAAGGACTGCTGCAGCTGAACCCTTCTCTTGAGAACTTGGAGTCACAGAATTAAAGACTTGTTGTGCACTGGGTGTAGTTGTAACTCCCACAACATTTGTTGCCGAACCCTGTGGTGGGGTGTTTTGAGAATCTGCTACCTTCGCATCTGATCCTTGTGGTTTAGCAGTTTGATCCGATGCGTTATTGACAATTGGTGGTGCATAGTTGGGAGGAAGGCCATACAGAGGCCATTGGACTTCTGGAGGATCTACTTGTTGTACGGGCTTGTTCAAGTGCACTGTTACGGGCATCAACCCTTGGGTAAAACCAGGTGGATAATCAGGTGTAGCTGTTGTTTCAGTAGTATCCACCATAGACCTTTTTTCTGCACTCTTTTGCATTGCTTCGAACATCTGAGTCATTTGCTTCACTGTAGAGGTCCCTTCTGCATTCTGCTTTTCCATTATCCGCATGGACTCACTCATTTTGTCCATCTCCGCCCTCATTTGCTTGATCTCCTTTTTCAGCTCTTTATCGAGGGGAGAATTCTCACTTGAATAACTGTCAACCGCATCACAATTTGAGATGTGGGGAACCTCCTTCGCAAATGGTCAATAACGAAGGAGGTTCCTCACATCTCAAATTGTGATGCGGTTGACAGTTATTCAAGTGAGAATTCTCCCCTCAATAAATAACGTCTCGTTGGCTGCTCTTGTCGTCTACTAGCAATGCAATGTAACACCCCACATTTCCGGTAGAAATGGGGTTGACAGTTATTCAAGTGAGAATGCTCCCCTCAATAAATAATGTCTTCCTCAAGATAAAGAGTGAGTGAAATTCAAACGGCTACTTTTATTCCATACCAATTCAAAATGAGTACAAGCAACGATTTTAAAGCAGAATGATTACATCCCTAACTCAATTTCCACTAAAGCTCCTAGATACATCTTGACAGAATTTTACAAGCTTGAAAATCTTCCATGGGAGCTTCATTCCGGGACTTGAATCGATTTCCTCATTTGCCTCACGAACTCGTGCTGTCAAGGTTGCCACATGATCTTGAGTAACTTCAGCCATTTTTTCACAAGTCTGCATCAATTTTCTCTGAAATATCAAAATCAAATGAATTATCTGGGGTTTTGTTTTAAGGAAATATAATAGGTGTAATCTTCGTACTTTATCAATTTACTGTAAGCGCCACAAGCCCAACCGAATATTCGGGGCATTTGTTGGGTAAATAATAATTTGCCACACCATTGTCAGTGGGACTGAGTAATTACTGTACTACAGTTTATAGCAAAAATGTCCTAAATCAATTGGATGGATCATATCATATGAGTAAACTGGGGCTTGAACTCGTGTTGGGGTAGGCCTAGTCTTATCGCAAATTGTCAGTTGTCTGACTCTAAGCTAGTTTTATCAGTGAAGAGGAGAAAGGGGAGTTGCTTTTGGAACCCCCTTTTGCTATTCACACCCCCTTAATATACCCCGTCCCATTCCGTTCCGCAACTCCCCCCTTTAATTTTTTTTTAAGCTTCGAGTTTAGAGACGGAATTATTCCGTCTCTAAACTCACCCTTACTTTTTTTTATGCTTTTGGTTTAGAGACGGAATTATTCCGTCTCTAAACTCACCCTTACTTTTTTTTATGCTTTTGGTTTAGAGACGGAATTTTTCCGTCTCTAAACTCGTCTCCACAATGCACGCCCCGTCCGGAAGGGGTATTATTAGGGGGGTGTGAATAGCAAAAAGAGAGTTTCCAAAAGCAATTCCCAAGAGAAAGTAACCACCTTCGGTCCATTTCTTCTTGAACTCGTGTTGGTAGGCCCAGTATTATCGCAAACAACACTTGGGGTCCGCTTGAAAACTAAAATATGGTTTCAAAATGTAGTAATTTGATCAAAAAAATTATGTAAGAAAAAAGAAAAAAAAAAAAGGAAACCTAATCTATTATCTATCTATTCTATCTATCTATTACTTAATACAAGAAAATGGTTCGCCAAGTATCTATCTATTACTTAATACAAGAAAAGGGTTCGCCAAGTGCACGTGTCCGCTCCTCCTTTGTTTCTTTATTTCCTCTCCACGCGTCCGCTCCATTTTTTTTCCTTTTTTATTTCTTTTTTTATTTCTTCTCCAACACACTTCGGTCTCTTTCTCTGTTTTTTTTTCTTTTTTTTAAAATTTTTCTTTCTAACTTTCTTTCTGTTTTGCTTTTTTATTTTATTTTTTTATCATTTAAGATATCAATTATTTTTTTCAATTTTCTAATATATCATTTATCTCATTATTTTATTTATTAATGATTTCACTTATTATTTCTCTTATCTATTTAAATTATATTAAAATTGTTTTCCTAATACACGTGTCATATTTTTTTCACTTATATTTTTAATTTTTTATTTTCACCTCAATAAAGTAAATATTTTATGAATTACAGGTATCCTCCACGGGAGACGGTCCTCCTTCTTTCTTTCCTTTCGTTCCTATTAATGTTTCATTACAAAAGTGATGTTTTTTATAAACCACGAGTATCCTCCACGAGGTAGTTGTGCTCTTACTGACCATTTTCTTCACCTGACCCCTCCCTTTTTATCACACTTTAAATTTATTTCTTCATTATTATATTAAAATAATTTATCTCATTATTCATTCATATTTTTTTGTTTTCTTATATAAAAACACAGATTAAAAAATATAATAAATGTGTCGATTTATATTAAACTTAAATGTTTTCCAATATATCATTTATCTCTATATTTATTATTTTCTTAAAATATGTCGATTTATATTTATTCTGCATCTTAAAATTGTTCTCCCAGACCCAGTAACGTTTTCGCAATTGAGTTTTTTTAATTTTTTATTTTCATTTCAGTAAAATGATTTTTTATGAAGCACGCATATCTTTCACGGGAAACAGATATGTTCCTGTCGTTTTCTTTTTTTTCTTTTTTATCATACAATCATTTTCTTTTTTTAGCTTTATTATATAAAAATATTTTCTCTCTTTATTCGTCCTATAAATATGTTTCATTACAAGAGTGACTTTTAATGAATCACGGGTATCATCCGCGAGGGCAATTGTGCTCTTATTGTTTTCTTTATTTTTTTCATCACACTTTACCTTTTTTTATTATTATGTTCAAACAATTTCTCTGATTATTCATTCATATTTATTTATTTCGTTACATAAAAACACATATTTTTTTTTGGAAACAATGGAAACTAAAAAACAAAAGAAAAAAGAAACAAAAAATAGAACTCAAACTCTACCCCTAGGAAAGCAATCTCCCCTAGCATCAGCTAATAAAATATCTCGAAACTCACCCATATCATCTAAAAGGACTATGACAGAGGAATTGGCATGAGCTCCTTTCTTTGGTAATGCATCTACACATTGGTTTCCTTCTCTTGGGATATGATCAATTTCAACTTCCCAATCTTTTACTAAGAATCCCAATATATCAGAGATTACTCCAATAAAACAGTGAAATTTAGGGAACTCACCCTTAATCAAATGCAAAGCATGAAGAGAATCTGTCCAATAAATAGCTTTTTTAAAGCCCATACTCCAAGCAATTCTCATACCATAAAATATAGCATTAAGTTCAGCTTGCAGAATAGATGAAGTATCCAATGTGCCATAAAATCCTTTCAAACAGTCTCCATTAGCATTCCTGATGATTCCCCCAAATCCAGCCATTCCAAGGTTGGGAAGGTAGCTACCATCTACATTAATAGCAACTAAATCAACAGGTGGAGAGATCCATTTAATCAGTTTAGTTCCTGTACCAACTGAAACTGATTTTTGAATAAATAGCTCCCTGAACAGATTGCTCTGGTTAACCACCTTGCAGAACAAGTTGGCTGTTGCAATTCTCAAACCATTGAAGACAAATCTATTCCTTGTCAACCAAAATTCCCAGACATCAGAGAGAAATAAGGTACTGAACTGATTACAGGCCCATTTCAACCAATCATATGTATTGGAAAGAGAAAGGAATTGAGCATTCTTGGTAAACCCCAGTTTGTCCCAAATTAATACTGCAGCAGGGCAATTTCTAAGGCAATGAAGATCATCTTCCTCCTCACAGAGACAGAACAGACAAGTAGCAGAAGCTGTGATATTTCTATGGTGCGGCAGTTTTTTAGTAGGAAGCCTCTCACAAGCAGCCAACCAAACAAAGAATCTAATAGATTCACTACAAGGGAGCCTCCATATCCAGGACCAAGTCTTCCCATCTGAAATAAAATTTTGCTGAAGCAAGAGCCAATTGTATGCATCCCTAGCTGAGTAATTGCCATCAGAGGAGCTGGACCATGCAATTACATCTTGAATTCCAGTAGATAAACGAGGCCTGATGGAGTTAATGATTTGAATGATGGAATTAGGAATATTAGTCCACAACATTTGAGGGTCCCAACTATTACCATCCCATAAGTCTGCAATCTTTAGTTCAATATCATGGGTGTTAATGAAAGGTATTTCCCTACATAAAGGGCCTGTTGGCAGCCAACTATCAAAAAGGAAATTAGAGGCTCCATCGCCAATCCTAGATTGAAATCCATCATGGAGAGCAGAAGCTGCTTTCTTAATTGATTTCCAAATGAAAGATACTCCTTTCATTGGTTTTAAACAGATTCTCAGCTCCATATTTTGCATTAAGGACCTTATACCAAAGTTTGGAATCATTTCTCTGCAGAATATTCCAGACATGCTTACCAAGGAGGGAGGTATTTTTTTAATCTGGCCACCTTAATCCCAAGAGCACCCAATTTCCTAGGTTTTGAAATTTTTTCCCAGCTGACAAGGTGAACCCCACCTGAGTTATTCCCTTTCCAAAGGAATTCTCTAATAGACCTGTCCACAGCATTGCATATGCTTTGGGGGAGCCAATGAACTTGCATGGGGTAAGTAGGAATGGAATTTAAAACTGAAGTAGAGAGAGCAAGCCTTCCAGCCTTGTTCAGAAGCTTTCCTTTCCAAGATGTTAATCTCTGATTAACTCTATCAATAATATAATTGAAATCCTCCTTTACAGGTCCTTTGGTGAAGATCTTGAAGCCCATATACTTTTCCAAAGATCCTGTGAGTTGAATTCCAGAGATAGAAGCTAATTTCTGTTGCTTTCTCATTGGGACAGCAGGAGAACAAAAGGCTCTGGACTTCTCCAGATTGACTTTAAAACCAGAAATTTGGAAAAATTTCTGAACAATACTTGACAGAAGTCTGATCTGGTTGGACTTAGCTTTGGCAAACAAAAGTACATCATCTGCGAAAAATAAGTGAGAGATTCCAGGACTTTAGGGGCAAATCTTGACAGGAATTAGGGATTTATCAAGGACAACATCATTAAGTAAAGCACCCAATTTTTCCATACACATTACAAATAAATAGGGTGATAAGGGATCACCCTGTCTAAGACCCCTTTTAGGAGAAAATGGGGGGCACTTATTACCATTCCATAAAAGAGAGATTGAAGTTTCATAAATGCCACATAAAATAAGGTTTATAATTGGGAGTGGAAAGCCATACTCAATCAAAATATTTTCTAAAAATTTCCAATCAACCCTATCATAGCTTTTTCTAAATCAATTTTAAAAATAATATTACCTTTCTTATTTTTAGATTTCCTCATGTGGTGAACCACTTCTTGTAAAATGATAGCATTATCAGAGGTGCTCCTACCAGGAATGAAACTAGCCTGGAGAGGGCTAATCAAATCCTTGAGAATAGGCCTCAATCTATTGACAAGAACCTTTGACACTATTTTGTAAATACAATTACACAAGCTTATAGGTCTGAGATCCTTAAAATGTTTAGGCTTGTCCTCCTTAGGAATTAAAACAATGAGTGTTTCAGCTGCTACAGGTGGTATTTTACTAGTACTAAAGGCTTCCCTAACAAAATGCCATACATCATCCCCTATCCTATCCCAATACATTTTAAAGAATATAGCTTGAAAGCCATCAGGCCCAGGGGCCTAGTAGGCTTTAATGGATGAAAGAGCTCTAAAAACTTCCTGTTTAGAAATAGGAACAAGGAGATTGCCTATATCAATCTGGGAAAGCTTTGGCAAGATTGGGGAAGGAATAAATTCCCCATTAGCAGAGGTTGAACAAAAGAGGTCTTTAAAATAAGCTACAACTTCCCCTTGAAGGATAATATCATCAGAACACCAATTACCATTAGGGAGAACCAGCCCATTAATTCTATTTTTGGCTCTCCTAACCACAATTTGGGCATGGAAGAATGCAGTATTTCTATTACCAAATCTAACCCAATTCTCCCTAGATTTTTGAAACCAGTTTAGTTCTTCATGAACCAACAAACTATTATACTCCTCCAAAAGAGCATTTTGTAATTAGATAAGACTAGATGATTCCTTTTCCTCAAGAGCTTTCTCAATACCCTGAAGTCTTTTTTCTAATATTGTCTTCTTTGCAAAAATTGAGCCAAACACTTCTTTATTGAATTTAATTGAGGCTTCCCTAACATCAGAAAGGCATTGTAAAGTATCATGTTCAGATATACTCCATACAGAGTTGACACCAAGGAGTTGTACTGGGGATGAGTAAACCAAGCAGCCTGAAATCTAAAAGGTTTTTCTCCCCGGGATACAGGTTTGCCACCACATCTAAGAAAAATGGGGTGATGATCAGAATGAAGTTTACAGAGATTTTCAACTGAACCATTTGGGAAAGCCATTCTCCAGGAATGGTTAGCAAGACTTCTATCAAGTCTTCTATGAACCCAGTGACCACCTCTACAATTTCTACTCCATGTGTATTTAGAACCAAAACTGCCTAGATCAATTAGATTACATGAATCTATATGAGTAGCAAAGGATGAAGCTCTAGACATAGAGAAACTACCCCCTTTTTGTTCAAATAAATAAAGAATATCATTAAAGTCTCCTAATAGAACCCAAGGTTTAGTTATCACACCTCTCAGATCAACAAGATTCTGTCAAAGCAAATTTCTAACACTAAGAGCAAGATTAGCATATATACCAGAACACAACCAACTATCATTGCCAATAGAGATACTAACAGTAATAGATTGTGAGCAAGTATGAAATACATAAAATTGGAAAGAAGAACCTGATTGTTTCAAAGCCCAGATGCCTCCCATATGGCCATTTGCCTCTTCAATTGCAATTGGACTATAGCCAATACCATTCCAAAAGAGGAGTGTGTTTTCAAATTTGGTATGTGTTTCCAAAATATACACCAAATCAGGTTTATGCTTCCTCACCAGGTCTTTGATATGCCTCTGACTTTTCTTATTAGCAGCACCTTTTATGTTCCAGGATAGGACTGTAAAATCTTTAAAAGAATGCATCATAATAAACAAGAATAATGATTGGGGAGGGAAAGTTAAACCTCTAATGATCCAAACCATTAAACTGAATTTAGTAAAACTACCCAAAGGATACCAACAAAGGATACAACTGAAGTCAAACTTCCATATCCTCCTCCTCTGAACTTTGCTCATCACTCTCTTCATTATCAGGATCACTTGAATCCATGGCATCCTCAAAATCTGAATTCTTTCTAGCATTATCAGGGGGTTTACCTTTAAAAATGGGAATTCCCTACACAATCTGAACCTTTAAACCTTCTGAGTTGCTGAGTGATTTTGTATTTCCCAAAGAGACAGCTTTGGAAGTCTCATCAGGAGGTCTAGAATTGGTATCAGATCCTCTTTGTAAAGTCTGACCCTTTAAACTAGTTGGCTGACTTGAAGATTCTGAGATATCTGATGAGGCAATTTTTCCAAGATTTGGAATAGAGACATCTGTAGTCTTCCCTTTAGTTTCCAAACTTTTGGATGTTTTGGACACATTGTTGAAAAGCTTGGTGATATCCAGAGAAGGCATGGATGGCCTTGGTCTTTTCTTCTTAATCCAAGATTTAGAAGATTGCCCTTCTTCTGAGGATTTATGAAAAGAGGTAAATTCAAGATTGACCTTTGAAGTAGTACCCGCTTTGTGATTCAAGAGATTGAATCTATTTCCTTGATCTTAAGGGTGTTTGGAGCTGGAATTACTCCCAATCTTACCCAAATTGGATTTGGTCTTTTTCCTTGAAACAACTAACCACTCACCATGAGCAGCATTCCCTTGATTATCAAGATCCTTAGGAGTCGTCTCAGAGCTCTTATTACCTTCTTCTTGGTTGACCTCTTCTGGGTGGCTATTATTCTGTATCGGAGTGGAATTCACAGGAGTCTGAGAGCAATCCTTAGCCAAATGACCATAACAACCACACTTAGCACAAAGAAGATGAAGACCCTCATACTCAATAAGAATCCAATGCCCATCCACGCAAATTTTCCCAACAACCGGTTTACTCAAATCAATTTGAACACAGACCCGAGCCAGACGGACTCTCTCTACCTTTAGAGTATTAAGGTCCACCTTGATTGGTTTTACAATCAGCGACGCCATGGCAAGGAGAATGCTCTCATCGTAATATACCAAATTAAGACATGGAAATCGGATCCAAACCATGGTACTATCAATTTTTGCCGAAGAAGAAACAAAATCAGGGCTCCTTTCTCGCACAACTAAATAATGATCGAAAAGCATCCAAGGACCTTCTTCTGCAGCCTTTCTTCGATCATATGGTTCAGAGAATTTAACCATGAAATACCCAAAACCAATATCCATCATATCCATATCACCCATAGGTTTCCAAAGTTTTTGAAGGCGTTCCTTCATCAAATTATAACCCACAGTTCTTCCAAGAAGTTTGATGATCACATCATCGTGCCAGGGAGAACTTTGCTCAGCAATTAAAGACGGAGCAAAAGAAATCTTCGGAAGAAGACAATTACCTTCATCAAAATCAATCTTGGCAAGATTGAGTGCAAGAAGATCAACCCTTTCTCGAGGAGGAAGAACGGGCTTTATGCCCATAACCATATCACGGAATGACGGGGGCCTATCTGAATCTGGGGGCTTAGCCGGGATTGCGGTGGCTGAGCAGCCGTGCCAGTTTAGGGTTTAGGGTTTAAACATAATAAATGTGTTAATTTACATTAAATATAAAATGTATTTTCCAATATATTATTCATCTCTCTATTTTATTCATTAATGTTTTCACTTAATATCTATGTTATCTATTTACTCTTTATGTTAAAAGTTGTTCCATCAGTACACGTGTCATATTTTTATTATCATTTACCCAGTAGACGTGTCACATTTTCTCAATTGAGTTTATTTAGTTTTTTATTCTTACTTGAGTAAAGTTAGATAAATCACATGTATCCTCCATTATAGACAGTCTCGTTCCTGCCATTGTTTTCTATTTTTATCACACATTCACTTTCTTTTTTATTATTATTGTTATATAATAGTATTTTCTCTCATTATTCGTTCCTATTAACATGTTTCATTATAAGAGTGATTTTTTTATGAACCACGAGTAATCTCCACGGGGCAATTGTGCTCTTACCATTTTCCTTTTTTTTTCATTTTTAATCACACTGTAATTTCCTTTTTTTATTATTATATTATAACAATTTCTCTAATTATTCATTCATATTTATTTGTTTCCTTACATAAAAACACAGATTAAAAAACATAGTAATTGTTTTAATTTACATTAAATATAAAGTGTTTTCTCAATATATCATTTATCTCTTTATTTTACACATTAATGTTTTCACTCATTATTTCCGTTATCTATTCTTTTTATCTATTTAATCTCTATCTTAAAATTATTTCCCCAATACAAGTGTCAAATTTTTTTACTTGTGTTTTTTTAGTTATTTTATTCCCACTTCAGTAAAGTGACTTTTTTTATGAACTACGGATATCCTCCATAGGAGGTAGTCCTACTCCTGCCAGTATCTTTTTTATCACACTTTCATTTTCTTTTTTATAATTATATTAAATATTAAAATATGACTTCTCATTATCTTTTCCTATTAATATGTTTAATTACAAAAGTGATTTTTTATAAATTAACCACGAGTATGCTCCACGGGGTAGTGATGCTCTTACCGACCGTTTTCTCTTTTCTTTCCCTTTTTTGTCACACTTTTATATTCTTCTTTTATTATTATATTAGAACGGTTTCTCTTATTATTCATTTATATTTATGTGTTTTATTACATAAATAAAACACATATTAAAAGATATAATAAATGTGTGTTGATTTATATTAAATTTAAAGTGTTTTTTTTCAATATATCATTTATCTTTCTATTCTATTTATTCATGTTTTCACTTATTATCTCTTTTATCTATTTTATTTAACTATTTACTCTTTATCTTAAATTTTTTCACTTATTATCTCTCTCTATTATCTATTCTCTATCTTAAAATTGTTTCCCCAATACACATGTTACCTTTTTGACTTGTGTTTTTTTAATTTTTTCTCTCTCTTCAGTAAAGTGATTAAAGTAATTGAGTCGTGAGATAAAAAATCTAAATATATATATATATATATTAAATTTATAATTTTATTAATGATGTATTGATTACTATTAACCTAAATAGGCTGGAGGACGTCAAATTGACAACGCTATCATCAGAACCAAAAGGAACATATTTTGGACTTTGGGGGAGTAGTATGCATAGAAAAGCCAACTGAGAGAGAGGAGAGAATTTATTGATGTGCATGTTGTTGTTTCTTATTATCGGTAGAAATCAACAATTTTGGATAGAGGTTGATGATGCGAAGGAGCAAACAGGGTAGCAAACTTCACTTAAAAGCAAGCATGTAGTGATCTTTATAAAAAGGTTCATGTGGTTTTTGGTGACTCATGTCAGTTTTCCCCTTTATGTTCTGAATGCTTGAAGGACATGGTGTTTAAATGGGTGGGGAGAGCTCTACATTTGTGCACACTGTGGGGGAAATTTACATCCTATGGGTCCAAAAAGGAAGAGCGCGTGCTAGTCCCTATGGTTTAACTAATGAGTAATATTCAATGGTCCCTTGAAGCTACATTGATCGCTAAGGAGGTGGTGATGGGATCTCGAGCACTGCCATTCTGGGAAAGCTCATGCTACATTTATTTCTTTTCCTTTCTTTAATTTAATAGAAATGTTTAATTTCCTAACAGAACTCAAAGTTTCAATTTTCAAGTATAAGCATGCTGTTGCAGTATGACTTTAAACAACCACCTATATTTGCATTCACCTAACAAATGGGGTTGCTGTAGTTTAAACAACCAATCTGTATAGATTCTACGTTATTAATAAATAGAATTGAGCTAGTAGAATTAGCTGGCATTTGTAAATTGTTTGGGGTCTTGTATATTCTTTCTTTAACCCTAATTTCCCTTTCATCTATCAATTCATTGCATTTATGTCGCTGTCCTTTTGCACTTGAACGGCTACACTATACAAGACCCAAATATGAAAGCGCATGATGTGTCCACATCAGACTTTTGCGCAAATATTTTGTTCGTTAACTAATGACCTGAGTAGATAAGTGATGCAGTAAGATAGTAAAGATTTGTCTTAAAAAAAAGTGTGCAAAAGTTCTTTTTCTTTTTGTTTTAAATTAGAGAACAGAGAGTGTGAAGATGAAACAAAGATCCATAGGTCCAAATCAGAGAACAAGATATTGGTAGGTGCTGGAGACATTTAATGACTGGGATTGTCATCATCAATTAACGTTGCAAATGAGTCAACCACTGGTAAATTAGTAATTAATGATGCAAGCAGAAGCCCGAATAAATTTTCTATCCATATGGAGATAAAAAATGTGACATTGATAATTTTATCCCTACTTAATTTTCTCTCTTTCTTCTTTATAATGATAAAAATATTATTATTTTTATGTACTTTCTTTTCATTTTAGCTTCAAACCAAATAACGAGTTAATTTTTCACATTTTTTTTCTTTGTTCCACACTTGTATTATTCTGTATCCGGTCATTATCTCTCAGCATCAACATTCAACAGAACATAAAAGTCTAAAATTTGCCAACTTGCAAAGCATTATAGAGTGAAGCGCAGGCTCATATTATTGTCACTCAATTAACAGTCACATGAATTTCACTTTCACAGTTTCACTTCATGTAGCATGTGAAGCAGAGCACGGGTCTCCTCACCCACATGTCCCCTGTTCACTTGTGATTCATATCACCTCCCAAATCCCAGAAACAAACCCCAAAGTACAATCTTTTGTCCCATTCCTTCCCTTTCTCGTGTTTTCAGGGAGACAGTCTAACACGGGCATTTGTATATATATGCTAAATGTTCCTTTCACAGTTTAAAACACTTTTGTTTCTCGTCAGTAGTAGAGTGACCCGCTCCAATTGCCAACTCCAAGGATGATGCACCATCAACATATTCCATTCTGTAGCCATATACTTTTCTTCCTTCTACTAGGGCCTTCTTTAGTTTCTTCTTTCTATGGTTCTAATTCTTACTCCTTTTCCTTTCTCTGCCTGAGAGGCAAATTTTAAATTAAAGATTCTCAGTCTTACTTTTATTAATTTGGATTCTTTGTTGCAGATGGACCCCTATATGATTCTACTGCTTACACCGAGGTAAGGCATTTATTTCAAAATTGAACTGAAAACATTATCATCACTCTTCATTTTGTTTTGGGACCAAATTAATTAAAAGTGTGCGTTTCTGTGTGAGTGAGTCCTTAAATTCATGTTGTTAATTTGATGGAAAATGTGACTTTGTGTGGTGGACAGTGCAAAGGGAGGCCTGAGAAGCCACTTTATGGAGGAGGAGTTTTCAAGAATGAGGCTCAGGCTCAGGGCAATAGTTCTTCACTCGCTCTGTATAATCTCACTCAGGGCACCATCTACACTTTTTCCAGTTGGGTTATGTTCTTTGTTCTCTTTCTCTTTACATTACTTCCAACATTCTCTTGTTTGCACTCTTTAGGTCACATATATTTAAAAAAGAACTTATGATGCACACTCTTTGGATTACTTATGCATTTGAGCTTAGTAATTGTTTAAGTAAGAAAAAACAAAATTTTCCGTTGCCGGGACTTGAACCCGGGTCTCTCGGGTGAGAGCCGAGTATCCTAACCAACTAGACTACAACGGAACGTTGATTTGGGTGGGATTGGTTACGTAATTATTCATTTGTAGCATTTCAATGTTTAGAAATAGATGCTAGATTTTACAGTTGTTACATATGATATAGATGCCTGATTATATGTTAACAGCATGGGTAAAGATTGGTGGTTCCAATTCAGCTATGATAAGGGCTAGTCTACAAAAGGAACAAGAGACATATGACTGCATTGGGACAGTTTCGGCCAAGCGTGGATGCTGGTCATTTCTCAAGGGTGGATTTGTTCTTGATTGCCCTTCAAATTCCTCTACAATCTTCTTTCAGGTAACTTGCTTTTCTTCTTTATTATATTCTGTGGTAAAACTTTTTAGCTTAGTAATTTGTTATTTTTTTTTTGGTAATTCATGCAGAATGCTGATGGTAAAGATGTCAATATAGATATAGCAAGTCCATCACTCCAGCCATTTACAAAGCAGCAATGGAGAATCAATCAACAGTATAAAATCAATACTGTGAGTATAATCAACTTGCATTTCATTATTTGAGTAACACAGTGGATTACATAGTTGTTACTTTCTTTTTAAAATAGTTCAAGTAACCTAACAAAACTGATAAAAAAGTGATGGTATTGTACCAATTACCAAAGACTCTCTCACAATGCAATAGGGAAAAAAATAGCTTTTTAATTTTGTACTTTTGTTTCCCTCTTGCATTTGACAGCAAAGAAAGCGTGCCGTCACTATTCATGTGTCAGATACTAATGGAAGGAAATTGCAAGGAGCTTCAGTGTGTGTAGAGCAAATTGCAAAAGACTTCCCTATTGGATCTGCAATAGCAAAGACCATTCTTGGCAACTTGCCATATCAGGTTTGTATATTTTATATACCCCAATTAACATCAACCACATAATACAATAGAAAGAAACAAAATAAGCCTCATTGCTCTGTCCCCACAGAATTGGTTTGTGAAGCGGTTCAATGCTGCAGTCTTTGAAAATGAGCTCAAATGGTACTCCACAGAGCCTGATCAAGGCATGGTCAATTACACCATTTCAGACCAGATGCTTGAATTTGTTAGAGCCAACAAAATCATAGCTAGAGGGCACAATATATTCTGGGAAGACCCTCAATACAATCCTGCTTGGGTTCTTAACCTCACAGATATCCAGTTACAATCTGCTGTTAATTACAGAATACAAAGTCTCATGAGTCAGTACAAAGATGAATTCATACATTGGGATGTCAGCAATGAAATGCTTCATTTTGATTTCTATGAGAAAAAGCTTGGACCA
The DNA here is from genome assembly GCA_026901365.1 of Sesbania bispinosa. Classification (NCBI taxonomy): domain Eukaryota; kingdom Viridiplantae; phylum Streptophyta; class Magnoliopsida; order Fabales; family Fabaceae; genus Sesbania; species Sesbania bispinosa. The sequence continues at coordinate 331,333 of QLOH01000338.1, forward strand.
GATGCCACACTGCATTTCTTTAAGACAGCACATGAATCAGATCCATTAGCAACCCTGTTTATGAATGACTTCAATGTTGTGGAAACATGCAGTGATGTAAATTCCACTGTTGATGCCTATATCTCAAGGATAAGAGAACTACAACATAATGGTGTCTTTATGGATGGAATTGGGTTGGAGGGTCATTTCACAATACCAAATCCTCCCCTCATTAGAGCCATCCTAGATAAGTTGGCAACACTTAATCTTCCCATTTGGCTAACTGAGGTTGATATAAGCAAGACACTTGATAAAAACACACAGGTGAAGTTCTAGAATAAATAAACAAAGTTAAAATTGAATTGCTTTTTTACTTAAATTAAATATTTTTGTGTTTCACTTTCTATGCATAGGCAATTTATTTAGAAGAAGTTTTGAGGGAAGGCTTCTCACATCCTTCTGTGAATGGGATAATGCTTTGGACAGCATTACATCCAAAAGGGTGCTACCAAATGTGCCTAACAGACAATGATTTCAAGAACCTCCCATCAGGTGATGTTGTGGACAAACTACTTGAAGAGTGGCAAAGTGGTCGTGTAGAGGGAATCACAGATGAGCACGGTTCCCATAGCTTTTATGGGTTCTTAGGAGAATATAGAGTTAGTGTCAAGTATGGTAATAGGACTACAAATTCAACGTTCTCACTCACTAGAGGTGAAGAAACTAGACATTTCACAGTTACACTGTGACTCTTATAATTTTACTTATATATGAAACTCTAGTTTCAAATTCAAATGTTATTATCACAGTAATAGATGATTACATGCACGCAGTAATGTCAAATCTGCAAAGTCATCATTTCAAATCGTAGAATACTTAAATGAATATGTTGTTATCAGAATTCTTCTGCTGCATCTACAGTCTCAAACTCTATTTCGGGATCCAAGTTGTATGCATGGCAGGGAAGGGGAAACAAATGCAATTAACCTTTCCTTATGTTTGGATGAAGCAATTGAAATTACTAGATTTTATGTGTTAAAATAGTAAAAGAAAGAATTTTAAATGACAAATAAGAGGGATTTGTATAATAAATGGGAGGAATTTCAAATGACATATATTAAAAGAGAATTTTAACATTTCTCTGTTATGTTTAATTTTTGAGGTTATTATTTACAATTCCTCTCATACTTACAATTTACTTAACAGAAGGTTTGTGTAAATATATTTTTGGAAAATTGTTTATTATTTTATTTTCTTTCACCTGAGAAATTCACTGATGAAAATCTGGACGTGCCATCCCTCATGGAGAGTTGGAATAGGCCATCAAAGAACGTTGAATTATTTTTATCATTATTAGTATCTGATGACAGTTATGCCAGGTGGGAAGTGTCTATGTTGGGGAGCAACCAGCGAGAATAGGCCATCAAGGAGCTATCGAGGGAAAAAAAATTTCAATGTTACAAGAGTAAACATTCCTTTCATTCAAATATAAACATTTAATTATGAATGATTAATTATTTCTTATTTTATATTATTTCAATTAAAAAAGAAAACAAACTGTTAATTAGAGAGAGGAGTATTAGCACTGGAATTTCAATATCATACAGGGGAGAATTGGCCCATAGAAAGAAGGGGAAGGCCCCATGGGTACGGTTTATTAGCCTCTTTGGGTTTGGGCAGGACTGACCGTTAGCGTTAACTAGTTTCCGTTGGACTGGCACTTAACAAAACCCACACGTAGTAAAAAAAACTCTTTACCAAATGAGTTTAGGGTTTTATATCTTATTAGATTGTACTCCCTCCGTCCCTATTTATGAGACCCATTCTAGAAAAATTGGATGTCAAAGACCCTTTGCAGATTTTTAGGTAAATTAATTATTTTTTCCATATTTGTCCTTCATTAATATTCAGCTCTTTTTATTCCCCATATATTGATGAGTGTGAATAATTAATGAAGTTTTACCCATATGCTTAACTATCCCATTGGAAAGTGAATTTTGGAGTCTTCCAATTAATGTTTCTAAAATATAGTGACTTTTAAATAGGGGTATATTTGGAATGGTATTATTTTTTTTTAAAAGACCAATACCTTAACCAACTTTTCTTAAACTGTGTGAAACGGTTCAGAGGGTCTTATAATAAGGGACGGAGGGAGTATTGTAGATTCACTTTACTTCTACTAGTTTGCTTCGTCAGTGTTTGTCTCCTACTGAGTCCTTGAGGTCCTATTTTCTTTTTGGTCGAAAGTCCTTGAGGTCCGGTAACTCTTGTGTATCCGCTGACCTCTGAGTTGGACATTGTATTAGGCCTGGCCCAGGTGCTTTCTATTATTAATGCATCAATCCTTTGACCAAAAAAAATGAGTTCCCCTCAATTTCTTCTTATTTTGTAATTCGCTCTTTATTTTCCTTTGTTCTTACTTCACCGAAAAATATCATCTTATTTCTTAAATTAGTTGTTGAACAAATTTTTATTTTTTATCCCTTTTCACACTCCTATCACTTTCTAAGTAATTTTCTCATTTTCCATAAAATAATATATGCATTTTTCAACATACATAAATAATATGAATTTATACCTAATAATGATTGATCATAGTGAATTTTACTTGTAATATAAAAGTTCAAATTCTAAATTGTTACTCGTAAAAAACTTGTGTTGTCATCTAAGTATACATTGTCACATCATTTAACAAATGTAATACCTGATATGTTATTAATTCAACAAACGACATGGTAGATGTTATTATATGACAATGTAAAAACATTGATGGTGTTTATTGCTAATTGTAATATGTGTTCGACATATTTGTAATTAACAGCAAAATCAAGTAGGAACTAAAAAATGGCTTAAATATTTTACAAGAATGAAATAAAAAAATTTTCAAAGATGAAAACCAAAACGTTTATATTTTATAGGAACGCCCTTTTCACGAAAAAAAAAATGATAGCATATTTTATAATAAAAATTTCATGTTCAAATTGTATAAACATTTCCAAAAGAATTTTTAGGAGAAAAAATACAATAAACTAGTATTTTATCTCGTGAAATGCACGGAAAGTATATCTATTTTTTTATATAATTAATATATTTAAATATATATTTTAAAATATATAACCATTTTTAAAAATAAATAAATGCTTTAAAATATAAAGTATATGTTGGGATAAAATGGATAAGCTTTAATTGAAATTAAACTCGAGCATGAATGCTCTTAGTAATAGGAGACATACGTGGTTTTTACCAAAATTTGATATATAAATATTATAGTGTGATTTGTATTAAGGATTTAATATAACCGTTAATATTAAAAGACAATGATTTTGAATTTAAATATTAATTTATAAAAATAAATCATTCCAACTATATTAGCCTATTTAAATATAGATTTATTAGTCTATTTATAAGTTATAATATGAAATATACTTTTAAGCAGGTTAATAGTTAAATCAGGATTTCAAACAAGCCAAACAAGATCTGAAAAAATGGCGCAAGCCAAGCTTAAACCATAAAAATATAATGAACATCAGATTGAGCATAGCAAAACCTAACTTGCTTATTTTACTTCAACTCCTATTATAGTATCTTAAATCGGCAATAAAGTCACTATAATCTGATGCCTCCACGGGTCCCTCTCTATTGCAGCGCTGGACAATATGATTCTACTTTTTGAAATTTGCTGAAGAAAAGTTTCACTTTCAACACCTTTTTATTTTTTGTTGTCAAGACTTTCAACACCTCTTTAATGACAATACCGACTCAAGATTTGACAACTATGAAAGATTCTAATTTCAATCAGACATATTATCTTCTTATTGAAAAATTATGAGGTGTTTAATAGTTTAATTTACAGAAAATTAAGTTTAGAATGCACATTTAGTTTCAGGTTGTTACCGTGTAAAATTATAATTTTATAAAAATTGAATTTATATCATTTTAATAACATGCATTACATAAAATATATATCACTTATTTTAATTATTAATTTTTAAAATTAATTTTATTCAATTATAAACTAAACTAAATTAGACGAAAATAATTTAAAATTATTTCTTTGAAATTGACTGTGGAGTGTTTAAAACCTAAACCAAATAGCCTATTAGTGAGTTAACTTCAGCTAAAATTCTAAAGTCTTAACTCATTCATAGCATGTGCGATTAAGAAAGAAAATTTCCAGTACTACAGTACATAGTTGGTAAAATAATTCCTCCTTAGAGGGTAGACAAAGGGTAGGAAAACCCAAGTAAACCACATGTCTTATGAACCCTACCTCAGACACAATAATTCTCCATTTGCAGAGGTTTCATACTTCATAATCAGCTTCCTTTTAATTCTATCACAGTCCCCAGAACTTATTTATTTTGTTATTTATGTGTGGAACCAACAAAGCAACCTAAAATGCTGAAATTTGTTTTGGAATATACTATAAACCCCCACAATCATAGATTAGAACTCAGAAAAAGTTCGATATGGGTACTGACAAATTCAACATAAAGTAAAAAACTTTAACGTATATGAATTTTTTGGGTTTTCTTTTCATAATCTAAAAGTGGATGGTTTACAACAGGGCAAAATCTGTGAGGCTAGCTTTACTGGCAAAGCCAAAATTGATGAACCCGTTAGACCCGCAAAATCCACTACCAATGTACATTAGAGAGTCACAAAGAAAGTCATGTAGATCAGAGAGAGAACAAGGACAAAGCTAAAGTAGAGAAACATAGAGTAGTCATAGAGATAGAGAAGGTCCTTGGAGAGTCTCCCATGGCCAAACCAGCTAAATATGACCCATCTGCTAGCACGGACTCACCAGCCCCACCTGAACCATTATCATCCATCGAAGACGAATGCCCAATACCCTGGTTCACACCCCCTTGTGTTGATGTCATGGGATTTGTACCACGTGAAGATTTCTGACTGCAAAATCACACATTTAGACATTTGTCAATTTCTCATTCACCAAAATAAAGTTGGTATCAAACCAATTTATACTTTATCCCAACAACCAATTAATTTATTTATAGCATCAAAATTTAAAAGTAGTTCAACTTTGGTCGCACAGAGTAGAACTTAACACACATAACAAAACCATCTTAGAATGAGTAAGGTGGTGTTTTGGTTCTCACCTGGGAGAGGATGGACAGAAAGTGAGGGTATAATCAGCAGCAGAACAAGTAAAAGTACTGGAAGCATCATCATAAGCGTAGCTATAAGAGGAAGGGCAAGCTGCTTTGAACATTTCCGAGTACACAGACGACCTACATGTCGCCGGCGAGCTATACGCGCCGCTGCAGCAGTATTCAGGGCTACCAAAGGCTTCACACGCGCTCTTGCACGCGCTTCCGTCCCCTGTTTTCAGCTCCGCCGGGCATTGCAGGCTGAGATCCGAAGTGCACCCGGTCGAAGCGCAGAGACCCGACCCGCCACTTCCTTCCACGATAATCGGCAGATTGTACCCATCCACGAGGCTTACATCGTAAAAGTCTTGGCCCACTGTGCCAAGCGTGAACTCCGCTAGCGTCACCGGCGGGGCTGCTCCGGCACCGTCGCATTCGATGTGGCCTGAGCCGCAGTCGCCGGTGAGACAGGACCCGGATTCGTCGAAAATGCAACCGGTTCGAGCCCAAAATCGACCGGACCAGCCGATGGGAGCTTGAAAGGACCTGGAAGTGTCCTTAGGGAGCTCAAAGCCGGTGGTTTCGAGCGTAGGGCTACCCACATTTGGAAGAATACCTGGCCACACTGTGTAGTCACATCTGTTTACAAATGTAAACGTAGTACCCATAACACCTGATAAGTGACAAGGAACAACATCATAGTATATCATTATAAGCCAAACCAAAACAAAACCTATAGTATAAAGAGAAAACCAAAGGCCGTGTTTTTTTTTTTTACCTTGAGGTGTAAAGAGTAGCAGGGCAAAGCAAAGGCAAAGAATGAGGGAATCCATACGAAGCAGTAGGATTTGCAAATGCCAACCAAATGGGGAAAGGGTCTTGTCGGGAAAATCAAAGCATAAGGAGAAGAAACGGGTCAGTTAACAAGGTCAAGGTGAAGGAGCGAAACCTGTGTCAGTTAATTAATTAAAAAGTTCGAATTTGTTTCTCTATGGAAATTGGAAAAAGTTATCCATTTTTTATGTTCATGCTAATGCTGTATCTATATTATTTTTTTGATAACTGTGTTAATGCGGTATGTATATTATTTAAAATTTAAATTAAATAATTGTTAGGAGACTGGATGCTGAGTTACCGAAATTCCTGGCTTCCTCAATTTTGGTTCCTTTTTATAGGCTGGTTAGGCCTCGAGCTTGGAACGGACTTCCCGCGTATATTTTCCTGTGCAACCTTTGTATTGTTGTTGTCCAGAACCGGTGATGTTCTAGAGTGTATTTGATAGAATAAAAAGACAAATTAAGAGAATAAAAAAGAGAAGCACTTTTTCCAGACTCAATTAAAAAAGATTAATTTTACGTTAATTAAAAATAATAATTATTTTCATTTAATTCTCTTATTTTCATAAAAAAAATTATCTAATTACCTAAACTGCCCTTTATACTTGTTACTACTTCAAATAGATAAATATTTAATGAAATTATTTGAACGGGATCAACATATGAAAAAGGTTAAAATATTTTGTCTCCAATTTTATTTTTGCTGTACACGTAATCCTTGGCTTTGTCTCAACCAAAAAATTTCTCTCTCAACCAAAAAAAGCTTTTAGCTCTTTTCAATATCCGGTTTGAAAATTAAAATTTTTAAAAAACGCTCAAATGTTCATGCTCATTTTAGTAAAGTCTTCTCTTTTCCTTTTCATTTAGTTGCTCTGAACTCTTCATGATGCCTTTCGATATTGATTTAAATGCCCCTTGCTATGTCTTTGATGCCATTGACAATGCGGTGACAGATTGTAGCAAATCACCTCCTGTTGCTATTAATTTTAATAGCAAGGAAAACAGAGCACCAAACATTCAAGTCGATGACCGTTCTTCAAGCATGTCTGGATTGTTTCCAATTGACTTAAACGCTTCTCCGCCATATGAAGTAGAAGATGTTTATTCAAATGAGTGTGGAGCTTCCCTTTCTAACAATGATGTAGACAAGGACAACAACACCTATGATCTTCGTTTGGATGAAGGTGAGCCCTGCATACTCATGGTCTAGTTTCATGTTGCTGAACTTGTAGAAGGAAGATGAGATTCACATGTTTTGTAAATGATTTTTTTAATTCAGAAATACAGGATGATCCATACACTGGAAGGGATGAAGAAGGCGATGACAATTTAACGAAAGGTAATTTAGTTTTTAAAATTTTACCTATGTTATTGTTTGTTACTTTGATGCACTTTGACTTTTTTTTCATGTAGCTTGAACTTGTGGAAGGAAGATGAGATTGACATGTTTTGTAAATGGTTTTTTTTATCTAGAAATCCAGGATGATCCATACAATGGAAGGGATGAAGAAGGTGATGACAATTTAATCGAAGATAATCAAGTTTTTAAATTTTATTTGTTATATTGGTGCACTTTAGCTTTTTTTCATGTAGCAGGAAATATTATTGAATAAGACACACAACCATCTAAAAAAACGTTTCTTGGACAACAATGGACGAAAAAATGTTTCTCAATTGTTGATAAATTCAAGCCGTGATGGAAAACTCAACCATGGGACTGTTAAATGGATTGCTTCTTGCTATTCGATCTCTACATGTCATTTATAGGATATGGAGGCAGATAAATGAAACCGGTGATGCTTGCCATAAGAAAACAAAAAAATAGAGTTAAGGTAGATATTGAGAAAGTGTGTGATGTTTCATTATCTAAGCGTAGCACTCTTCAATCTCTAGCGTGTGCTTTGGGCACTAACAAGACAGTATTGCTGAAATATTTAAGAGAAGGGGTTTTGTGTCGACGTTTAAATATAATAAAGCCACATATGAAGGATGATAATATGAGAGGTCTTCTTAGATTTTGTTTGTCCATGCTTGAAGAAAGTAGCATTCCTCATGATCCAGAGTTCAAGTCCATGTATAATGTAGTGCACATAGATGAGAAATGGTTCTACATGTCCAAAAAATCCTTAAACTACTACCTTCTTACAAATGAGGACGAGCCATATCGTACATGCAAAAACAAAACTTCATTTCTAAGGTCATGTTTTTAGTTGCAGTTGCTAGACCTAGATTTGATGATGAAGGTAATGAGATATTCTTAGGAAAAATTGGTGTGTTTCCTTTAGTTACTAAAGTGCCAGCAAATCGATCAAGTGTTAATGAGCTGCAGGGACACTCGAAACAAAACCACTTACTTCTATCACTAAAGACGTAAGTCAAATGTTCTTAATAAATAAGGTATTGCCCGCCATCAAAGAAAAATGGCCACGAGAGTATGCATGAGAAACAATTTACATTCAACAAGATAATGCACCGTGTCACGTTCCTGTAGATGACGAAGAATTTCGTAGAGCGGCTTTGGAAGGTGGATTTGACATATGTTTGACTTGTCAACCCCCTAATTCTCCTGATTTGAATGTTTTGGACTTGGGTTTTTTTAGTGCCATTCAATCATTACAGCAGAAAGAAGTTACTAAATCATTTGATGAGCTTATTGAAGTAGTACAAAAATCTTATGATGCTTTTTCTAGCAAAGATTCAAACAAAATTTTTCTCACACTTCCGTCATGTATGATTGAAATTATGAAGATCAAAGGATCAAATCATTACAAACTTCCCCATATGAAGAAAGATGTAATGCTTAGTCAAGGTGGACTACCTACTCATCTAAAATGTGATCGAAAATTAGTTGAAGAAGTTTTGGAATACTTACACAATGTTGATTAAGGTATGGAAGTAATTATTTTTTTCATATTATATTTTTTTGAACTTATTACTAATTATAACGTATTTCTTATAATGGATTTTTGTTTGACCTTTGTCATGGCAAGATGCTTTCAATGTAAGAAAATGGGTGGAGGTTGAAAGATAACTGTCAATGGAACTATTTATGCTACAATTGCTATGGCCTGCAATATTTATAAAGTTTAGCCTTTGTTTTAGATTTTTAAGAGCACTTCAATGTTATCATGTTTTTGTTGTTGGCTGCAGTGCTTATAAAGTTTAGCCTTTTTTCTGTTTTTGTTGTTCGCAGTTTGTTTCAGGTTTTCTTTTATATGGACTTGATATAATTTTGCATCACTAGATGAACATGTTTAATTGTCTCAGACTTGTATCTGACCTTTGTGTCATTTGCCACTCTATAGTTAATTGTATCAAGATTCGAGTTTCCCTCCACAACCAGTAAATCACACAACTAAGCGAAGTTGTGCATGATAGGAATTATCTTTCAAGAATAAGTAGGTCAGGGGATATAACAACAATCAAAAAGTAATTTGAGTTTACCGGGCTAGGATCTTTTGGATCTATAAAGGCAAGGTCCCTGCATTTCTAGCAAATCCACCAATATCAGGACTAGATAGTGGCTGACCATTTATGTTTAAATTTGAAAACTTGGAAGTCTGAAGTATATATGCATTTTTTTTTCTGCACTTAGATGAGAAGTATTGTACCATCTCTAGGCATGTTGGGAGTGGTTCATATGTTACATGTAAGGACTAGCCTTTTGGGAGATTGATAACTACCATTTCTTCATATGAGAAGTATTTCTCTTCATCATCTAAGATTTGTACCATCTCTTCATATAAGAAGTATTGCTCTAGCGATTTGTCAAAATAAATTGTAATTTCTTATCAAATTAGCATTGATACAAGATGGCTTAAAAATTACACCAAACCAAACTTTTAACTACTATACTATGCTTCAAGGGAAGGGTCTTAAAAGTGGATGTGTACATTTTTAAAGTGGTATTGGATAATTTCGATACCATGTAAATGATTGGAATATAAATTAAACTTTTAGAAATTTGGATACTCAAATTCTATAATTTTGTAGAGATTTCACAGTACCTGCTGCCTTATGCAGTTTTGAGATGCAAAGCTAGACTGGCCATGCCTTTGTACAAATAATCAGAGCTATTCTTCACTTTTCATTAGAGATTTAATCTATTTTCAACAAGCTAATTGCTGCAATATATGTACGAAGGTTTTTTATACTTTCTAATCAAAATCCACATGAGAAACTTTGATCAAATACCAGGAGTTGAGAGGCACATTTTGCTCAAAATCATTTGTCTTCATGCTTAACTATGTTAAAACATCAACTCTGCTAAAATAAGCCAGATGTACAACTTTGTTCAGACTATGTGAGAATTTGTCAACTGCTCCAGCTAAGATGAACAAATATTCATGTATAATATATTATAATTGTTGGTATATTCAAATTTAATACGATTCATATATATAACAATGTGCAAGAATGTGATATAAACTTGGATGGAGTAATTGATCATGATGAATTTTTCGCTTTCATCCAGCAAATGACAGTTGATACAGTCACTGTTGTTAGTCAAAAACTTATTATCACTTTGGTTGTAGCACCAACAGTTGCAGTGGCAACAAAGAAAGCCACTGAAGGTGTCCCAAGTGTTGAGAGAGTGGTGCAGAGGTTACCTAATTCAGTTTATGTGTCCCTTGTGACACTTGCAGCTGTGTGGTTTCAAAAGATGGGACAAGATTCTCAAATCTGAAGACTGCTCATTGTTCATCATGTCTTATAAGCAGAATGATATAATTCTCTTGATTATAGGGTTGCAACTATTTACATGTTAGTTATGAAATGGCAGTTGATAAAAAAACAATGATTGTGGTTGGCATTTGAACAAAGATCAATGTTTAATTTTTTTTGTCAAAAGTCGTGCATGTAAATAAACTCTTTTCAATACAATTAGATACATTCATTAATGATGTCTTATTATATTTGATCACTGCTTTGTGGATTAAAAATTAAAGAACAATTCCAACCATGAATTTTTTCTGCTCAACTAGTCCTAACTAAGCTCCTTCACATTTTTACACTTAATTTGAGTATCTTGATCCATAGATTATTACACGGTAGATAGGCATGGAAATCACGTTGCAAACTTAAACAAACAAAAACTCGGAAAATTTATAAACTTCAAACACACCTGGTACAAAGAATCCAAATAAATCTTCAGCATGTCATGAACCCCTTTCTTCAACTCCTCACTCTTAAGACCAAAGTCCAGTCCATCATTTGGCAGTTTATTCAAATTGAAAAATACCCTTCTTCATCTCCTCATTTTCGAGTCCAACGTCTTGCCCTGCAGAGTACGGGTGGACGATCTTTTGATGTAAATTCCTTATTTCGCTCGATTTCATAGGTTCTTCAACACAAGAGTACCCATCCAACGTAGACGCAGTTTCATAAGGGACTTTGTTTAGGTTAATCTCGAGTTTGAGCTTCCTTGCAAATGCTTCGCCTTTAACTCCATTGCATGACTCTGTTTTCTTCTCAATGAGCTTATCATGGTGAGAGTTCACTTCATCTACAAACAATCCATGTTCAACACGGTCTACCTTCTCATCCTTATCTAGTGAATCTTCAACTATGAGAAGTGACAAATCCTTAACCATCATACCATCATTAGAGTCTTTGTCAATGCCCAAATCAAAAGAAGGCTCGGTGGAGAAGTGATGTGTTGTTGCCATTTCTTTTTTGGATGGATGAGGGAAGAAGAAGAAGTTTGGAAGAGAAAAAATAAAGCTTTGTTTATGAGAACTGTTCAACTTATGCGTGGGGAGTCTACCTTATTGGAACTTGTTATAATAATAATTAGTGGTTGGAAATAAAAACATGAATTAATTAGGGGTATTTGGGGAAGATAATATTAGATAGGTAGAAAACAGTTAACTTTTGCTTCTATTTTGAACCATAAAAAAGAGTTGACTTTTGCTTATAATTGAGTTCGGAGGGAGTAAGGAGAAAGGAAATAAGTGAAAAATGAAGTAGAAATTTAAGTTAGAAATTAGAGAAATAAAAAAGAAAAATGATGTGGAGAGAAATAGATATAAATAGAGTGTAAAATTGAATTTCCATCTTATTTTCTCCTCTTTAGAAGATAACTTTTTCTAGTAAAAAATTATCCATAATGGATAAGATAATTATCTACTGAATGAGTATGAGTCTGGGTACAAATAATTACACTCTAAATGAGTATAGGTTTGGATAATAATAATTACCTACAAATTTTTATGGGATGGGTGTGGGTATGATTACTAAAGTACCCAACTCGTCCCATACCTACATAAATATATTATAAATTAATTAAGTAAAATGTCATACATAGATTTGGATATTATTGGAACATTTACTAATAATTATTATTATTATTATTATTATATTTCATTTTTATTTTAGTTAAACAGTTTCGTTTGTAAAGTTTTATAAATAAGTTTGGATGATTTTTGATTAATTTTTAATTTAAATTATAATTGTGTTTTTAACAAATGTTATTTTATATTGATTTATTAATTTTATATAATTAGCTAAATAGGGACAAATTTATGTACATGCTTTTGGAGGCAACTGCCCATAATAATTTTAGTTTTTTAATTTTACATGTATTAATTATGTGTAATGTTTGCGCTCACAAATTATACATTTTTTAAATTTTACACACACGTATTTACATGTGTGTGTCAGTCCTATAATTTTAAATTTTGAAGTTCATCACTTTTTAAAATAAGAGTAATGGATACATGTATGAGTATATAGATACCCAATAAGTAGGGGTATAAGTATTAAAGTTATTATCGACACCAATAGGAATAAGTATAGGCATTTTTTTCCTTTCAAATACGAGTATGGGACATATACTATACTTCCCCACCCGAGCCTTACTCATTGTCATCTCTACCGCTACCGAACCAACAAATATTCTTCTCACCACATTTCTACATTGTCTACATTCTTCCACCATATTTCTACATTGTCTAGGAGATTTTTTTTGTGGTGCATTGGATAGGAAATATGTCCATTTTATATAATTTCTTCTTCTATTTTCTTTTTGATTTTTATCTATCACTTTCAAAACTCAAAACAAAATGCCTATCCAAATCTAGGAATGTAAATTGTTTGTTATGGGATATCTAGAGAGAGTTTTTAGATGTGTGCTCTATTATAAGCCTTAACTCTAGGAGATGCACAACCATGTCGGAATGCAGTCCCTCCCATAAGAGTCCTATGAAATGTAGTGCTTGGAAATAGGTGGAAGAATCTTGAACTAGGCATGGGGCCATGACACTTTCAAGAATAATTTTAAGGTAGACTCTTTAAGTTTGGATTTACCGTAGACTCATACAATTTATTACTATAAAAAAATAGATTTAAATTAATAAAATATATTATTAAATTTTTTAATATTAAATTTATACTATTTATAATAAAGATCAATCGTAAACCCAAAATATAAGAGTGCATCCAAAATTCCCCTACTTTCAAGCGTGAGAGACACAAAATATTTTACATTTTGGATCTTGTTGCATTGACTTAAGGACTAGTTCAACCCAATCATGCAACCTAGCCCATAGCAAGTTTTTAGCCCAGTCTAAGGTTGGGGCACGTGAATTTGAGCCTTCTCTACCCAATTTGAAACAAAATTTATGTTACTTTTCCCATTCTATTTCATTCAATTTTTTAACCAAACCATTGACTAAAATCTATTTAGATAAAAAGCTTTAAAAATTTATAAAGAAAAAATAACAAATAAATTGCATTTCATTTTAAGTAAATACTGTTTTATTCAACCTTACATATTATTTAAATAATTAAATTATCATATAATTTCTATTTTTAGTTTTTTTACACATATTAAGTTTTATAGATGTGCTTTGGAGAATTGAGGTCTCATTTGATTTTTATTTTTTAAAATTATTTGTAGTTTTTGAAAATGGAAAAACTAAAAAAATTATTTAGGTGATTGTTTTCTTACTAACTATTAGGGGTGGAAATAGGTCAGACTGCTCATTGGGGGCTTACGACCCAACCTAAGTTTTTGAAAAAAAAAATAATTAAATAGACCAGGTTTAGGCTTTTTAAAAAGTTTATTAGACTTGGCAGACTAGCTTATTTGTAAATAATATTTTCTTAATAAATGTATTATATATGATAAATAATATAATAATATATATTTTTTAATTTTTTTTGTTGACCTATTTAGAGATAAGTTTATTGACCTATTTAAAGGTATATGTCATTGTCATATTTACATTATAAAAAAGTAAGTTTATTAGTTTGTAAACGTACTGGCCTAATTAGAGATAGATTTATTGACCTATTTAAAGGTCATAATATGAAATAGGCTTTTAAACAGGCTAATAGGTCAATCTAGGCTTTCAAAACTATCAATTTTAAAAATCAGAAAAAATCAAAAGTCTAAAAATGCTTTGGATTGTTATTTTCAATTTTCAATCTCAAGATGACTTTTATAATAAATGAAAGGGAAAAAAAGTATATAAGTACCCTTAACTTTTACCCTTTTGAAAATAGGTATCATGAACTTTTATTTTGTCCTACTTAATCCTTAAACTTTTATCATTGTTGCAATATGTCATTTCATTAGCATGAAGTTAAAAAATTAACAAATATAATCTCTACCTTTCAAAATTGTATTTAACATATTAAAATTATATAAAATAAAATTTTAAAAATTAAAAAATAGAAAAAAAAACTCTAAATTAAAAGAACACATGGTCATATTTCACTTTTAAAATTTTAAATATGCTTGAAATTTGACATAATTCAAGAATTAAAAAAAAATGAAAATTTTACTCTTTTATATCTTTTTAATATTTGAAACACAAAATTGAGATTGACTATGGTAATTATTTAACTTGATATAAATGAATGGACCTATTGTAATAATGATTAGAGTTTAAAGGTTAATTGAGACAAATTAAAAGTTCATAGTGCCTATTTACAAAAGGACAAAAGTTCATGGTGGTTTTATACTCTTTTCCCTAAATGAAACACATAAAATAATGAGTAAATTACTCCAACCTCCCCTCTATTTTGCACTTCAAACACAAAACCCCTTCTATTTTGAAAACCTACACAAAACCACTCCAATTTTAAAAGTACATCACACTTAAACCCAATTTTTTATGATACATTTAATAGAAATTTTAGTCAACAGTCAACAATTATCTTTTATATTAAATTGGCCAAAATACTCCTACTAACTATGGATTTTTCTTTACTACATAAATATCCCTCAATTTTTAAACTTTACACAAACTCCTTATGATATATAAATGTATTATTTTTTTCTTTTGTGTTGGTGAATAAAAGAAAATGCAAAAAAAAAAAAACAACATATAATTTTTTTTTTCAAATGACAATATTTTGAATAACAAAAGTCATAGTTTCATACTATCAAAATAAAGGAATTTATTTTAAAATTTTTCATATTGAAAATTTAATTGAAAACTCAGAAACTAATAAAATGAACCAAAATAATTTATTAAGATTAATTTATGAAGTATTAATACGTTTAAAAATAAATTTACTAAGATGGATCTTAATAAAAAAACTTCATAAATTATTAAAAAGTACTTGATATGTAAAATAATAAACGTTAGATTTACGAGAAAGAAGGAGAATGAGAAGAATGAATTTTGCGCGGGAAAGATTGAGATTTTCACGTTGGGTTTTATTGCATTTATCGATTCTGATAATTCAATTGAAAAGGAAGGAGTGTCTTGAGGGTAATGTTGAGTTTTTTTAAAAAATATTTTTAATAATAATAAAAAATTATATTAATTGGAGTTTTGTATATGTTTTCAAAATAGAGGGGATTTTTTATAGTTTTTAAAATAGAGGAGATTTTGTGTTGGAAATATAAAATAGAGAGAAGGTTAGAGTAATTTACTCTAAAATAATTTACAAAATAGATTTGAAAACAAATTTTAAAAACTGAAGTAAAAAGGTGTTTCAAATAGGCTCTTAAACAATTTGCAACACAAGAATTGGGTTTTCAAGATTACTCATGGGTCAAAACTCTTTTATGGTCGATGTGGGTCACGGCCTCACGGCCTATAATGGGTCAGACTAAAAAAAGATTGAATTTAATTTGGGCTCTCAAAGTGATGTATAGGCAGGTTTTGTGGGTTAGGCCCACAATTTAAATAAAACAGATGGAGCCCGATGAGTTTGACCCATTTTATTACATTTACCTATAATGTCATGTTTTCCAAAAAAAATATAATGTCATGTTATCTAATTTAATTTAATTTTACTCTTTATTAAATATTTAAATATAGTCTAATTATATAACACCACTACAGTCGATGCTAAATTAGAGGGTTAAAAGAATGGAAATTAAATAAGATTTTTCAATAGATAGGATAGGTAATGCATGATTATGAATAGGATTTGTCAGGTAAAATTGATTTTGAAATCAATGATAAAAAATAAAATATTTATAAATAATGATGTTTGTTTAATGAAATTGATTTAATTTCAATTCTATTAAATCGATTTTAAATACCTATTAGTAAGACCTTTTTACTTTTCATATTAGTTAGGTGTTTTTTTTTTTTTTTTTGCTTTAATACACTTCATTCAACCATCATAGGAAAGAATATTAAAAAAGATTTTCTTTAATAAATGGAGTCTTTACGGGAAGTTATATTTTCAACTAAATGGCTAAATCTGCTAATGCCATGACAAAGTGACTGAGAAATTTAGGAGAAAATTTTCTTGGATCATCACAGTGCAAAAGAACGCACTCAAGTGAAGCAGAAGTTGTGTTCACGATACATGGAGGCCATAAAGAAAGACGGGTTAGCATGATAGTGGTTTTAGATAAACGGGTTCCAATTAATTGCATTGCAATTGCATATAAAGACATAGATCCATCTTTGCAAATGAGGTTTGACAACCATTGAGTCAACAATTGCTTACGGAGCAGCACGAAAGATATAGATATCCATAATGTTTGTTGTGAAATTGAATCATATGTAATGAAGGTCAATTTTGCTGTCCCTTAACTAACCGTGCCTACCAAAAGACAGAGACCAAAGTGCTAATACAGTAATATCGATTATTGCTGCACAGCACAAGGAACCCCATAAAAATAGCACCGCAAAAAAAAAGGAGATTTGGATGTCTAGAAGGATTCTGCCAAATATGAATTTTAAATCATTGCTGTGCATAATCATCTACAGAGAAAATAGGGAAAAAGGGTAAATTCCTACATCCAATTTTTCATATTTAAGCCAGAGAAGAGAAAATATAGCTCCAGATTTTTCAAATTTGACATATGATTATGGTAAGTATATAAACAAACTGAGAATGTTTGTGTAGGATTGACTCTCAAGATCTATAGCAGTTTCACCAAACAAATGACATATTGATAGGGTGCTTCAGGTTGCCACCAACTTTAGCTTAGATATTGTAAGTTGATTGCGACAAATATAAAAATGAAGTTCAAACTTGGAGATTGTGTTTCTATTTCAATCAAGATTGTCATTAAAATCGTATAATAATAATATACACAACTTTTCATCTCGGGTCCCCTAGGACCTAGCTAGCTTAACTAAGGACTTGTTCATATACGATTCAAGAAAGACAATTTATTGCAACTGCATGACTTTTCTTAATTATTTTAATCCTAAAAACATTATACCATGAATCCCTCTATTGATTAGCAATCAATATCCACGAATCTTTTCTTGATGACAATTCACCATTCAAAATTTGTCTTTATTGAATCTTTTGATAGATATATCCAAAAATAATAACTAGCAAGAATTGAATAAAATGGTCTATAAAGTATTAATTAAGGCTTCAAGTTCCTCCAACCCTGCCTCTGACATAAACATGACACAGATCTATTCTTGGAAATCAGCTAGGAAAGACTCATAGTCATAATTGAACCACAACATGGGATTTGCATCAACCATCATTCTGCTGTGAAATTGCTTTAAAACGTGCAGAACAAACTGAATAGGCTAATTATGCGGACACCCACGTTAACCACAAGTTTACCTGCAAAGGGAAAGACAGTAGAAATTTAATTTAATTGATTCACTACGGCGGTAATTCTCTGTATCAAAACATCAAGAGATGATATTAATCAATTAAATTGGTTATTATGCTAAGAAGACATTTGAAATTACAAGTAGAAGGTCTGCCACAGATTGGATTGGAGGTGGTCAAGGAGACACAAGTCACAGAGAATGTTAATTTCTGGTCACAGAGAAAGTAATGTATATATGACTAAACATGGAGTGGGGTGGGGTGTGGCCATCCAACAGACTTCATGAATATGTTTTACTGCAGCAAAACAATATGTCTTTAGGAGCTTCATGTCATAATTAGTGGATTCTCTCAATAATTATAATAATGCAAATATGCATACTTGTTGGAACAGCTACCGCATTCCTAGTAATTAAGTTTTTAACTCATTACTTCCCTTCTTAATTTAATTTTCCTTTAATGATAGAATTAGCCAGCACCATTATATAATTTAATTGACAAAAATTAAAAGGACAAATTCATTATGGTTTATCATCATGAGAGGAAGCATAATAATCAATGACCTCTTTAAAGAGGAAAAAAATCTGAAGGTCGGTCACTGTTCCTGCTAATGAATTAAATATAATGTATTAAATATTTCAATACAACAGAAGAAATGAATTAAATATTTAGTCCAATAATGAAATATAATGTTTTTATGATAACTTAAAAGGTTTGAAAATGCTAAGCTGCAGGCAGGCAACAAGAAATAAGAAGATCCGGACCCTGTATTCTTTCAGGAACAAAAAGGATATGAGATTCTGTGTGATAGAATAGAAGTTTTCTTTTGGAAATTATACAAGAGATGAAATAAATATTAGCCGTTAGATTTATTTGTTTTTTAATGAATGTCCCTGATGTGTTACCTGCTATTTGGTAGTCCGGTTTGTGCAAAAATTGCTCAGGTATCCCTCTTGTGAAGTTTTAAACTGCTATCAGTTGGCAACCTTCATTAGTGGTCTAGCAACCGAGCGAATGAAATGGACCAAATGGTGCGAATAAGATCGTCCAGCAAGACCGTATCGGTGTTTATGAATTTTTGATTTGAAGTATCCATTAACAATGTTATTATTTTTAGTCCAGCAACAAAGTATCATTGTTTATTATTTTATTCTAACAGCCTAACTAACCTGCTATAACCTGAAATAAAAATGACACACCGGTGTGTGCCACATCCTATAAGCACCCTAGAATAATGTACCAAGGAAAATCATGACAAAGAATAACAGGAGCAGAGCGGATTATTTGTCCTAGTTCATCCCCTGCGACCATATTATATTATATTGTTTATATATGGAAGATCGTAAGTAATTACATAAATTACACGTGGAATAGAGAATTTCAATTGGGGGTGGAATCAATTAAGGGGAAGGGGATCCTCGAGTGTACAAAGGATTTTGGCAGCTTTCTTCAACTAGCAAAGCCACCACGCCCGTTTGGCTGTAATCATGCGGTTTACTTTGTTATTATTTCCTTCCATGCTTATTTCTTTTTTGTCATCCCTATGTCCTCTTCTAGTATTAGTGTTTTATTTTACCCTCTTCTCCTTCGAAAAATAATTCCTTGACCTTGATTTGCTGTTTTATTCTGTTTCCCGCATTCCAACCCCAAAACCAGGAAAAATATGTGCGCCTAAGAATCAAGGCAGCGATGGTTGCAATTTCATTTGTGCCTTCTATTAAACTACGAGGGTAACGGATAAAATTAGTTAAAAACTGAAAATAAGAAGATAAAATGTTAATTAATTTGATTGAAAGTGATTGATAAAATTAGTTGAAAATGATAAAATGACATATAAAAATATTATTAATTATTAGATAATGATGAGTGAGGGTGCTTGAGGGATAAACTTGTAGAGGGTGCTTGAGGGATAAACTTATAGAGTGTGTTTGGTAAGCCATTTCAGCTGGGCTGAAAGCTAAAATTAGTAGCTGAAATCATTTCAGCTATGTTTGGTAAGGTAGCTTTTTTGGGTAGCTCATAACTTTTCTTAAAAAGGTACTTGAGGTAGCTTTTTTAAAAAAGCTCCAATTTTCAGCTAATAGCTGAAAATTAATTACAAGTTTATCCCTCAACCACCCTCACTTATCATTATTTAATAATTAATGATGTCCTTATATGTCATTCTACCATTCTCAGCTAGTTTTACCAAACATATTCAATCAAATCAATTAGTTTTTCAGCATTCAGCTAACTTTTCAGCTTTCAGGTAGCTTTTCAGCTAGTTTTACCAAACACACTCGTAATAAAATTTTAGCTAGTAGCTGAAAGTGGGAGCTTTTTTAAAAAACCTACCTCAAGTAACTTTTCAAAAAAGTTATAGCTACCAAAAAAAGTTACCTACCAAACACATGAAATTGTTACAACTATTAATTTCATTTTTGAGCTAACTGAAAATGGCTTACCAAACACACTCTACATATAATTAGAAACAATATTGACAAAAATGAGAAATGTTCTGGTATAGAACTCGAACCTGGGCCCGAGATGTCAACTCGGATCTGGATCTAGGTTGCGAACGTGCAAATCCCGGTTGCCCGCAGATGGAGGGTGTACCTGCAAAGGCACTCCGAGGCCCAAGTCAGATATGTATAACAGTCAAAGTGGTTGACTGAGTAAAGATTACGTACCTTATGAGTGGTTAATATCTTCTATTTATAGGGGATGTGACTTGTATAAATGTAATAAGTTGGCACATATAATAATAAAGTAAGTTAGCAAGTATATGAGTAATTATAGATATTTGGCAATCATAATCATATCAGTTTTGGGTCATTATGGCTAATGGGCCTTAGGTTTAGACCGTAACAAGAAACATTTCAAATCTTCTAGGTTTGAACATTGAAGCAAAATGTTACTTACACTGAATATGCTTAGTTAAGAACTAGTGTTATTTATACTCCATCCAGTCATTTTTATATAAGCCACTACATACTAATGAAAGTGGTTAAAGTTGATTAATTTTATTGAAGTTTTAAAAAATAGTTTAACTTTATAGTTTTAGCCTTATTTAATATAATTAACTAATTCCACTACTATTTGATAATTAGAAAGACATTAAAGTTAATAAAGGTAAATAAGAAAAATGGTGGCAAATGTTTCTTGAAATTGTAAAATGTCTTATAAAAAAGACCATTACAACATGTAAAAAGTGTCTTATAAAAGGAATCGGGGGAGAGTGGTATATAAGCACCACTAAAGTATAATTTAATGCTTGTGAACATATTAGAGGATTTTATTTTATTTTTTTTGAGAGATTGCTATAGTGCGTGAAAATATTTATACGAAATCATTCATGAAACCAATCTTGTGGTTTCTATTAAAAAAGACAGTTTCTATTTGCAATGATTGATGGCCATGGTTTTCATTAAAAGACCATGACTAATTATCATTTTTGTTATATTTTACAAATGAATTGGCTCTAAAAAATCTATCATGTATAATAAATTTGAATTTTCATTCTTTAATTTGAATGAGATGATTTCTATGCATACTTTCCATCTCACATATTTATGTTTTTTACTCATAATGTAACACACATTCTACTTTTTTTTATATTAAATCACATTAAATTATTATTAATTTGTTCTTTAATTAGTTATTTAATTAAAAGAAATTTTTATTTTCTTATATTTTTTAAATTAATTTCAATCAATATTAAATATAATGAGATATTTATACATATCAAATTTGTATATTATCATATTTTAATGTTTTATTATTGGTAAAATATTTTTTATTAATTGCATCAATCATATTTTTTTTAAAAAAAGTTAGCTTATATTTTATATTTTATAAAAGTATTCATACAATTCATAAAATATTTAACAAGAAACTCTCAATAGAATTTAGTTTTGATTCCTCACTTTGAAGAATTAATGAGACATTCATATTTAAAGAATATTAGTATTTGAAAAGGATTTTTATAACTAACATAATCGTATATTTTAAGAATCACATGATTTAACTAATATATTCACCGTTAAATGTGTTCATTCATTGTCAAAATTTTCAGTAATGAATTATAGAGTTTATTAAAAGGACAGTCATATAAGAGCCTTTTATGTTCATGTGATATGTGAGTAGGGATGGGAATAGGTCGAGTCGAGCTAGACTTTTTAGGGCCTGAGCCTGGTCTGCACCTTAAATCGATGACCTGAGTCTGGCCTATTTACCTGACATAGACTTTATTTTATGGCCTGAGCTTGGCTTATTTAAAGCCTGACATGGCCTGAAAGCCTGTTTAAAGGTCTGTTTTAAAATAAGGTACTTGAATATATCATAAGCATATATATTGTTAGCGTAATCATAGGGCTTTGTATATAGCAGAATCTGATAGCTTGATTTCAGACTTGATTTTAGCAATCATATCAATCAAGCTATTCTTACATAATTTCCTAAATTAGTTGCTTTGTATTTGTATATAATCAGGCTGTATCATTATACAAAATACACAATAAGAAAGACACCATTTTCTTCATAAGCTATGCATACTTTCTGTTAATATGGTATCTAGAGCTTAGGTTCCTGAACCATTTTTTTCCTCCCCTGCGGTTTCCGTTTCCTATATCTCCATTCTGTTTCTCGAGTTTTAGCAGAGTTGCTTTTTTTTTCCCTTTCATCATGGAAAAATCTGATGTCGCAAAACCCGTTACAACTACTTTGAATAGCTCCAACTATAACCTCTGGGTTCCAGGAATGAAATGTTTCTTGATTGGTCGCAAGCTTTGGCGTATCGTTACTGGAGATATTTGCAAGCCAACCAAAGCGAAAAATGAGACTAATGAGAAATTTGTAGAACGTCTTGAGGATTGGGATAGTAAAAACCATCAGATCATCACATGGTTCCGTAACACATCCATCCCATCAATTCAAGTCCAATTTACTGATTATAATTCAGCAAAAGAAATTTGGGATTTCTTAGCTAATTGGTATAATACCACTGGATTGGCTCACTATTACGATTTATGGAGCACACTTCTCAATCTCCGGCAAGAATCTTGTCAATTACTAAATGATTTCCTTGCTCAAGTCCAACCGATTTGGAATCAAATGTCTCAGGCCAAAATCAGTGAAGATCATCTTCAACTCATTCAGGTTCTCATGGCTCTCCGTCCGGAATATGAAGCTGTCTGAGACTCTCTGCTGCATCGACATCCACTTCTATCACTGGATGCTGCCATTCAGGAAATTATTTTTGAAGAAACTCGCCTCAACCTGGATAAAACTCCTCAGTTTGATACAACTCTTGCATCTACTCGGTCATCACATCAAAAACCCCACAACCAACCTACTTGTAAGACTTGTAATCAAAATGGTCATAGCTTTTCTACTTGTCCTACTGTAGAATGCAGATATTTCCATAATTTTGGTCACATTCTTGAACATTGTCCCATACGCCCTCCAAGACCGAAAGTTGGATTCTTGAAATCAGCAAACAATGTCACAAAACTTGCATCCCCGTCCATCATTGCTGCTACTACAGAGAGTTCTACTGCCATCACGTTAAGTGGTCTTGAGGCTTTACTCAAACAGGTTATCTCTTCCAATAACTCTACTGCCATGTCTGCTACTTCGGGTAATTCTCATTGGCTCTTTGACTTTGCATGTCGTAATCACATGACTGCTAATATTAACCTCTTGCCTTCTGCTACATCTGTTTCTTCCTTGCCTCCAATTCACACAGCAAATGGTACTAAAATGAATATCAGTCATATATCTGCCTCTAATCTCAGTCTTCCTGATGCCTATTTTGTCCCCAATTTGACACTTAATCTTATCTCCGTTGGTCAGTTGTGTGAAAAGGGCCTAAATGTTTTATTTTCTCCTTCTCGTGTTCAGGTGCAGGATCCACAAACGAAAAAGATTCTTGGGACTGGTCGAAGGATGGGTCGGCTATTTGAGCTTCAATCTCTCCATCTTCCTAAAAATTGTGTTTCTGCAGCTACTGTCCCTTCCTCTACTCACCAATGGCATTTGCGACTTGGCCATGCCTTAGCTAGCAAAATACAACCTTTAGTTTCCCGTGGTTTGTTAGGATCTACAAAGTTTGAGAGTTTCACATGTTTAAATTCTAAACTTGCAAAACAACCAGCACTATCTTTTCCTCATAGTGATTCTATTTCAAACAGTCCTTTTGGTTTAATTCATTCTGACATTTGGGGCCCTTCCCCTGTTTCTTCAATAAATGGTTTTCGTTATTTTGTCTTGTTTGTTGATGATTGCACTTGGTATACCTGGATATATTTCCTGAAACGTTGATCCGAGTTATCACAAATTTATATCAACTTTGCAAATATGATTAAAACTCAGTTCTCTTGTTCTATTAAAACTCTTCGTACAAACAATGAAATGGAATATTGAGACTCTTCTTTGCTTCAGTTTCTCAACCAACAAGGCACTGTTATTCAAAGATCTTGTCTTCACACCTCCCAACAGAATGGTCGAGCTGAATGAAAGCATCGTCATATCCTTGATTCAGTTCGTGTTCTTCTTCTTTCTGCTTCGTGTCCAGAAACATTTTGGGGAGAAGCTGCTCTCAATGTTGTCTATACTATCAATCGTCTTCCCACCTTGGTCCTTCGAAATCTGTCTCCTTTTGAAAAACTGTTTGGTAAGCCCCCTGCCTATTCCATCCTTAAACCTTTTGGATGTGCTTGTTTTGTTCTCTTACAACCTCATGAGCATACAAAATTAGAACCACGTGCTCATCTGTGTTGTTTTCTTGGTTATGGCATTGAGCACAAAGGATATCGTTGTTGGGATCCTATTTCCAACAAATTACGCATCTCTCGACATGTTACTTTTTGGGAAAGTACCATGTTCTCCTCGCTATCCAAATTTCAACATTCTCTCAACACTGAGTCTCTATTTTTCACTGATTCCTCCATTGAGTTGTTTCCAAGTTCTGATACAGGTACCTCTAATGAGCTCAAAATCGGCCCTCCCACACCTACTCCTATTGAACCTGTTCCAACTGTTGATCCTACACCTGTACTTGCATCTGTTCCTCGTCGTTCCACTCGGGTAAGAGAAACTCCATCTCATCTTACTGATTACCATTGTTATTCTGCTATTACAACTCTTCATGAGCCCTCCTCTTATCGTGAGGCTAGTACTGACCCCCTTTGGCAGCAAGCTATGACTGAAGAAATTCAAGCCTTAGAGAAAACACATACTTGGGACTTAGTTGATCTTCCTCCAAATAAGATCCCGATTGGCTGCAAATGGGTCTATAAAATAAAAACGTGTTCTAATGGGACTGTTGAGCGTTACAAGGCTTGCTTAGTAGCCAAAGGGTATAATCAAGAGTATAGGATAGACTACGATGAAACATTTGCTCCAGTGGCTCGAGTAACGTCAGTTCGTAGTCTCTTAGCTATTGCTGCAGTACGTAAATGTAAACTTTACCAGATGGATGTCAAAAATGCCTTCCTTCATGGTGATTTAACAGAAGAAGTCTATATGCATCCACCTCCCGGTTATCATGCACCTCACAAGGTTTGTAAACTTCGACGAGCCTTATATGGTTTAAAACAAGCTCCTCGAGCGTGGTTTGCAAAATTTAGTTCCACTTTTACCTAGTTTCCCTTTATTTCTAGTCCACATGATTCTGCATTATTTATTCGACAAACTAATGGTGGAATCATAATTCTATTGCTTTATGTTGATGACATGATCATAACTGGGGATGATGAGTCTGAAATTTCAGCATTGCAGTATTCTCTTAGCCAACATTTTGAAATGAAAGATCTTGGTTTCCTGAGCTATTTTTTGGGTCTTGAATTTTCTCAAAATTCTGAAGGTTATTATCTTTCACAAGCCAAGTATGCATCTGACTTACTTTCTCGAGCTGGCATCACAGACAGCAAAACTGAATCAACCCCGTTGGAACTTAATTGCAAACTTACAGCGCTTGATGGCACTCCTCTTGGTGACCCCACTTTGTATCGACAACTTGTTGGTAGTCTAGTTTATCTCACTGTTACTCGACCTGATATTGCATACATTGTTCATGTAGTAAGTCAATTTATGACTGCTCCTCGCTCATCCCATTTTTCTGCAGTTCTTCGGATTCTTCGGTATATTAAAGGAACTCTTTTTCATGGTTTACACTTCTGTAGAAATTCTTCTTTGGTCCTATCTGGATATTCTGATGTTGATTGTGCTGATGATCCAACCGATCGACGATCTACAACATACTATTGTTTCTTCTTGGGCAACTCTCTGATTTCTTGGCGTAGCAAAAAACAAACTGTTGTTGCTCGCTCTAGCACTGAATCTGAGTATCGTGCTCTTGCTGATGCTGCCTCTGAATTACTTTGGTTAAGATGGTTATTAACTGATATGGGTGTCACACATCCTTTGTCTACTGCACTCCACTGTGACAATAGAAGTGCTATCCAAATTTCTCACAATGATGTTTTTCATGAGAGAACAAAGCACATTGAAATTGATTGCCACTTTGTACGCCAACATATTACTAATGACACCATTCAATTGATTCCTGTCACCTCTGCCGATCAAACAACTGATATCTTCACCAAAGCACATCCACCTGCTTGCTTTCAGGATCTTTTAAGCAAACTCAAGTTGGCAGCTACTATACCCATTTGAGTTTGAGGGGGGGTGTTAGCGTAATCATAGGGATTTGTATATAGCAGAATCTGATAGCTTGATTTCAGATTTGATTTTAGCAATCATATCAATCAAGTTATTCTTGCATAATTTCCTAAATTAGTTGCTTTGTATTTGTATATAATCAGGCTGTATCATTGTACAAAATACACAATAAGAAAGACACCATTTTCTTCATAAGCTATGCATACTTTCTGTTAACATATATGAATAGACTTATAGACTCAAGCTTTTAACATACTTAAATGTTTATACAAACTAATAAGTATATAATTATAAGGAAAAGTAATAAAAAATCTTTATAATAATAATAGCAATATAAAAAATATTAGCATTTTATATATATTTAGTTAAATAGAGCGGCCTGATAGGCTCAAAAGGCCTTTTCAATGGCTTGAAGTCTGACCTGTTTTGCTATATAGGCTTTTGAAAAAGCCTTGGCCTGATCTATTTAATAAATTGGCCTGGGCCTGGGCCTGATGTAGGCCAGGTAGTAGGCCCTGACGAGCGGCCTGGCCTGTTCCCACCCTATATGTGAGCATTTTTTCTCTCTTTTGGGACAAACGAAACCAAGCTGTGATTAGCTATTGGTATTTAAGAGTTTGTAATTACAATAAGGGTCTCCACAATCAAGGGATTTCGTCAAAGTACCACGCGAGCTTTTAATTTTAGTTCTTCAAAAACAGATTCACTTTGCTTGCTTCCAAGGACCGTACGTTCTGAGCATTACCTTTGATACAGAACAGTCTTTCACAGGCTAGCCTTCAAGGACCCTTTTGTGTCATGAATACATATCAGCACACATATATATACTACCATTCCTAGAGTCCTCTCCTCTCCATCCTTGTTCGGAATCTCAATTACCCAGACTTGCCTTGCCTTATATATATACTATACAACTAGCAGTGATATATGGAAGTTTGAAACCCACCCAAAGAGCAGTGTGATCATAAGAAAGGTGCAAGTGATCGATCAGGAAGAACAAGAAAATGGAATTGGAGAAGGCGGTTGAAACTGTAATAGTTGGGAACTATGTGGAAATTGAAAGTGAAGGGAAGCGTAAGGATATAAAATCCACGATATTAAGCTTGTTATGGCATGGTGGTTCTGTTTATGATGCTTGGTTTAGCTGTGCTTCCAACCAGGTTATATATTAATTGGTTTCTACTTTGTTCTTTCTTCTTAATTAATAGTATATAGTTGTTCTGGTTTTGTAATTAATGTTGTTTATTTTCTTTCATCTTTTCAGGTGGCTCAAGTTCTGCTTACATTGCCCTACTCATTTTCCCAATTGGGAATGCCTTCTGGCACTCTTTTTCAACTCTTCTACGGCTTGCTGGGTGGCTGGACAGCTTATCTCATCAGCACACTCTATGTTGAATACAGAACCAGAAAAGAGAGAGAAAAAGTTAATTTCAGGAACCATGTCATCCAGGTTGGTTCATTTCTCCCCCAAATTCAAATTCTTACTGTTTCTGTTCAACTGAGTTTAATTATTATTGCAGTGGTTTGAGGTGCTTGATGGGCTCCTAGGGAAGTACTGGAGAAACGTGGGTTTGGCCTTTAACTGTACATTTCTTTTATTTGGATCTGTTATCCAACTCATAGCTTGTGCAAGGTACATATATTTAATTAATTCCAATCCAATCTGTCTATCACCTTTGCTCTAACTCTTCATTTTTTATTTATGCTTAATTTCTGTTACCATATTTTGTTTAAATAATTAAATAAAACGTACACTCCTGCCTATGCTGTAACTTCATGGGGGGTATGATGAACATGGATGACTTTTGTGCAGCAACATATATTACATAAATGATAATCTGGACAAGAGGACGTGGACTTACATCTTTGGAGCATGCTGTGCTACCACTGTCTTTATTCCTTCCTTCCACAACTACAGAATCTGGTCCTTTTTGGGTCTCCTCATGACCACTTACACTGCTTGGTACCTCACTGTGGCCTCTATCCTTCAAGGCCAGGTAATATTCATATCTTTGCAGTTTGTATATAAATAACTGTAACTACAACTTTAGGAGTATATATGTTATTGCTAATAAACATATATGGATCATTTATTTATTTATTAGTGGTTAATTACTTGATTAATTATACGCAGTGTTGTTGACGTTGTGTAGGTAGAAGGGGTAAAGCATTCGGGTCCGACCAAATTGGTTCTATATTTTACAGGGGCTACAAACATTCTCTACACATTTGGGGGACATGCTGTGACTGTGTAAGTAATTAATTAAGACTAATATCAGATATCTTTCTTTTGTGCTACCAATTAATTGTGGAACGGAAATGAATAAGTTGTTAATGTTGCAGGGAGATAATGCATGCAATGTGGAAGCCTCAAAAGTTCAAGGCCATATACTTACTGGCTACCCTCTATGTCCTGACATTGACGCTTCCATCAGCAGCTGCAGTATATTGGGCATTTGGAGACATGCTTTTAGATCACTCCAATGCTTTTTCTCTCTTCCCAAAATCACCCTTCCGAGACATGGCTGTCGTTTTGATGATCATCCACCAGGCACGCATCTTATCTACTAGTATTATACTCACTAGTCACTGAGTGTCTTATTTGATAATTGGTGGTATATATATTTGGTTGCAGTTTATAACATTTGGGTTTGCATGCACACCCCTGTATTTGGTGTGGGAGAAAGCAATAGGAATACACGAATGCAGAAGCATGTGGAAACGTGCTTTGGCGAGATTTCCAGTGGTGATCCCAATATGGTTCTTGGCAATAGTTTTCCCCTTCTTTGGGCCCATCAATTCCACCGTTGGATCTCTGCTTGTCAGCTTCACCGTTTACATCATCCCCGCCCTCGCCCACATGTTCACCTTCAAATCACCCGCTGCCAGAGAGGTAATTAATATATAACACACTAATTAATAATGTTGGTTTATTTGATTGATTTGATTATTGAATTGATGAGTGGTTGCAATGCAGAATGCGGTGGAGCAACCTCCAAGGTTGGTGGGAAGATGGGTTGGTACGTACACGATCAACGTATTTGTGGTGGTGTGGATCCTAGTGGTAGGATTTGGATTTGGTGGATGGGCCAGTATGGTCAACTTCGTCAACCAGATTGACACATTTGGTTTCTTCACAAAGTGTTACCAATGCCCTCTGCCATCACAGCTCAACGCCACCGCGCCTTCTCCTGATCGGGGTCAATATTAATTGATTGACTATTGCACTCTAAAATTTTTGTTGATCAACAACACATTTCATTTTATTGAAAAGATAAATTAATCAGAGTTCAGCAGGATAATTCCTCTATCTCATCTATTGCCCCTTCTGATTCCCGGCAACATACAATGCATTCTTCTTCAATTTTTTTATCTGTCTCTCATGGTCTTAATTATATATTGTAGCTACCTACCTGAGAGGTCTTTGTCCTTATGAATTTCACAAGTCAAAATTACAACGGAAAACAACAAATTTATTTCTAGCAAATTCCTCGAGAACCCAAACCAACCGATCGATTGGCAGAGTTACCTGTGAGCTGCGCTTGATAAAAAAAAATGCTAATATTAATTATTAACCTTTTATAACCATTCAAACTCTTCAACCTAAAACTAAGTGAATGTTTCAATAATTAAGTTTAAATATCTCAAGGCAATTCTTTATAATATTAAAAATATTTGTTTATTATGTTTCAATACTAGTATTGAAAGGAGAGTGTTAGGTGGTAGTGTGGCAGTGGCGCGAGTGGTGTCAGCAGTAGAGGGGGGGTGTCGGGTAGTGATAGAGACGGCAGTGCAGGGTGTTAGACAAAGACTTTGGTGAAAGGTGTCCGGTAACAATGGAGGCGATTGAGGCTATCAGGTAATGATGATGGTTATGGGGTATCAAGCATTGGTGGCAATGATTGAAGGTGTTAGGCTATGGTGATGATAGTAGAGGGTGGCGATGGTGGTGGAAGGTTTCTAACACCAGAGGTTGTGATTGATGGTTTCGGGCATCAATGGTGGTTGCGGTGGTGGAGCAATGTGTCAAGCGACAACGGCGATGGTCAAATGTGTGATCGATGAGGATGGTTAGGGGTGCCAAGCAACGATGATTATGGTGGAGGGTGTCTAATGACAGTGGTGGTGATTAACGGTGTCATACAATAGTAATGGTGGAAGGTGTGAAGCGGCAACAATTAGAGTCAAAGGTGTGGCTAGCGATGATAGTTAAAGGTGCCAAGCAACGACGACAGCGATGGTAGTGGTGGCGATGGCAACAGGCGGTAATGGTGATGGTAGAGGGTGTTGGTAGTAGTAGTAGAGATAGAGATAGTTACAAATTTGGCAGAGATGTTAAGAGAGTGAATGATGGTATCGGGGTTTTGTTCTCTTTGGTTTCACTCCTTTGTAGGGAACCAAAGTGTATCATTTTTTTAGTCATTTGTTCTATTTTATTCTAGTTTTAAAATATACCAAACATAGAATGAAACTTATACATGTCATGTCATGTCCCATTTTGACATGTCTATCAAACGCTACCTTAAGATACACTCAGTTGCATTGTTTTCTTGCTTTACAATGTACTCTTCTATATCTGATAGACATCAAGTTACAATATAGGTTCTATCACCTACAACTATTTAATAAGGTTTCAACGTTTCATGAGCTTCAATCTCATTCTCATATATAGTTTTGTACAGAGCCACTAGCTAGGTTGGTTTAGAAGTGGGAGTTTAGATAGTTAACATGAGGTTCTAGGTTCAAATTTTAGTGCTTCTATTGTACACAAAACAAATGTGTAACTTGTTACATTGTAGACATGTGAGACTTGGGGTAGAGTAAGAAAAAAATGAAAAGAATAAATTACAACCATAAACGTAGACACTTTTCACTTTTTGGTTAAAAGTTATTTTGCCTGCTCTCTAAATTTCAACATGGTGTTAGAGTTCATATATGGCTTCATGACTTATGATTTAAGGGAAGATGCCGCACCTATACTCTTGGGGGGTTTTAGAGTGGACTCTTTTGAGTTTATGCTTATCGTATACTCCTAATTTTAATACTATAAAAAATAAATTCAATTTTATAACATATATTATTATTTTTTAATATTAGAATTATACTATTTATGTTAAATATCTATCCTAGATCACTTCTTTTATGGTCCATGTTAAAATAACCCTACTTTTGAGGGTTTTATTTACAGTTGACTTTGGTTCACATGGTCCAAATCATGGCCACCAATAAACTAAAAAATCAACCGTTGATTTAATATTAGACTATTAAACGATTAGTATTAAGTAAATGTGACTCAATAAAACATCTTATCATATAATATTTTCAAAATTATAAATATACCCATCACATAAGTAATCAACATTGTCATTTCCTTCCACTGAAGACTCTTCCTCAAAATCTCATAGACTTCCTTCACAAACCTCTGCCCCACCTCCACGCCATGTGAAGTGTGATCATCCTTTGCTGGAGAAACCTCAACGTTGAAGTATCGCTGCTCCACCACTACGTAAATGGGAAGCTTCCCCTTCCTTCCATCAAATTGTAACTGTGGAACTTCACAACATTGTTTAGCTTGCTCATGCTCTTGAAGAAGGATGTGGCGGGGATGTCTTGGTCGTAGATATTGAACGTGAAGTCGCCCTCGTTAAGAGAGTCAAAGATGCTTCTCTGAGGGAAGCCATTGATGAGTTCCTTGCAAAGCATTGTTCATGGCACCCTGAAAGATAACATCTATAATCGCCATAAAATGCAGGGGAGGACCATGCATCATCTTAATGGTCACAATTTTTAGAAAAGACCCACACTAGTCGTACTTCCTCACTTAAAATATACCAAATTAAAGCCTATATGAAAATACTTCCTATATGGCAAAATACAGTAGCGCTCATGGCATCGTGAAGACGACCATGAGTGTTGAGAATTCAGTCGGCAACACATCCTGTGCAACGGTGGTCAATAGTTTTTAACCATGGTTTTGAAAGCCGAACTGGTCATTGAACCGGTCAGGGCACTAGTTCATGGTTCAATGATCGAACCGTGGTCGAACCGGTATTAATTAAATAATATGTTTTAAAAAATTATATAATATACTAAACAATATACAGCAAAAAAAAAATAATTTCATAACATAACAATACTAAAAATTAAAATAATACACCACCCAAAGTTATACATGAAGTCCAAATCAATGACAACAAATGGAATGAAAATGAAAATGACAAACACTAGTAAAAATTATCATTATCATAATATTCATTATGGTTGAATCCTTCAAAATCCAATACGCGCGTTAGCATTTGCACTACTCCCACTGACACCACAATCACTTCCAGGTTGAAGATCATGTGAATATAACATTGGATGCCGAGAAATTTCAATTTCTTCATCGCCTAATTAAATAGCAAGGAATGAGAAAAATAAATGAAAATTCAATATAATTAAACATGTACCTGCATTATGTGATTCATCTACTATTGGAATTGCATTATCTTGGTAAATAACATTCTCATTCTCAATATCATCAACATCAAACTCAGGAGGTGCTTCTTCCTCAATTACCCAGAATTCAACTTTGTCAATTGATTCATAATCAATAGGATCATAAGATCTTTTCTTGTATTCCCACCTAAAATGAAACAGTAAAACATCACATTGCAACTTAATTATGCTAAAAAATATTAAAATATTATCACCTAAGAGAAGTCTTTATACCTATTCTTCAAACGCAAGTTATAAGTGACATAAACATGATCACTTAGTCGTTGGTGTTCTAGTCTATTTCTTCTCTTTGTGTGGATACATTCAAAGAAAATCCAATTTCTTTCATATCCTGAAGAAGATGTTTGACTAAGAATACGAATGGCTAACTTTTGCAAAGTTGGGGGCACTACCTCCATATAATCTCCACCATTCATCTACAAGAAATAATGAAATATATTAATTAGAAATATGATTAAAAAAATTATGCACAAATATAAATTAGTGATTACCAGGTCGTATTTGCTTTCTAACTTTTAAAGCACTTTCTCGACTAAAAGTTCCTTTTCGATCACGATACACTTGCATCTCTTGAAAAACTTTAGCCAAGTTATTCTCAGGACAAAAGGATTTCACATCAAATAAATCAAGAAGTTCTTGCGTAACCCTGTTTTTCTCATTAAAGTTTTCATCATAAAAGAAAGCGAGATTCAAATAATAAGTTCCTGCATGAAGATCATGCTTCAAGTGTTTATCCCACCTAGCCTTAATAACATTAGTGTAAGGCTTATATAATTGTCTCCTATTCCTAAACATCTCCTTCATTGCATTTTTTGCCATTTGCATGCCTTCATAAACATATCACACAGAAGGTTTTTCATCCCCATCAACAATTCTTAGTAATCGAATAACAGGAGCTACAAGTTTTGCCATGATGAAACAATCATTTCAAAATTTATTATCCAAAACAATAACACTAACGACTTTTCCTGCTACAGTTTTTGCTAACCTATGGCTAGTAAAGTGTTTGTCTGCAACCAAAGCTTGCAAATCATGCTTATGATCATAAATGCTTTTCAATGTAATAAAAGTGGTAGCAAAACAAGTCACCCCTGGACGCACAATTTCTGTCCAACCCTCTCTTCCCCTAAGCCATGATAAGAAAATCATATGGTTGTAGACAACGACAGTTACCTTTGAAGCCTTTGATGCAAGTTCTGCCACATGAGGCATGCTACCAATATCCTTCAAAAGGAGATTTAAACAGTGAGCAACACACGAGGACCAAAATATTATTTCATGTTTCTCATATATCAATTTACCAGTAGCTACATAATTAGCTGCATTGTCTGTTACTACATAAACAACATTAGTAGGTCCAGTCCATTCAATGACTTCAGTAAACAAATTACATAATTTCATAGCATCTTTGACAACATCAGAGACATCAATTGATTTCATAAATGTTATACCTGTAGGGCAAAAAATTGCATTAAATTAAATTGCATTCATGCTATTACAAATTAAAACATTAAACACGTTTCATAAATTTTATACGTGTAGGACAATAAGCTATATATAAAGTTTATCAACGTTCTTTGCCTTTGGTCGCTCCATCCACCAGCCATGATTGTGCATCTAGTCTTACCCCAATTAGCTCAATAACTTTCAACTAGTAATTGACATTCTATCTTACAATCACCCATCAAGTTAACTCTTAATTCATGATAAGATGGAAATTTAAAACCAGGGCCAATGGCAGCAATTGCAACTACAACAACTTGAAAATATGGTGATTATATTGCATTAAATGGACATCTTCAAGTAAACAGTAAATAGGAGATGTTTTTCAATTTTTCATCATGTAATGATCATGAGATAATTGAAAAAAAAGGCAGAACAATGTCTTTCATCATGTAATAATGATCATGGTGTCCTTAAACTAAAAAAAAAGACAGAACATATTATTGCATCATGTAACAATGTTTATAAGTTAACTTATGCTTAGTCAATGTTCATAAATTAACTTAAACTTAACTTAAAACCAGCAGCAGCAAAAAAATAACAAGCTTATCACAATTCATAAAATAGAGGTAGAGAAGTAATTAGTAATTTCTACATCCCTATAATATGCTCAGTAATTCAGTATCACTAATTCTATTTAGTAATTTCTAAAAACTCTACTTGATTAGTAAAGTAAAGTAAGCAATTCACATGATGGATTTTGATTGTTAAGATCCAAAGACAAGCAAAGTAAGCAAGCCAAGAAACACCATTGCACAAGTGTCACCGAGGAACATCTGAGAAGCACTATTGCTCAAACCAAACTGCAGAAGGCAGAAGCTAGTATCACTGAGAACTACAGTGCTTCCCACAGCTAGGAAGAACCCCAAATGAAGTATAGAGATGTAATAAAGGTTAAAGGTACCTGGGTGGCTGGGAAGGGGTGTAGACATGGCGATGAACTGACCGGCGGCGTGAGCAGTGGACGACGGTTGCGAGGCGAGTAGTGGTCGGTGGCACGACGAGCGCAAGGACGACGTCTAGACAAGGTAGCTAGGGTTCTTCTTTGGGTTTCTATTTTTTTAGTTTTCCCTTTCGTGAATGAGTGTTGAATTGCTTATGGTCGATGGCATTGCGTGCAGTTTAGTTTTTTTTCCAAAAATTATGAAACGATGTCGTTGTGATAACATTTTACCAAATCGGTCTCAACCGGTGAACCACCGATTTTTTACGGTTTCACCGATTATTGACCGGGTTGACTGGTTTTTTGCAGGAACAGTTCAATGGTTTATTTGGATCAGACACATGGCCGGTTCACCAGTTTTCCCATCCGACCAGCCGGTTCGAATTTTAGAACCATGTTTTTAACAGAGTAGTTTCCTTCTAGTTATTTATAGGCTTCTCTGCTTTTTATTTCACCAAAAAGAAAAAAAATAAAAAATACATGGGCTTCTAAAAAGTTAAAAGAAACTATAATAATCCTATTATAGTCTGTAAATGAAACCTAATCTATTTTGGAGTAAGAAAATATTTATCTATGCTAGAATCCTCAAACTTTTGAGACTCAAAAAAAGAAGTGAAAACCTATGTAATAAAAGACCTATGGGCTCATAGACTTAAAGTTGAAGTACAACCTCATTATGGGTACTACCCATTGAGGACCTTGAGTTTGAGTATATTTCTCAAGGGGGAATATATGTATCTTTGTACATGTGTGTATGTAGAAGTCATCTCCTCTAAAGTGTAGAAGTCTCTAACTAAGCAATTATAATCATTGATTTTTCAATGGTTGATATTTAAAAAAAAAAAACTTCGTAAGTTATCACACGAATGCATGCATATAACCACAATCTTAATCGTTGATTTTAAAATCAACGGTCACAATGACTTATTTTACCCTTTAAAGTAATTTTCTTACTCACTTCAAAGGAGCCAATTCCGTTTAGATATATAAAACGTCTATATTATTCAATCTTTACTTCTATTTATGATTTCACTTTCATTTCAATCACATTTTCATATATTATATAACTCGCTTTTACTATTTTATTTTCTATTTCCCCCTATTTTTATTGTATAAATAAACTCACTCACCAACCTATCATAAAATAAGACAAGTTAATTAACTTAAACAATTTGCATTTCAAATAAACAACCAACTATACTGCATTTTTGGCAAGTAAGCAGGTTTAAGTTCTATATTAGAAAGAAATGTTCTACTTTTTAACTAATATTTAGTGCTTTTTTTTTTCAATTATCAATAATGCTTTGTAAAATATCTTAAATATATTGAAGTAAGCTTCTTTTATGGCGCCTTATGTATAAAAAAAAATGTTTTCACACATGTATTAAAATAGAATTATATATAAGATAAATCACGCATCTAATAAAATAAAAACATATAAGATAAATGTATAAAATGAGGAATTTATTTTTTAAAATGTAGGAATGCACTTTAGAGGATAAAAATATAAAAGTAACAATTTTATAAAAAAAAAATCATTAATTAAAATTGTAATCAAATAATTATGGAGTTTCTCAAATTTGAATTGTTGATCTATATATTATGTATCTTATCCTTTAAACTGTATGTATCCTACATTTTGAAAGAAGCAAATCTCAAATTGAGATGTGAAAATAATCATTTTGTAAGATTTTATAATAAAATTATAGAGAAACTTTTCTATAAAGAAATTTCTATTTCTATTTTCATAAAAAAAAAAAAAACAAAATGAGCCTAAATTAATCTGACAAGGGTGATCCCCCAGACACTGCTAATTTAATCTTATATACATTTACAAAAGATTGTCATGTAACGATAAAAACAAGACCAAAGTCACAAAAAGGAAAGACGAGAAGAGAATAGAAGAGAAGAAACAAGTTATGGATTGGATTTGAGTATCGTGCTTGTGCAGATATGTTAAATCAGCGGAATCCTCTTGTACCTCTTGATTGATAGAGTTCCAACCTACTTTTAGCTTCAGGTAATAGTTCTTCAATGGATCGATCTTCGATCATATGTGCCTGCTTTGTGCACCACTCAAGAACTATGAGTACATCTTCTTGTGCAAGAGTCTCATTTTTAGGGACGTGTAGTGCTATATAACACAAAAGAGTTACAGAAGGAATTTGGACCATTTGCTCCCCGAAATAAACCAGTTGAATCAAGTGCTTTGCACCACCTGCCTCTATAATGGCATTGCAGTGAGTCTCATGGAGATAGTTATCTGTACATGCAAATTTATTGAGTGCAATAGCGGCTTCCATAGAAACTTCTGGTTCTCTTTCGTCAAGCAGTCTTACCAATGGGCCAATGATTCTTGTTTCTGTTGCTCTAAAAGTTCTTGCCAAGTGACCAACAGCCCTCACGCAAGGTATGAGTAGATCAGAGTCTGCTTTCTCAATAACTTTGAGAATTTGCTCTACAACAGCCTTCGCGGCAGGGGAAGTTGGCTTGAAAGCAGAGCGTCTCAACCCTGCATGTTGCTCTGCTACAGCTGTGATTTCCATCAACGCCATTGCTGAATATGATTGAACATCTTCAGGACCTTTTTCTAACAGAACCGCAAAGCAAAGAAGAGCTCTTGATTCAGTTATGCTCCAACATATAGTCACATTTCCCCTAGACAACTGCCATAAGGCTCTAGCCGCCATTGCCTTCATCTGAGCCTTTGTCATTGGATCTTCATACTCCCTCCCTTTAATACT
The DNA here is from genome assembly GCA_026901365.1 of Sesbania bispinosa. Lineage (NCBI taxonomy): Eukaryota > Viridiplantae > Streptophyta > Magnoliopsida > Fabales > Fabaceae > Sesbania > Sesbania bispinosa. Next base: position 369,611 of record QLOH01000338.1, read on the forward strand.
TGTCCCAGAAATTGACACGTGCGAATTCCCATTCCCATTTCCTTGCTTCTTTGCATTGTTGGGGTTGTTAGTACCTTTAACATTAGTAGTATTATTATTATTTTCTTGGCCTTCCCCCTGCCCCTGAGTCTTCATGGCCAGTGTGTTAGTGATCACATTGTGCATCTGGCTAGGTGTATGATTCCCCATTGGGTGAGAAATCTGCTTATCATATTCTTCTTGCATATTTTTCTTGTCAACGTTGATGTCATGTGTATTGTTGGCCATCACAACCGAGTGAATGGACATTTTTTGTCTATTGACAACGGTGTACTTACTGTGCTCTTGAATGGTCTCAAATGCAAGGTGGCTAACAAGTAAGCGTATGGCATTGTTTTGGGAGAAGTGATCCTGGCATTTAGGGTGATGTGCAGCCAACTCTGAAATAGCCCATGCCACCACTGTTTGAACCTTCATGTGACCATCTTTGAGGATTTTTGAAAACACAGAGCAAACACCAACATTCACAATGTGTTCCACACTTTCAGGATCATTCCCGAGCAACCCAATCGCCCTGGCAGCATTTTCCTGACCCTCTATCTGTCCTTCTTTGAGCAATTTGAGAAGTGGAGGGACACCACCTTCCTCAATAATTAGTTTCCCATAACGGTCATTGTCACGTGCGAGAGAAACCAAGGAAGCAGCAGCGTCAGAACGTTCTTCTGAGGAACAACCAGAGAGTAAAATAGCAACTTGTTCCCATATAAGGCAGAGAATAGGTTCATTGGCAGCAATAGGGGGAAGACCCAAATACTCATCATCACGTTCATCAGCGGAAGCAGAGACTCGAAGGAGCCATTGGACATCTCCAATAGAATTCTCAAGTTGCATGGAAGTTTTACGAAACGCAGTGGCAGGGATGATGGTGAAAAGTCGCTTGATGACGCTATTTGCACGACATTTTGTGACAAGGACAAGGGCTTTATCAAGGACTTGTTCAGTGTCATCAATGATACGCCTTGTGGGACGCTCATACAAGTCATTACTGTTCCTTGCGGCTTGGCGAAGGAGACCAGCAAGCTTCTCTGTTTTGGCCTTCAACTCTAAACATTCTTGTCTGAAATTTTGGACCTCATCTGCCATCTTTGATACCTGGTCCGCCATCTGTATCGGGATCACCAGGATATCCTTGACGATGCTCGACATGATTGCAGCGGACCCTCACTCCCTCCCTAGCTTATGCCACCCAACAATGTTTTCGTTTTCTCTTTCTCCCTTGCCTTAGCTAGAATTGTTACGAGGGAGGAGGAGGAGGAGTGGTGGCGGTGATGGTGGTGCCGCCGGTGGTGTGAGTCAGGGAGGAAATAATGGGAATGGTTCAACGGGTTTTTCTCCAAGTTTTATGTATAGACTTCTATATTAGCTTGGGTTACATCATAATAGCTAGGTGCAAATGGTTGGTCACATTTTCTAGTATTGGAGGGGACATCTTACCCGCTTCCCACAACCCATGGATCTAACGATTGATAACCACGCGCCATGGAGGTGAGTAATGTTAACATTTTGCACATGTGTATATGGTTTACATGATCAAAGAGAGTGATCCCAATCAATTGAATTAATTAATAATGATACAAAGTATATTACTTACATTAAGTGGCCAATCATAACCGTTAAATGAAATTAAAAATACATTTGGTTAATAACATGTTTGATTTCTTGTTTTTAAAGTTATAAATAAACTACTACTATAATTTATTGTCAAGAGTTGTTTTTTTTTAAATAATTTTGGCTTAAATCAATAAAAAAGTAAACATGTTATAAATCATTCACAATTGACGTGGTGAATGTTATTTTTTTGAAGGTCATCTTATCTTATTCTTATAAAAAAGCATATTTATTAATAAGGTGACGTGGTGTATGTTTCCTGATCAAAACAATCTACACATTAGGTTAAGGGCGCAAAGTGATCTAATTATACTTGTGATTCTTAAATAATACTAGTTTAGACCAAACACTCCGTCATCCGTTAATATATATTTTTTTACTACATAAATATATAGGGCTCATGTGGCCTAGGGATGACAAAGTGGGTTGGGTCCGGCGGGCCAGCCCGCCTAACCCGCCAAAAATGGCGGGGTGGGTTAGGTCCCTCCAGCCCACTTAGCTCGTCCCGCCCAACCCGTCGGGCCAATAGGTGTGCCGGGGTAGAGGCCCGTAGGGCTAGCCCGTCATATTTAACAATTTTTTAACTCTTTTTATTTATATTTAGTATTTAATTATAAAAATTTATAAATCTTGAGAAAAAATGTTATGTAAAGACAAAAAAATATAACTAATTTTTTAAAATTTTATTAAAATTCAAATTTATTATTTATTATTTATTATATTTATTTTAATTTTTTATAATTTTGTGGGTGGGTCAGGCGGGGTGGCCCGCCATCCCGCCTTAAAACGAGGTGGGTTATATATGTTGGCCCTTTTTTTTTGCTTGCCGCCCCGCCCCGTTTTTGGGCGGGCCAACGGCAGGGCAGGTCAACCCACTTTGCCACCCCTAATGTGGCCTTGTTGAGTAATTATTTTTATTTTAAATCATTTTTTATATAAACCTTTTTAATCAATTGTAGTTATATATTATATTTATTACTGAGCATGTGAATTATGAGACTATTCTAACACAACCTCTGGTCTCAAGTTCGACTATGGGTATGCAATTGATTAAAAACTTCAAGGAAGAGTTTTACTATCTATAATAGTTTTATCTAGATCAAATAACATGGCCTCTTATGAAAGATACTTGTGATCTTATATAAAGAAAAAAATGATATACAAAACGACGTGGATACTACATAAATAAATCTTTGATTTTTGTTAGAATTTAGAAGTGACACGTGGAAAGAAGTATTTAATTCTAAAATGGTTAAATTAATCAGTAAGTCCCTATTGCTTTATCTAATTTTTAATTAAGTCCCTATAATTCTTAAACTTTTAAAAAGTTTATAACCAAATCCCTGTTAATTAACACTGTTATGGTTCTGTTAAGTTATGCTGACATTAGATTTTTTATGAACCATTCTCATTCCTAATTTCTTATGTGACAATTATAATTAATTCTTACGTGACCATCTCAACTGCCGCCGAGACTTGTATAGAAAAATACTTCGAAGGGGTCTTAGTAAACCCCTTTAGTCGTTTTCGCCCTATTGTCAAGGGACTTTGTTTTTGATAAATGTCATCGGAGAAAATCAAACTAAACCCCACTCTCAATATTGCGTTCTACGAGACAAACCCCAATTTTTAATTTGTACTAAGTTTTAATTTATTTTTGAAAGTGCCCTCTCAAAAAATCTCTCTATAAAATGAATAGTATAACTATTTTTAGTAAGTAAAACACATAATGACAGAATCCAAGATAAAATAAAAGAATATGAGCCCCTTAAAAGCTCTAGCCCTTGATGGGCTGTAGCCAATCTTCTTCCAAAAGCATTGGCACCTGGTAGGCAAAGTTGTTTGTAATCTCATTTGGGATATCTTTGAGAATTCGGGCAAGGTAAGGGATATAAGTGATACTCTTTTGGTTCTCATACCAAAGACAAATTCTCCAGATAAAATGAACCTCTTCCGTCCAATTAATCTATGTAATGTCATTTATAAAATTATTACCAAATGCATTGCTAATAAATTGAGGAATCATATGAAATTTTTGGTGAAGTCAAATCAAGCTAGCTTCGTTCCTGGCTATCATACTACTGACAATATAATAGTTTCTCAGGAGGTTTTACACTCAATGCATACCAAGAAAGGTAAGCATGGCTTTATGGCTTTGAAGATTGACATTGAGAAAGCCTATGATAGGCTAAGCTAGGATTTTATCAGAGATATTATGTTCCTTAATTATGCATTGTTTGAGAAATTCTTTAAAAAGGATTATTTAAAGAGATTAATGCAAATTCACTCTTAATAAAAAAAATGTTTTACATTATCAATGATCGATGTATTATCATATCATTCAATGAATATGAATCTCACATATTATTAAATTCAATAAATAATGTTATAACTAAATAAAAGTATAAAACTTTTCCAACTAATTGTGCACTTTCATTAAATCCTTATTTAAATATTAAGTATATGCGTATTTGTGACAACGAAATAATAAGTAATGTTGAAATAAAATTTTTAAGGGAGTTAAAATTTCATTGTAAGATGTTGTATTTACCATTCGAATTTAACATATAAAATGTGTTTTGACATGATATTTGAGTTAGTTTATGACTTATTTGACTAGTTGATAAATGGAATTATTTTATTAAAGTATATCGTTTCTTGAGACTCTACTTAAAATAACATTTAAGCTTATAGTTTACAACTTATTATCTTTTCTCCCGTTTTCCCCTCAATATTTTTATGAAATTATTTTTCTTCTTAATTTACTAAAACCAATCATTAACCCATTACAAACCCAGATACTCTCACAGTCTCATAAAATTACTATTAATATAAGATTAATTAATAGTAGAACTCACATCTTGGAAAAAAATATTAAACAATTGAAATGAGAAAATAGCCCTTTTATGTTTGTTTACAGAAAAATACCCGGAAGGTTACATACGAGGATACTCCTACATCTGAGGCGTGAAAACCCGGATGGAAAAGTCACGAAGACGCTGCTAAATCCGAGGTGTGAAAACCCGGATGGACTCGGCACGAGGACCACATACTTCTAAATCCGAGGTCTGAAAACCCGGATAGCTTACATAAAATTATGGAGACACTTCTAAATCTGAGGTGTGAAAACCTGGATACCATACTTGCGAGGATGACATACTTCCAAAATCCGAGTTGTGAAAACTCGGATATCATACATGCGAGGATGACATGCTTCTAAGTCCGAGGCGTGAAAACCTAGATGGGGTACATGCGAGGATGAAATACTTCTAAATCCGAGGTGTGAAAACCCGGATAACCTACTTATAAATCCGAGGTGAAAACCCGGATGACATACCTATAAATCCAAGGTCTGAAAACCCGGAGGACCTACTTATAAATCCAAGGTGTGAAAACTACTTCTAAATCCGAGGTATGAAAACATAGATGACGTACATGTCAGGATGACATGATTCTAAATCCAAGGTGTACATACCAGGATGACATACATCAAATCTGAGGTGTGAAAACCCGGATGACATACATCTAGATCCGAGGTATAAAAACTCGGATGACATACATCTAAATCCGAGGTGTGAAAAACCGGACGACATACATGCCAGGATGACCTACTTATAAATCTGAGGTGTGAAGACCCAGATAACATACCTAGGATTGGTATGAAAACCCGAATAGTTTACATGTGAGGATACTCTTAAATCCGAGGTGTGAAAACCCGGATGGAGAAGTTATGAAGATGCTTCTAAAATCCGTGGTGTGAAAACCCGGATGACATACAAACGAGGATGACCTACTTCTAAATCCGAGGTGTACAAACCAGAGTGACCTACTTATAAATCCGAGGTGAAAGCCCGGATTACCTACCTATAAATCTGAGGTCTGAAAACCCGGATGACATACCTATAAATCTGAGGTCTGAAAACCCGGATAACCTACTTATAAATCCAAGGTGTAAAAACACGGATGGTGTACTCGCCAGGATGGAGAAATTATGAAAATGCAACATAAAAACCGAAGAACTAAAATACAAATTGTCTATGGGGAAAGCTTTACGTGAAGAACGTAATTGTCTTCTCCTCACAATTCCGGTCGCCAACCGACCAGCTTTCATACCCCAGCCGAGGTCTGGAAATACAGAACATTAAAACGAGATGCTAGAGTCAACGCACACGCGAAACCAAGTCTAAAACTTGGCAAAATCCGAGTTTATGAACTCGAAGAAATAAATTTTTCATATACAGAACGTGGAATGCCCATAAATCCGAGTTCATAAACTCGGATAAATAAATTCTTCATATGCAGAGCGTGGAGTACTTCTAAATCCGAGTTCATAAACTCGGATAAATAAATTTTGGGTAAAGAGTATAAAAAAGACGAGATCTCATTAACTCAACTCACCGACTATGATGATATCCCAGCCGACCAATCTTCTCGTCCTATATGTCCCACACTCTGTTTTACCTGCTTGGATTTTCACCCCACAAAAGGTCAGACCAGCCGTTAAAATCGCATTCGACATCTCGACCCCATATACTTAGACATGGCATCGAGCTGGGGGGCATCTGATCCAGAGGTTAACTCGGAACTAGCTCGACTGATCTAGCAGCCTACCAGCTACCTCGGATTTAGACCTACCTCAACCATCTCGGCTGGCCTACCTCAGCCACCTCGGCTGACCTATCAGCCATCTCGACTGACTTATCATACAACCATCTCGGCTGGCCTACCTTAGCCATCTCGGCTGACCTACCTCAGCCATCTCGGCTGGCCTATCATACAACCATCTCAGCTGGCTTACCTCAGCCATCTCGGCTGGCCTACCGGCCATCTAGGCTGCATGGACACTTAACAACTGTGCAACCCGGGGACCACCAACTAGCTCCTCACCCTACCACTTGCCTATGCCTACGCGGACTGACACCAATAAAGGGCACTTCCCATCACATAGACTGAGCAACTTACCCACTGACACAAGCAATCAGGCGTAGGTTGGGCTACATCACAGGCTAGCCCTGGCTAGACCCCATGCTATAAATACCCCCTCCCATGGAGGGCCAGGTACGCTCATTCTCCCCTGCTTAGACTCTGTCTCAAACCCATTCTAACTTGGGCGTTGGAGTGTCTTCGCAGGTCACCCCCTCCTCCGCCACCGGAGCTATTGTTCATAACAACCACCACCGCATCTCAACCTTGGACCATCTCGGATCCTATCTCGGACAGCCTGGGAACATCTCGGATTACATCCTGAACCACCCTGGAACACCCATGAATGATCACCTCCGCCACGATCATTTGTCTGGCACGATCAGATTGTATACTGGTTTACTCTCAAACCTCATAGAGCTATATCCAATCCTCAATTTACCTATGGGATTTTCCACTAAGAAACAAAAGTTCTTACAAAATCCTTGCAAGAAAACACCTTTCTTGCCACAAACTTCACAATCGATCCCTCAATATTGGTAAAGTCTTTCCCCATTGTAGGATACCCCAACAAATTTTCAAACCTTTTTTCAAGAGAGATATCTCACTCTCTTAGGAATAATATGTAATATTTTTGTTAGAAGTTTTAGTCACCTTATGACAAATGTATACAAATTGAAGAAAAATCATTCTCTTTTTCCTATAGCCTTAACATGAATACAACTAAAGCTCTTGAGAGAATTTTTGCTTATCAAGTAAATCACTCATTTAATCATACTTACTTGCGCTCTTAGGTGATCTCTTTATAGTTTATATAAAGAAATCAATTTCTAGTCGTTAAAGTTAGTTAAGAAATGATAAGTTATTCATCGGGACTCTTGGGTTTCAATTTTAATCAATATAATCGATTAAAACATTGAGAGATATAATTATGAATGGATTACCCTATTTGTAATTGATTATTTGATTTATGTAATCACTTATCTTACTAAAAACATTCCTGGAAATCATTCAAAAACAATTTAATCTATTACAAACCCATGTAATTGATTAAGGTAGCAATCTCTTTTTAATATATTTCAAGTTAAGTAACTTTTTTCTTCAAGCATGTGGTTGTGAGTTTTTAGTTAATTTTTTAATTATTTTAAATTTAAACTTTTACCATTCAAAATCAAAAATTAAAAACTCACACTCTTAAACAACCTCTAAAATTTTATCCCACAATTAATCAAATTAAAACATATCAGAAATAAAAGTTAAAAAATAAAATTATTGTTTTGTTTTTAAAATAATAAAATTATGTTATTGTTCTTTAAAAGCAACCGTGACACATATTCCCTTTAACACTTTAACTTGCAGGCTTTTCAGCAGATTCATTGACACTCCCAATGAAAGATTGATTGGAAGAAAGAAAGACTCCTATATCGGGATATTCTTCCTCTTGCTTTTCTAAACATTGAATCTTATAATGAATGTGACCTAACCTCTATGCATGTTCTAAATCATACCAATAAATCTACAACAATATGACATCTTTTATTTTGACATTGCAATTTACAGTCAAATCCATCCACATTTACAAACCAATAAATAAAAAATATAAGAGCTGATTGATTGATGACCATATCAACTATGATCTACATGATCTAGCTAAACAAATGCAGAAAACAGGGGAAACATACAGAGGACAAGGTTTGAGTTTTGAACAACATACAGAATAATTTTCAGGCTTTTCCTTCAATCCTAGCATGAGTGAGTCCAACGCACGCATCGACAAAATCATCATCTATGAAATCCGTGGAAAAAACCTGAATTCTATCTGCACATCCCTTAGCGAAGCACTGAGCGATGAAGAGCCTAGCATACCCATGAATGCGTCTCGTAACAGGTTTCACACACAGAACAGGGTTATCTGCAACAGGGGTAACCGTGTTCTCCACTCTGTAAAAGTATTTCCTTGACGTAACCGGTGGATGCTCGCTCAAATGTTTCAAATTTCCATCGAATTTGGTTGATGGAAGATCTGTGTTGATCCAATTATCCTTCAGAAACCCTGCACTCCACAGGGGACTCCCTGCTTTAGGCTGTGGCGATTTTCTTGGCTTCCAAACACATATAATTCGCTTTGGTAACAACTCCGCAATGGTCTTCCCAAAAACGTGATCATCCTGGGGAATCAAGAACTCACCCAATTGTTCCTCCAAGTATTTTTCAAATTCAGGTGGGTCCTCGTGACCAAACTCTGTTCTAATCTCGAGGATTATGATCTCAGACTGTGTTTCTGATAGGAATTTTTTGACATCTTTGATGACAACATCGATGCTGTAAGTGACGAGGATTCCATGGCAGACACGACGATTCTCCTGAACCCGAATGTCAAGAACACGGGTTCCTCTCACAAGCTGGTTATAGATGGACAAGGATTGGCATTGAGCAAAAGGGCGAGTGACAAGTGGAACACCAATCTTGTTGGTTGCTGAATCATGGGTTCCAGGCCAAACAATCTGGTTGATGTGAAGTTTCTCAGGGTTGAGACCACTCATCCAATTTTTCCTGTCTGGTGGATGGTAATCAGAGCCAGGGTAGTCTTCCCCAGAGCTTTTCAGATCAGACAGAGTTTTCTTCTCGGTATGGATTGCCTTTCTTCGATCAACCTGTTTAGAGACTTGTGAACCCATCTTCAGTACCTCACAAATCAGATGAAGAAGAAGAAGAAGAGTTCCTAGTTCCTCCTTTTCTTTAGTTTTGCTTTTTGTTGTTGTTGCAGCTGGACTTAGCTGTTGAATGTTAAGGCTCAACTGATTAGTTTTGTTAATAATATAATAATAATGATGATGATAAGGCCTTTTTTTTTTCTTTTTAGTGAATACGACAAAAGAAATAATGTGGAATTGTGACAAAGATGACTTTGGTGTTTTGTTCACTCAATTTTTCTTGATGGATTTTAATTTGAGATGGGAATTGGGAAGGGACCCTCTATTAGTTGTCTTTGGCAATGTGGAGAGCTATCGCTCTCATTAGTCATTGTTGGTGGGGATGTACAACATTGGTTGGTCCATTTGTATGGCTCTCATTAATCTTGATCTTGGTTTGGTGTATTCACTCAGCTTTCTTCTACTAATTGTCACGTTAACTTGTTAACATATTTTGGTTGTTAAAGGATTACGCATATAAATACAATAAAGAAATTTCTCCAGAAAAATTTGCCCCAAATTATCAAAATGAACATATATGGCCAAAACTTTCTCTTCTGTAGCGTAGACTATGTGGGATACAGTTATTGGATAATATGATAAGGCTTGGAATGTAGATCAGAGATTACTCTTTCTCCTTCTCAACGAGATTTATCTGAGATTGTGAGAAGTTATTTATTTATGGAGCTATCGAAGGAGACCTTGTATCAATTAGGCACGTGGACAGTACAGAAAAATACTATCTTCTAGAGTTGCTTGTAAATTAAATTAGAACCTCAAATTTCATATCAGAATCAGAGCTCACTTGTTTGAACCATCGATTATCGGGGTGACGATGATTCGTTGGCAACTTGGCATGGATCTGCTAAATCTTGTGTGGTTTTGTTCTTGTTTAGTATTTTGTCTGCACGTTTGTCAAAAATATGCTGCCAAGTCTCTCACCAAACCAGCTGCTCAATAAGTTCATCAACAAATCTATGTATAAACAACGAGCTTTGGCATTTTTCTTCATACTATCAAAACATTGACTTTAGGTATGGAATTCCCAATAACGGTGTGCTACAAGATGATGATAAAACTGTTGATTTGGTGGAAGTAAGGATAGTTAGTGGATATAGTGTAATAGTGTAGGTAATTTTCTTCATGGGGATTGGTTATATTTTTCATAAGTTTTTGTCACTTAAGTGCAAAGAAAGGTAAAACCGATTATAGTAAGTGATATTAAGCATGGAAAGTATATCATGGAATTAAAAAAAAATATCCAAGTAAATCTTTATCATAAACAGTATAAATTAAATATTAAAATAAATTTTTAATGGATGATTTTAGGATGGACCCTCTTAAGTTTGGATTTTCGGTAGACCTTCAATTTTATTACCATATAAGGTAAATTTATTTTTATAATGTTTATTATTAATTTTTTAATATTAAATTTATACTATTTATAGTAAAAGTCTATCATAGACCAATTTTAGTATGGTCTATCATAAAATTCCTCATTCTTAATAGATCTCTACCACTTTATTAAGTAGTCCATTGATAAATCAATTCTTTAACCGTATGCGTTGAAACTCACCTTATTTATATTGTAATTACGATTGACTATCAAGTACGTGGATCAGCTGTTAAGGGATTATTCAGTTTAACAAGTAGTCTCGAGTTCGAGCCATGGGTATGCAAATATGTTAAATACTCATATTGAGAACTTTGATGCCCATAAATGTCCTACCCGACTCGAACAGGATTACCTCCGGTGAAGGATACTGTAGTCTTGCACCAAAAGATTGTGATTATGCTTTCCAATGGAGAAGGAAAAGAAGGGAAAAATAATAGAAAAACAAAGACAAAATAACAAAAAAAAAAAAAAACTAGATTAACTTGTCATAATGCAGCTAACCACTTGATTAGAAAGTTTCTAGCAAATTAAAACACATAATCCAATCTTATTTTCTTCCAATACTTAAGACCATATTCAAGCTTTATTAATTTAATATGAAATTTGGCTTGAGATATATATTGATACATATGGAAGTTTCAAGGTTTAAATGAAGGAGGTCTCCTAATCTTAGTTGCTTGCTCAAAACCATATGCAATCTCAATTAGCTTTCCCTCTGTAAACTTAAGCCCTGAAAAATTAATGCCAAATGGAATCCCCTTATCATCATATCCTGCAGGTACATTGATTCCTGGATATCCTCCAATATCTAGAACATGGTATATTTTAGATCCTGGAGTGACCAACGCATCAAGCTTATAATCATTCATTAGTTTCTCAAAACCTTCTCTAGATAGTTTTGCCAAATTGTCCATGGCTTTCTTCTCCTTGTCACCAATTCCATTTGTCGCTTGGGCTGCCAACATAAAGTCTTGACCGAACTCCTTAAGCATTTCCTAAACAAACAGGCATTTGATATATAAATTTAATAATAAGCATATATAATACAAAAGGTTTGGAATAAGTATGAGTACGTAGTTAGCTACTACAAACCAGTTCGGGATTCATTTTGTTAAAGGCTATCACATCGGCCAAGGACTTCACTGGAGAATCCACTAAGCCTTGGAGATATGCATTCAAGGATATTTTGAACTCTGCAAAAATTAAGCCTTTTTCTCCACTTTTCTCTACATCTAAAATGTCGCTAATATTGGGTATTTCAAGATTGTCTATGATGATTGCTCCCCTTCGCCTTCAATTTCCAAACATTTAGATGTGTTATAATTAGTTATAATCATAAAATAAGATTTTGTATGTGTCTTTTGTTGTATACACATGCATATTGAACTTATTCATAGTTTATTTACCTCAAGGTTTGAAAATGCTTCTCAAAAGCATCAGTCACAAAAGAATTATTTATAAGGCCAAAGTAAGGGTTTCTCACAATTCCTAATCTTTTTCGCCTAAGCCCATTACGTCTGAGGTGTCGTTTATATCCCCCAATAGGAATATGTTTTGAACAATTTATAGTTCTTGGATCATTATTGTCAGCCCCAACAATTGCATCAAGAACATACACAGCATCTGCTACAGTCCTGCAAGTAGGCCTGGAAAAGAAGATTTTGATTGTCATAAATTGCTTCATGTTTTAATTTTAGTGTTATATAATATAAAATTACATGTTGTATTTAATTCACATATTCATTCAATTGAATAACGACTAGTATATTAATCATGGAAAAACGCGGATAAAAGTATATTTTATATAAGTAAAATTAATATATTTAAAATTAAATTTAAAAAAAATTTAAAAAATTATTCAATTTTAAATTATAATAGTGGATTATATTTTATTATTAAAATATAATTAAATTATTTTAAATTATAATGATAAGAATAAATAAATATTTATATTAAAAAGAAGGATTGAAATAGAAAATAATAGGATAATATTTTGAATGTTAATAAATTTCAAAATTTAAAATTAATATTTATTAGTATTTAAAAATTTCAATAGGAAGGAAGAAGAGATTAGTATTAAGAATTGAGAAGGAGAATCTCACACCAGCCGTGCAGTGGCTGGGGGCCATCCCTCAACTTTTTCTTTTAGTTTTAGTATACTATATATATGTTGGGGTGTGAACCAAGGGTATTCCCACTGATAGTCAGAGATTAATCCCTTTAGAGGTGCATAAATCACCAAAGTGGGTTTTGCCTCTTCTAATAAAGTCTTTTTCATTTACACCGTCAGAAATTAAACCTCTGTCAAGATACTTAAATGACTCAACTTCTGCTAACTGTGTCGAGTTTTGTTGGTAATACACAGAGAGAGGGGGGGGGGGGGGAGTAAAGTTGTGCAGTAAAAGTTAATTAGAAATAAGAGATATAGAGAAGTTAGTTGGTAGCTGATAAACTAATTTATTTAATTAACATGTTTGATTTAACTAGTTAATTAATGTAAAATGATATAAAATGATATATTTACAAAATTTTTATTATATACATTCTATTTTGGTTTTCTGGCCAAAAATATAATATTAAGTAATTATAATTATAGTTTTTTTATAAATTTTAAATTTTATTATTTTTTTAGTGATAAATTTTTTTTATTAAAATTTAAAATATAACAGTGACATAATTAAAATAAAAATTAAAAAAATAATAGTTAAAATAATTCATAAAATTTTGATATTAATTATACTATATATATATATATATAAATTATGGGTGTTTATCCTAATTTGGTATTTAATATTTGATTTAGGTTTCAGTTTTAAATTTTTACTATATATAATTATATTATATATAAAAAAAATTAAACAAATAATAAAATTATATTTGGGGTAAAGGGATTGATTGGAAAAATTATTATATTGGCCCCCTTTAACTTGAGTTACTGGCTTCGCCCCTGCCGTCATGTGTGAAATTCACCATACAATAAAAGAAAAGATAGAGCTAAAAATCACTATCATTGAGAGAAAGAGTATGGTGAGTGAAATATCTTAAAATTATAATATAAAGAATTATTGATATGTTGTTATCTAGGATTAGAAATGTCTCTTACCCAACGGTATCCTGTCTACGAGTACATGGAATAACTTGATCCCTACTAATGAGACAAACGGTTGGTTTGATGCCTACAACTGAATTGGCATCGGCTGGACATAAAATTGATCCATTAGCCTGAGTTCCAAGTGATGTTGTGACTAAATTTGCCGCAACTGATATTGCTGATCCACTGCTAGACCCACATGGATCAGATGATAAAACATACGGATTCTGCAAAGTCATGATAGAAATTCTCAAGTTTTTAAATTAACCAAGCCCACTATCTAGTCATAATGTTTTCACATTGATATGGTTGAACATGTTATGTTTATTAACCTTCACTTTTACCATTATAGTGGGATTAATTTATTTAATTAGTAACAAACCTTTCCAAAGCCACCTCTAGGACTCCAACCATTAGGAGCTTTTGTAGTCCGAAAACTTGACCACTCGTTCAAGCTAGCCTTTCCCAAAATGATTGCCCCAGCTTTCCTCAACTTAGTCACCACACCTGAATCACGAGGCACCATAGAGCCAAGCAATGCGAAGGAGCCAGCAGTGTTGTTTTGCTTGTCTTGGGTTGCAATGTTATCCTTGAGAAGGATAGGGATACCGTGCAAATCAGGCAATGGTCTATGTGGCCTTGTCATGCGCTCGTAGTCTGCCTTAGTAGCTTGGGACAAGGCATCTGGGTTGACCTCTATGACCGCATTAATAAGTGGGTTCACTCTTTTGATTTCTCTCAAATAAAACTCAACCAATTGCCTAGATGTAAGGTGATTTCGTAGAAAAGCATGTTTAATTTCATCTATAGTTGCTTCTTTGATTCGGAAGTGTTGTGCCGTCATAGTGTACGACTCATATGATAATATAATTAAAAGAATCATCAACACTTTTGAGAGGAGGCTACGCAAATTTAGGGATAATTTAGTAGCCATGAGGTTTGACCAAAAGTGATTGATTGATATGCTTTTTCTTTGCTCGTTGCACAGTGTTGTGTGGAGTATCTATATTTATAGCTTGTAAAGTGACCAAGTAGGAAAGTGTGGGTTATTTGGAAACCCATTTTCAATAGTGATTTGGATTTAAGGAATTTCTGTGCTAGCCTGAAAAATGGAAGGGTTTTGATATTCTTCCATCCTGATTGAGTAAAAGTAAAATAATGAGTCTTATTTGATGAATTTTATGTCATTAATCTCGATTTTTATTTTCTTTCCATAATTATCTGGTTTAATACTATTCCCTAATTCTTTTCCCACTTTTCATTAGAATTTACTCCTTCTCATTATATCATTGTTCCCCAATTGTTTTCAAATACTACTTGCTATATATTGAAATCATTTAACCAAACCATTCATCATTAAATTGAAAAAAAAAAAAGAAATTGAAGCCTAAATACGTACAACAGAATGGAGAACTTTGTGTTATTTATCTTCTTTCATTTGGCTTTAATTGAGTGTATAATGAAATTTGTGTGCTATAAGAATGATTATATAAAATAATCAACTATGTATTATAATTTTGAGACCTCACCTTGAAGAGTGAGACATTCACTCACTCTACTCTCCCTCTCAATGATTTTTGACATTATCTCTTTTTTTTATTGGATGGTGAATTTCACTCCCACTTGTGAGAGTGAGATTCTCCCTCTTAATCATTAATATTAATTTTCTCTCTCTTTCAATTAGAATTTTTAAATTCTAATAAATGTTGATCTTAAATTTGAAATTTAATAAGATTTAAAATCTTATCCTATTATTTTTCTATTTCAAACTTTTTTAATATATAAATCTTTATTCTCATTTTTATAATTTTAATTTTCTTTATTATATCCTATTACCATATAAATTATATTTTAATAATAAAATATAACATACTATTAAAATTTAAAATTGAAAAATTGTTACAAATTATGCTATTTTAATTTCTTTAGTTTTAAAAATATTAATTTATTATAATTTTAATTTTAATTAAATAAACATGTATATTTATTTGCGTATTACCCGAATTAATATATTAATTATTTTGTATGAGAATATTTGAAAACAAGACTAAAATTAATGAGTTGGATCAGTCAAGACACATGTAGTATAAAATGGGCCAAATAAAAAAGGGTACTAATACCCTTCCAAATTCAAGGGTACCATAGCAATGCCATGGATTTATTCAAACCAAATTGAAAGTGTTGGCTTTGCAAGATTTTCACGTATTCAAACCAAATTTGCTTGGTGATATTAGTAACGTGTTTCGACCATCCTAAAATAACGTTATAAACGTGATCGGACTAACGTTATCAAATTTGTTTAATTTAGTTTAGATATTGAGTTCTCCATATCAATTATGCAGTAAGTATAGATGAATTCAAAAGAAGTAAAATATCTTTAAATTTTTTAATGAGTAGAATTATTCAATATTTGCGACTCCAAAAAAATTACTTTACACTATATAAGTAAAATGATTTTGAATCAATTTCAAACTATTATTTAAAAAATATCATTTTTTCTTAACATTAATTTGTATGAAAAAAATCAAATTTTCTGATTAACCACTATTTTATATATTTATTTTGGGTATTTAAGTGAGTTATTTGACATTTATGGTCATTATTATTATTTGATATCTTATGTTAGACAAGCAGCCTCACTAACTTAAGAGGGGGGTGAATTAAGTTATTCGATTTTATCTAATCTTTTCGATTACTAATTTATCTTGCCCTTAGTGTACTTAAAAAAGCTTTAATTGAGATGAAGAAGAATGCGTACTCTTAATATGATGAATATATAATCGTGAAAGTTAAATAAGAGTTAAGGGATAAGAAAGTGTAAACTCGATTTATACTGGTTCGGCCAACCCCTTGCCTACGTCAAGTCCTCAAGTACCCACTTGAGATTTCCACTATTTGTAAAACTCTTTACAAATGATGAATCCTCCAACACCTTGGAACCCTTCCCTTGTGTTGAGATTCACCCACAATACACGAGAGGCACCCTCTCTTCAATCACACAGTAACAGAATGAATTTTGTACAAGTGAACTCTCTTTTAGAGTGGATATTACAACTTGAAGTTCCTATAAGAATCCTTAATAATTTGCAAGTGTTTTGGCCAAAATGATTCTTAAAGAGATTTCTCACTTTTTGTTATTTCACATTGTAATCCCCTTATCTTTCGAAATGAAGACACATATTTATAATAGAATAATTGAAGTTTTGTATCTTTTGATAAGGAATTGTGTCTCTTCATAATTTTCAGAAAAATCTCGCTGGTAATCGATTACAAGAATGTGGTAATCGATTACACCTTTAAAAATTCAAATGGTTTGTGAAACGTTGTGTCTGAAATTTGAATTTTCTACATACTGGTAATCGATTACAACATCTGGTAATCGATTACCAGAACCAAAATTTCGTTCCAGAAATTGAATGCTTGCTGGTAATCGATTACCAGTTCAAAATATTTATTTTGAACTTAATTTTGGTTCATAAAACATTGTTGCATAAACTTTATTTTAAAGGCCAAATTACTTGCAAAGTCTAGAATTCTTTTAACACAATATCTAACTAGACTAATACTTATCGAATAACACTTGTAGTCTTAATCTTGCATTGACCTTGCTCTTTGCTCTTTCTCTTTCTTTTGTCAAATTCTTTTGTCAATCTTGTGAACTCATTTTCTTTCCATTGGCATCATCAAAACCTGCATATAATATATCTACAAGTATATGCATCTACATCTTACTTATTTTCCTTTATTTTGTCATAGAAATAAAAAAGGAAATTTAATTAGATAAAGGAGTATCTTTAGCGAGATTTAGCAAAAAAAAGTAGATTTGGTGAAATAAAAGAAGATTTGGTGAGATAAAGAGAGAATCTTCAGAGATTTGGTCAAGTAAAGGAGATTGAATAAAATAAGAGGATAATCATCCACAAGATTTGGAAAAAGATTTGATGATGAGTTGCACTTTCAGTTTCCAAATTTAAAAAGATAATAAAAGAGGAAATAAAGTTAAATTCAAATTGAGATACTTGCAACTCTTATAAAAGACATCTATGAATCATCAATCATCTCATCCAGCTATTCATCCTCTTACTCTCTCATCTTCTCAAGGTTCTTCAAGAGCGGTGGCTTTTTATAATAAGGATTTAGGAAACTCTTGAAGTGAAGCAATTCTGTCAAAGGAGTTTTTCTCTTTTAGTATTTCCTAATAGTTATGAAATTCTTAGGATTTTTAGTTTTGGTTTATTTATATTTTATTATGAGTAACTAATTATCTAGCCAAAGGGGCTATGGTGGATTTTGAGTTGTGAACTTGATTTGACCTTTTTTTCCTTTACAAATTATTATTTTCTCTTTATAATTGTGTTTGCCTGATTGTTTTATTTTATCAAGACTTGATCACCCTTGGTAAATCTTAGTTAGTTGGGTAATAGGCGATCGTACCATTCTCAATTAATGGATCTATAAGGTAAACTGGATCTAGGGTTTTGCATGATCAATCTTAATCCTAGGTTTCCAATATTAACAAACTTATTGGTTCTTTATGCTTTTCTTAATTCATTTTCTTGCATGATCATTGGGGATAGTGTTCAAGGGAAAGATTATCAATATTGCATGATCATTGGGTATTGATAATATTAGAATAAGTGATTGACAATTAGTTTGACATAATTTATAAGGGAAATTGAGGGAAAATCTAGTAAGCACTTAAGTGAGACCAAATGCCTTTGGCACTTCCATAACTGAATCCTACTTGTAACTGCTCGCTGCCTTGTTTAACTTTCTTTCTCTCTTTCTCCATTTAAATTCAACAAACAAATCTGTAGAAACCACAAGAAACACTAGAAGGGGGGTTGAATAGTGTTTTATAATTTCAAACTGATTTTAGGAAAACCTTTAACAAGCAGAACTTTTCACAAAGAAATTTGAGCAACTTGCTGAAACTGGAAGTAAGGTACTTGCTGAAGTCACTTCAGCAGGTTTGGTAAAACTGTTTTGCAAATTTGTTTTTCAATACGTTTGAATTTGTTTTTCAGTTTCAACGTTTTAACAGTATACTCAGAGCCCTCCAAGTTAGCATAAACCAAATATAAAGAGATAAGGGTAAGAGAAAACTTAGCCACAGATTTATACTGGTTCACTCACTTGCACTGTGAGCTACGTCCAGTCCCAAAGCCAAACAACAATGGATTTTCCATTATCTGAACAGATACAAGTATTCTTTTATAGTCAAGCCTCTTCAGACTCTATACAACAAGTATTGTTTAAACAACAAGCCTCTCCAGGCTCAAACAGAAAACTGTGTATGAAAAGAGATTGCTTAAGCTTTGAAACTACACAAGCTTAAAGCCTAAACTGAGCAAGATGTACAGATAATGAGTATAACTCGGGATATAGAAATGGTATACAAATGAAATAAGAAGAAAATATTTCTCAGAGATTTTTTTGCAGCAATTTAGCAGGTTGGTTCGTTCTCTGTCTTCTCTGCATGAGACTTTTGTATTTATAGAGAGGAGGATCTTTAGACCGGTTAGACTTCTCTAAATCTTGTTGTGAAATAGCCTTCTTCCCGTTGAGACACAAACTCTGATAGCTTGTAGCAGCAGGCACAACAGGAGTAGGTGACAACAACGCTGACTCTACTTTTCTGAGCAAGGTGTACTTTTGCAGCAGGAACTACCTTTTGGTGAACAGTGATTTGAAATATGCCAAAAAGCTTCTGTCTTGCCTTGCCAGAAGGAGGAATGTGCAGACAGCTGGCAGAAAGCTATGAAAGACTTGAGTCTTCAAAAGGGATTATCAGAGAAACTAATTTCCAAGAAGATACAATTTCAGTATGATGTTTCTCGACTTCAAAAGGTTCACAAGCTTCAGCAGGATCTGATCCTTCAGCAGGTTCCTCTACTTCGAAAGGTTGCACCACATCAGAGGGTCGCACAACTTCAGAGAGTTGCTCCTTCAGAAGGTTGCTGAAACACAGAAAAAGTCTTAAAGAGAATATGTTCCTTCTTTCAGGAAACTTAACCAAATTTGTTAATCATTAAAACTCAGGGTTATGAGACTTAAGCATTATTAATCATTTAATAATATTTTGAGACTCAATAAAATCAAACCATAATCTTTGTCTCTTATCTCATCATTAAAGATTTAATTTAATTTAATATTATTAATTAATTTCTGTGGGACGATACTTGGGGTTTTAAATACTCCATTTTACTCTAATCGACGGGTACACTTGCTCGTAGATAAAACTCACAACATTTTCCTACTGCGCATCATTCAGGGTCGGCCCAGGGAGGAGGCCACTAAAGCAATTGCTATAGACCTCCCCTATCACAAGGCCTTAAATTTTCTATAGATATATATCTTATATATTAAAATTAATAAATTTTTTATATCAAATATAAAAATATTATTAATTTCTATATAGTTGATAGATAGTAATTAAAAATATTTTTTAATAAAATTAGTTTTTTTCAATTTAACATAACTTTCTTTTATTATAAATAGACTCCATTTTTTTATAAAAAAGATATATTATCTAAAATATTTTATCTTTGGAAATAGACTCATCTTATATTTTGTTTTAGACCTATAAATATATTGGGCCGACAAAATGAAAAAGAATGAACGTGAATAAAAGGTCAAATCATACTCGAATAATGTTGAATATTACTCTCATCATCATTAGTTGCTTGTTTCAAATGGCAAGGAAACTAATTAAATGAACGTGAACAAAAAGGCAAAAAGCCAAACACATATATACGATCAATGTTGGTTATATATGGTACACATGTATGATTTTTGTGTACAGTACACAAGAAATCGTAAATGTTGATATAATAGTTTTATAAAAGTGTGGTTGTGATTGAATAGCACAATTCCAGTCACAGGGCTTTCAATGATACTTTTTGTATTTAATGGATAGTCCTTGGAGAAAAATGTACATTAAACCAAATTCAATGAAGCCAAAGAAGTGATGTGATATTAGCAAGATGACAAACCTGAAGGAATAATATTGTTGAGTGAAGAATCAGAAGGATTCTAAAGTTAAAAAAATGTGCCATCTAAGGCTTTCTACAAGGAAAAATGGTTCAACACAAGGAACCATTTGTACCTATCATGTTTAACAAAATCAAATGCTATAGAAAGCTATATGACCTATCAAAAAGAAGACATGATTAATTTAGTAGCATCAAAAGTCATTCTAAATAATCATCAGTAAGGTCCTGATAATTATTTTAGCACACAAAATGCCTAGAATTCCTTTCACACAACCATGAACAATATCCTTAAGTTATTTCAAGTTGAAAAGGAAACCAAATACAATTCATAAAACTGTCTTAAAAAGGGTTCTTTAGAAACGTTAACTTGCCAATTTAAGTACTGACAACACTTTCCTTGTGTTTGGATAGAGAAATTTAAAATTACTAGAATTCATGTGTTAAAATAGTAGAAGAGAAAGAATTCCAAATGATAAATATGAGGATTTTTTATGATAAATAGGGGAATTTCAAATGACAAATATTGAGAGAGAATTTCAACATTTCTCTTTTATGTTCAAACTTTTTAGATTGTCATTATCATTCCTCTCATTTTAACAACTTACTCAACATTGTCTATTATAATTTTGAGAATTCTAAAATTCTCCATCCAAACATAAGGTCATAGTAGTTAGAAAAGGTAATGCAGTTGAGTGGACCAGCAACGAACACATATAGAGACCAGTAAGTAGACCATTTTGCACTGTAAATGGAGTTGAAGAATCAGAAAACAGAAGTGAGAAGGCTGCACAAAACGAATTACAAGCTGAGCTAAGCATTTCTCATTATTGTCAATTTTCTATTCTAATATCAAGAAAACTACTTAAAGCTTGAGTGATTTATTTTGTACTCTTATTCTAGGGTAGTTTAGGCTCTGTTATAACCTAAGAATCCCCTCATTGGGAGATATTTGAGTTGTATACATTTGAGATTCATTCTTATTCTTTATAAGAAAGATTATCTCCCAAATTAGTGAGTGAAGCTAGTGTTGATTGAGAGTTGATCCTGGAGAGGTGGTTTAATTTTAATGAAGAATACTTAAGGTATCTTTGTCAGTTGAATTTTGGAGGAGAAGAGAGGGAATGGAAGAGTTTATTGGAAGTTCTTCCCCCCTTTGTGTTTGTGAGTTTGAGTATTTTATAAAGTCTTTCCCTCCTCTTCTCCCCCTCCCTTCTCCCTTCATCCAATCCTTTCATTTCTCTTCTCTCTAAACTCACAAACACACCCTTAGTGGTTTAACATTAAAGGTTGTTGTAAAAGGAATACTCTTGTATCCAAGCTTGGTGATAATGAAAATCTCACTTTTGGTGAGGATTGGATGTAGTCCACACACATTCATTAGGTGAACCAGTATAAATAGTTTGTGTAGTACTTTTATCACTTCTCTCATAACTGCACTATCTACTATATTGCTTTAATAGTTAATTTACTAAGTCATTCTTGCATAAAACAATTCATGCACTAACTTCAAAATGATGTTTTATTGTCATACACCATTATAATTTATATAATCTGAAAATAATTTGTTTAAAATTCTTTTCTGCATACATTTGAATTGCAAGGTGATGTATAGAATTATTTTCATCGTTTTGTTAGTATCAAAAGCTTAAAAAACCATTTTCTAAATTTGATACGCATTCCACTTTCATATTAGAGATGTTAAAATAATGGTGAAGCACTTTTCTAATCTTAAAAAAAAGACTAAATAGTTAGTGCATGTATTAGCATAATCTGTACCTATACTAGTTCATGTGATTTAATAATTTTATCTAGGCTTTGTACAATTTGATATACTTGTTTACAAATCAGAATGGAATTAAAATCAATCAAATCATTATTGTGAGCCACCTTTCTGAATATACCAAGCTAACAACTTCAGTGAGAAACATCAGAAAGCTTAACAGTTGAGTGTTTTCAAAAAGTTTGTTAGCCACAATTCAACCCTTTCTTATGTCATTGGAAATCACTTTAAGAAATACCTACAAGCTACAATTAGAGAGGCCTTAGAGGATCAACAACCAAGATTTGGTTCATTTTATATGTACCTAGATGGATGCAAGAAGACTTTCTTGGTAGTGTGTATGGCATTCATAGGAGTGGACAATTGTCATCTCAAAACTAGACATGGTGGACAAATGTTGATAGTTGTGGGAAGAGATCCAATGACTCTAGCATTTCTAGTGGTAAAGAATAAAGGAAAGTTTAGGTTGTTGCTTAAAGATATTGGTGACATCACAACCAACGAATGAGTCTTCAATTCATTTTGGACCTATTGAAGGTGATGCCCTTAATCAACCATTTTTGTATCAATAATGAATGATTGTTTAATGTTTTTCTTCCTATTTTTGTATATTCCAAGGGTTGATACCTATTTTTAAGGAGATGATGGAAAGAGTTGAAGAAAGGGCTCTACCTTAGACACCGCCTGTATTGCAACTTCAAAAAACGTTTGGTGCGCAGAGGGACTCTGTTGAGAGATTTGATGATGGGTGCAACTAATGCAACATATCACTAGGCATGAGAAGCAATAATGGAAGAGATAAAAAAGGTAGACCAAAAAGCTTATGACTGGTTGAAGGCAATTCCCCCTAGAACATAGTGTAAGCATGCTTTTAGTTATTATATATCTTAAGTGTGATGATCCAATAAATAATATTTGTGAGTCGTTCAAGAGTACTACATTGCTTGCTAAGGACAAACTCATCATAACTATGTAATAATTAGTGGATTAAGGTGACATAATGTCTAAGCCTAGGCAATGAACCCTACCACTGAGCAAGCTGGAAATTATAAGACATCAAAGCTAGGAATAAGTTAACTATTTATTTTAATGTTAACATACATAGGTTAAAAAAATGTTCTCTGATTATATGATACATGTTGTGTAGGAAAAGGGGCATACACTACAAGAAAGTTGTTTTTTAACTTGGGCCAAAAGCCAACACTAAGTCTAGCTAAAGTGATGGCACGCTAACTTAGCGTCGGCCTAGCTAAAGTGACGGCTTTTGTGTCGGTTTAACCGACACTAATTAGCGTCAGCTCTCAATGGGTGACGCTACTGCATTAACGTCATCGGTTTTAGTGTCGGCAGACGCTAAATTGCTTATTAGCGTTGGTTGTGAGAATCGAACCTACATCCCGCATGATAAAAAGGAAAGAGAATTAGCGTCGACCGGGTTGACGCTAATGTTAATAAAAGCCGACGCTACATTAATTTTTTTAAAAAAAAAACATTTTTTCAACGGTGATTCCTTTAGCGTCGGCCTGGTTGACGCTACATTTAAAAATTTTAAAAATGGTTTTTTGTCAACAATGATACCTTTAGCGTCGACATTGCGTCGGTCGGACCGACGCTAGTATTATCAATGTCGTTGCCAACTAATATTTCGCATCTAATTCGGTCTTTTCTTGTGGTGACTTTTTTACTTCAACTCTATTTATTTAATTTAATATTTTAATTTTAAAAAATGAAATGAAAAAGCTGGTAGTAGGTTTTAATTGCATAGATAGTGGGTTTTAATCGTTCTTTTTTACTGGGCTATTTTATTTCCAATTCTATGGCAGACAGCTTCCCATATTTATTTTCTTATGTATTTCTTATGTCTTTTTTATTCAAATTTAAATTCAAACTAAATTTTTTCACTTAAGTTTCATTTCACCTGCTTATAAATGTAGTCTGTTCCAGTGACGAAACTTCATAAATAAAATTGAGGGAGCCAAAATTTATTGTACAAATTAAATCTATAATATTATATTACATGCGTGTTAATAAAATGAATAGGTTTTTCTAACATACTAAATTAGCTTACAAAATCATTTAACCAAATTATAAGTACTTGATAAAGAGCTTATTTTAGTGTCTTATAATATCTTTTCAAACCCTACATCAAGTACATAGACGCTTATAACTTATAATTTTTTTATATTTATATTTATTTTTATCCTTAATATTTTAATTAATTTTTATTTGTATCCCTCTTAATTTTTTTTAAAACTCTCCTAACATTTTCCAATTTATACACACTCTATGAAAAAATAACTTTAGGCTTAGTCTACAAAATAAAATAATTGAAACTAAAAATAGTGTAATTAAAATAATTCATCTTTAATAAATCTAAAATTATAATTACCCAAAATATTTTTTATATATTAAATAAAATTAAACTTTATATAAAAAATATCATATAAATATGTAATTTTATATTTATCAGTTACTTAAATAACTAATTTTACTAATTAGTTCTAATTCAATAAGCTTGACTAAAAATTAATATTTCACCCACAAATTAACTTTTCATCTTTATAGCTTGTCAACTATTTTTTAAGCTATTTTTGCTAAATATAGCCTCTATATCTAAATCTAAAGTGCAATATTAACATAAAGTTGATCATAAACATAATATTTAAATAGATAAAATTATCCATAATAGAATATGTTTTGTAGAACAACTTTAAAAAATATCTGAGAATATTATAAAAAATCTTATAATTGACTATTAAAATATAAGTAAATTTTCAACTTTGATTTTTTCACACTAAACTTTCTCATTTTTCCCTCCATATTTTCTTTTTCTCCCTTTCTCTCTTTATTTCTCATCATATCAGTTATCACTTATTTTATTTTCTTTTTATTTAATAAGTTTTAAAAGAAAAAGACTTAATTGTAGTTTTGGTCCTCCTACTATAACTTATTCTTGATTTTGGTCCCCCTAATTTTTTTTTTGTGATTTTGGTCCCTCGAAGTTTGTTGTACTCTTCCGTTTTCGAGGCCAATTGAGCTTTTGAGGTTTTCCATCTCTTTGAAAGTCATGAGTTTTCCGTCATACCGTGAGCAAAACTAGGCTTAAGCTTGTTAATAAGTTTGTTAATCAGGTTTTATATCAGTTTGATTCTTAGTTGTTGACTATCAGAAATCACCATAAAATATATTCTTGACTAAACTCCTTTCATCTCATAAAATGTGATTTTTTTTTTTTACAAATATCTCATTAAAGAATTTTTTTTTTGATAAAATAAAAAAAATAAGTGTGATATCAAATAAAAATAATGATCATTAATATCAAATAATTCTTATTTTTGGGTTGGAGTACCCCTTTTACTCCCATTTTAATTTAATCATATTTGCTTAGGAAAAAAATATCAAATAATTCACCTAAATAACCATAATAAATATATAAAAAGAGATTTATCAATTGTAATTCAAAATAGATTAGTTTCATCATTATTTAATTGCAAAATTTTTTTCCTGAAGTTTAATGGAAACACAAAGCGGGAGTAGTTAGTGGAGTGGAGGGTGGGGGAGATTGGAAGAGAAGAGTAGCGAGCGAATCAAATGGACGGCGATGTTGGGCGTTGGGCGTTGGAGTTCCTTCTTGGGAAGCCATTCAGAGTCACAGACAGTAACCTAATTAAGAGAATGATTTGCAGTATCCCTCTTTCAGACAACGATTCCTTCCTGAAGAAGTCTATTCTCCTCAAAACCCTTGAAGACGAGTTGTCCACCGTCTCTATTCAAGAGTCCATGCTTGAAATTCTCGAGATCCTAGAAGAAGTCCTTCGTTGCGATGGCTCTCCAATCACCGCCGCCATGAGAGCCGCATATTGTGGCGTTGCAGTGGAGTGTACTCTCAAGTATCTGGAACTCGAACTCTCCCACCCTGCCTACATCGACGCCGTCCAGAGGATATGGTCGGATAGGATATGCTACATGGAGCCCTCACGTTCTAGTGAAGGAAGCCTCTTGTTCTCCGCCGAATTGAACCGTTGGAGAATTGAGATTGAGGCTTCCCTTTCGGACTCGCGAGTCATGGACAGGTTGGCGGCCATACCGAATACCAGAAGGGACGCCATTAAAAAGATCAAGGCTTATTTGGCTGAAGCCTGGGCAAATATTGGTCCTTCTTTTCTTGATTTAGCATCAGTGTCCTTGCCCACAAATCAGGGCTTGCGCAGATTATTGCCCAATTCGGTGGCGACGAGTAATAATGTACCCACTGCTGAAGAATTCAGTGTGAGTGACTTGCCTGGTGCGTCTTTTTTTCTCCTTTGCATTGCTTTCCCCTGTTCTATTTGAATTGAATTTTTCACAGGCATGTTAAGAATGTATAAGCGTGTGTAGTAAATCATCTTCCTTATTTCATATTTTATAAATTATCAAGGCTTATTTATTAGCACTTTTGAATCATAATGCATTCTTCCCACATCTTTAGTGTCTGCAATAGAAAATAAGAAAAACAATTGGTTGTGTAATGTGTATAATAGCATTTGAGTAAGAGCCCTTTTCTCAGTTTTAAGGTTAAATAAAGATGGTTCCTCGATCTAGTTACTTTTGACTCAGAGCTCTTTCCACCCTCTCAAATTTATCCCCTTTACTATGATGTACAATGGATACACTTCAATGTATAAATGGTTGATTGGGGAGAGAGTTCCATTTAAGAGCATTAGAAAGTTCAGACATAACACTTCAGTGTAAACTTACAATGGTGCATGGATACATAAATCTGTATGAACAGTTGATTAGGGAGAAGTAGTTCCATTTAGGAGTATTAGAATTTAGAAAGCTTAGACATTGATTGCTTGACATTTCAATGTAAACTTACAATAGTGCATGGTTACATAAGTCTGCATAAATGGTTGATTAGAGAGAAAGCCTAGACATTGATTCCTTGACATTTCAATGTAAACTTACAATAGTGCATGATTACATAAGTCTGCATAAATGGTTGATTAGGGAGATAGTTCTATTTAGGAGCATTAGAAAGTTCAGACATTGGTTTCTTGACACTTCAATGTAATCTTACAACTATGCATGGATTCATGAAGTCCGTAAAAATGGTTGATTAGGGAGAGAGCTCCATTTATGAGCATTAGAAAACTTAGAAATTGATTCCTTGGAAGCATCAATGATATTCATTCATAAGAATCAACATTCAGACTTTATAAATTATCAATACACGTTGGAAAGGAAACCCAAAACAAGTTTTTCTATTAGTGCTTTTTAATGATAATGGATTTTTGTTTTTTCATCTTTAGTGTCTCCAATAGAAATTTGGAAAGACAATCAACTGCTTAAAGACAAGAATTATACTACTACTGGTATTGAGGAAATGGACCCATCAACAACGTGTAGCAAAATTGACTCTCTGCCAAGTCATGAAGTCCAACAGGTTGGGGAATCTCTTGAATGCAATTCTATGGCATTGCACACCTTGACCAAGGATTCTCTGCCCAATTCATTGCATATGACTGACGTTGTAAGATCTGAGTTGACAGTTAAAGAAATAAATCAGGATCCACCTGTGGAAGAAAACAAGAGTAGTGATGCAGATGTAACTGATCCACATGCTTGCCAGGGTATTAACAATAATGAGGCTAATCTTAACAAGACAACTTCTGTCCATCACAGTGATGTTCAACACCCCAGCTTGATGGAACCAAATAGTACTGCTCGTACTCATGAGGTAACCATGCTCGTAAATTTTTATTATGCTGGTTGATTGATTCCTTTTGACTCTTAAGAAGAGATCAGTTCTTGATTTAAAGGGTTGAATCCTTTTCATCATATTCTTGCCAGAGTATTAACAATAATGAGACTAATCTTAACAAGACAACTTCTGTCCGTCAGAGTGATGTTCAACGCCCTAGCTTGATGGAACCAAATAGTACCGCTCGTACTCATGAGGTAACCATGCTCATAATTTTTTATTATGCTGGTTGATTGATTCCTTTTGACTCTTAAAAAGATAACAGTTATTGATTTAGCATCCTTTTCAAAATCTCTTTTCATGCTTCTTTCTCCTTTTATAAATTTTTGGTACTCTTTTTTATTAGGATATATCTTTAAATTACTATATTAGTTATTGCTTCCTTTTCGCAGTGGGATGATTCGATAGATGGCTTGCAAGGGGAAACATCAAATGATGCAAGAAGATTTCATTTACCTAGCCCAAAGAGGGAGAAACTTTCTCCATTGAAGAAGTATGAACCAACAAACATTACAAAAAGGAGAAAAGTAAAAAAATGGAGTGAGCTAGAGGAGGAGACTTTAAGGACTGCTGTAAATAAGTATGTGCTGATTCTAAACTAGTCAAATCATGTTCTCTTATTGTGGATCACAATTTGAATACTATTTGAATGTTCTCATTCAACTTGTTTTCTTATACAGATTTGGCAAAGGAAATTGGAAATGGATTCTCAATTCTTACAGAGAGATATTTGAAAATAGAACTGACGTAAGCATACTTAAAACTATGGCTATTTCCTTTCTACATTTTGCATTTGATAATTGATACCAATGTAAGTTATTTTTTCAGGTTGATTTGAAGGATAAGTGGAGAAATATGTCCCGGTATGGAAACAAATGAATTCATACCTCTTGACTGATTTAGCAGAGGCGCGCGCACACACCCACACCCACACAAATGTATATATGGCATTTGTCCTCTTCTAGGATTAATATGGGTTAGGAGGCTTGCATTTTCCTTTTCTTTTTCTTGATACTATACACTCGATTAAACAATATGAAGAATTAGAGGTGGATGAGCTAGCCTGGTTCATATAGACTCGTCTACAATGAAAGATTTGTAAATGGGTGGGTTGGATTGATTTCGCTCATAACTTCAAAATATTTTTTTTCATTTATTATTACTTACTTTTCAAAATACAAAAAGTACATATATTGCTCATAAAAAATTCAAGAAAAATATATAAATCGTTCAAGTTATAAGGTTAGTATTTTAAATATAAAAAGAGAAAAAGGAATATTCTAAATCACGTCAATTTGACTGCTCACTTTGAGCAGTTTTTGGGGTTGACAACTTGTAACATGAAAAATCGCAATAGGTGGTCAGTGATTTGGTTTTCATTTTTGTGGAGTTTGTGATTAGCATGAAATAAAGTTGTTTTCTCTAATAATTTCCTAAGTCCTTTTGAAGGGTTAGAATTGGTTAAATTGTGTTCTTGAAAATGGTTGAAAGTTAAAGATAATGTTTTTTTATTACCAATTTTCCTGTTGGTAAGAGGAACCTATTGTTTGTCTTAACATGCAATATGGGGTGCTTTAATTTTTGTATTGGATTCTGGTGCTGGTTGTATGTTTTGGGTCTGCTGGTTTTATTCTGTCTGTCTAGGAATCTTGGTTTCCAGAGGATTGATGATTTTCTTTTGTTGCTTGGTCTATCCATGGTTTACTTTGGATGATTTTGTTGTGGTCTGGTTGGTACTTTGCTGTTCTGGTTTGGGTGGACTTAGAGGAAAATTCTCCCTTGGTTTAATTCTATTCTACTCGTTTTGCTGTGTGGGTTGAGTAGGCCATTGGTAATTGCCCAGCTTCTTGTTATTCCAAAGTATTTTTTTTGGTTATAAAGGAAAATAAAGAAACAAAAAACAAAAAACAAACGAAACTAAAACTAAGGAGACCTCAGAAAGGTAACTCCAACGGCATCTGCAAGCAAGGAAGAACTCAAGAAAGCAGGAGGACTATGCCATCTAATGATATTATCCTCTTAGGTGACACCAAATTTAGCAAGTTGATCCGCACAGGCATTTCCTTCCCGAAGGATATGAGAAAGATGATAGCTCCATCCTTGTCGCATCAAGTGTTGGATGTCTACTATAAGCATAGCAAAACAGTGGTGAGGAGGAACATTAGGGAGAAGGCAAAGACGGATGGCCTCCTTAGAATCACTCTCACACCAAACTGAGTTGAAACCAAGTTCAGAATTAATCAGCAGACCCTGGCGGATAGCAAAAAGCTCAGCAGCTATCACACCAATTTTCCCAACATTTGCTGAAAATCCAGCAATCCAGTTACCACTGCAGTCACGAATGAGGCCTCCTGCTCCACAGGAACCATTAGAAGTGTTACAACTGCCATCCACATTGACTTTAACCGAGTGATGAATTGGAGGATATCAACGGGCTAATCTAGGCACAACAAGATTAAGAAGAGATTTTGACTCTCTGTTAAAATCATCTATCCAAAGACTGATGTTTCTCATGACAAGATCAATAGGCCAAGAGACGTTATAAAAAAAAAACTATTATGCCACCTCCACAGCCACCAGAAAATAATGATGAAGAGAGTGCCTTCTCTGCGAGAAACTAATTTAAGAATCCAATCCTTAAAATCATTAGCAAAAAAGTCAGCGTGAGAAATTCAGCCAAGCTGAGCCCAAACTTCTTTAGAGTGAGGACAATCACGCATATAATGGATAGGGGATTCAACCGGACTACTACAACGAGGACAAGCAGGAGAATTAGCAAGATTCATGTGATGTCTAAGCTCATTTGTTGGAAGAGCATTGTGCATGGATTGCCAAATTAGAAACTTTGCTTTTTCAGGTAAAGACCATGTTATTCCAAATTATAGTGTTGGATAGGGATGACAATTTTGTATTGCATGTGGGGATCCCTGAGAGGACTGCCTTATATGGGCCCCGAAGATGGGGAATTTTTCCCCGTGGGGATGGGGACAGGGACTACCCCCCCAGACAGATTTGGGGATGGGGACGGGGATCATGCTCCTCGCCCCACCACACACACACATATAATTTTTTATTTATATGATATATATAATATACTATAATATATATAATTTCTATTTTATATTATCCTAA
This sequence comes from Sesbania bispinosa, assembly GCA_026901365.1. Classification (NCBI taxonomy): domain Eukaryota; kingdom Viridiplantae; phylum Streptophyta; class Magnoliopsida; order Fabales; family Fabaceae; genus Sesbania; species Sesbania bispinosa. The sequence goes on from QLOH01000338.1 coordinate 401,011, forward strand.
TTTCTAATTTAAAAATTGAATTTCTAATTCGTTTATATTATTTTACTATTTTTATTCTTTGTTATATTTTTATTTTTATAATTATGGGTCCCCGTGCGGATCCGTGGGGATGCGAGGATTGGGGATGTGGGAGAAAATTATCCCGATGTGGGGATCGGGGATGAGGACAGGGATAAAATGAGGAGGCGGGGACGGGGAGCGGGAAGGTATTCCCCGCCCCCGCCTTGCGCAGGTGCCATCCATGCTGGAATGTTTTAGGCCATTATTTTATTCTATTCATATCAATTTACACAGCGTGGCTTTGCATTTTAAGAGGCTTGTTGACGTTCTTTTTTAAGTGTAGGATGGTGCCTTTTAATTTTTGGATTCTTTGTAATTTAGCTAATCGTGTTATTTCTTGTTTTATCTTTGTATTTTCATACTCTAGTTGTGTTATGGGTTTGGGTACCCCTTATACTCACTTTTAATTCAATTATATTTTGCTTAATAAAAAAGACTAAATATTGATCCTTATTTATATTAATTAATATTAGACTTCTTTTGTTTTCTTTCCAACAAAAAAAATTACTAGACTCCCAACTTATACTAAATTACTTACTATAAGATTTTTTTTTATATATTTTAATTTTCCTTCAAGTTAAGCTTTTAAAGTTAGAAAAAGATAGTATACGACTTTAACATATTGGAAAAAAAATCTTTAAAAAATATATTATGTTAACTTTTCGAGACTCAAATAAAATAATCACCATGTTACTCATTCACATAATTCCTATCATGATCAAAACCACTTTGAAACATAGATTAATAGATTATATCATAATGAAGAGATTTAATAACAATAAATTTGTTGAGAACCACAGGAAGTAAATCATAAAATAATTTATAATAAGTTTTGTCTCCAAATGCTCATAGAAAATATAACCTAATTTGATTTTGATACCTCCTTTATCTTTTTTATTTGAGTTCAATCCTTTATTTTTAAAAAAACACATACTTTTCGATTGAATTATGGTTGAATCATAATCTATTTTTCTATTATATGAATAATTTTTGTCAAATGATATACAATAAGTTTTGGTCCAATTCACACCCTTAGGTCCGGTCCAATTACGAAATAGGCTGAGGGAGACGTTGCATAGAACAAAGCAGAAATTGAAAAAAAGCAAGTTCACCTTTTCCTTGGGAAGGACCTTCAGATTCATGAGAGTTGTACTTTGTAACTATAATAATCTCAAATATAGTAATAATAAAGCAATACTCTGCTGCTATAAGTGCTGTTGCAGGTACAAAATGATACTATACTACACCGAAACTCCACTTATAGAATATAGATAAAGACAAAAATTAATTAACACCGATATTGACTATTTCATTGGTGGTGTGTAAAGAAAGAAGACTGATAAGAATTATTTGCAAGGGGTGAATTTGCAGGTGACATTTCCAGCACCAGAATTAGCCCTCTTGAAGCGTAGAGCAGAAAGAAGGACACCCCTAGTTGAGCCCATCAAAGCCAAGTTCATGTGTTCAACTACCTCAAGTGGATGGTAAGAGAACTGAAGGCTGTTATAAGAGTTAAGAAGTGCAGTGATCCCTTCTCTCAAAAGAGTCCTATAAGGGTCTCCTCTCCCTTGCAGTCCATTCCACAGTGTAATATCTGTTCCATACCTCCTTGCCGCAGCCATTCCAAAAACTACTGCTACTTTACTGTCCTTATTCACTCCCCTCCAGTAGCATTTGTATTCTGGCATTGTCCAATTCCTGATCATAATTTACAAAGTCATTGATTTTCAGAAGTCCTGATTTTGTTCATTAAAACATGCAATTGAATTGATTTAAATCCAATGATTAAAAATGAGTGATGCATTGTTATAAAATATGTTAGATAAAAGCGATTTAAAATTAATTTTGTGAAATTGATTACTGTACCGCGAAACAGGTAACCAAATAGGCACTAATAGCAAATGTTAGTTAATATGAACTTACTCTGATGGACATGCTGAGGCTTCTGCAAAAATAACGGGTGGTAGTGGAGGCAATGGTGGCAATGGAGGGAGTCCTGGCATTGGGGGAAGCTTGAAAAGTGGAGGAGGAGAATTAGATGGTGAGAGTGGTGGTGGTGTTGGGACTGGATTGGAAGATGTTGAGCAATATTGCATGGGTTGAGCAGGCTGAGCAAGGAGAGGATCCACTGTATACATCTCCATGTCAAACATCCTAAACATGAGTCTAGGATTTTGGGGAGGACCAGCACCTTCACCACAACCCATTGAGCCTTGACCACTCCCTGAGACACGAGCAGAACAACCACCTAAGTCCGGTGCCCCATCGAACTTCATTGAATAGCTTCCAAACCAATTCGTTGTTTCTTCTCTTGACATTATGACTTGCCCATCTCTGTCAGTGCAGGACAGAGTTACTTTTGCACCTGTAACAACCAACACCAACAATTATAACTTTGGTAAAAAAAAAACTTTATAATATATATTATAGATCTATGGATGGTGACTAAACAGTAGTATGTATTTATTAAACACATCTTGATGGTCAGTTGGCCACCTGTTCCAACTCCATTTATTGAGAGAATGGTAATTTTGTTAGTGAGTTAGCAGCTGTGAGTTTTGGTTTAGCGTTAGAAACTCGTCAATGTCAAACATCAATACAACTATTTTTAACATTGAAAATGAGAATTTATCACATTTAAACGCTAAACCAAACATGTTATAAGTAGTTATTGAAACAAAGAAACAAATAAAAATTTGTTTCACCTCACAACATGTATGTGAGATAATACTTATTTCTCAATCTCAAGATATACAACAATAACTAAGTCTTTTTTTTTTTTTTTTGCCATTTGCATTCCCTTAAAAAATCAGAAATTAATAAACATATATATCTCAGAAGTCAGAACATAACACCACCCCTCACTTGAACTGAGAATGTTTTGTGCAAGTGGAGTACATTATTTCCAAGTTCCAAGCAGAGACAGGAACAAAAAGTGTTAAAGGGTTTAGATCTCACCATTAACAGGATAATCGAAAAGGGATCTCTGCCCGTCTTTGCATTGGTCACAGAAGACAGTGCCAGTGAGCATAGTATCTGCCTGAGTTCCATGAATGGCCACAGAAAGAATGAGACATGCTGCAAAGAAGAGCTTCTCCAGAAAATCCATGAATATTGGAAGCCCAGTAAGCAAGCAAAAGCAGAGAACAAAGAGATGGATGGATTAATTGGTGTGATCAGAATGGGATGAACACTTAAATAGGTGAATGCAAAGTGAGGATAAAAGTAAATGAGCACCAAATAGATGCGCACTTCTAACTCTCAACTGCCACTTTTAATGCTGTGCGGAAAAATCACTTTTTCATGTGGGAATGCAACCATGAGACTGGAATGAATCTAGTATTGATAATAAAATTTCACATGACTATATTATATTGAATTTTGTATTTATATTCTTTACATATATATTCGCAAGTTTTAATAAAATTTCATTTGTTATATATTAAAAATGGGAGAGGTAAACACAAGATAAACATGATTTAATTATCATGTTAAATTATATTTTTTATTTATTTTCATGCATCTTATATATATAAACTCAATTAGAGGTATTCATGGTTTAGTTTGGATCGATTTTTGAGGCGAAAAATCATCCCATCCGATCATTGCAGTTTTATCATTTTATCATCCAATCGATTTTGATATTTTTTCAAATACGATCCAATGCGAGATTGGATCGGTTTTCGATTTTTAAAACGACAATAAATATTTGATAAAATAATGAAGTAATAGTAAACATTTTTTTATTGGAACTTATATTTATTAAAATTAATATAAAATTATATAAAAAAGAATGACATGAGATGAAAATTAATTTAAAACTAGTTTTATATTGATATATTTATAGAAATATTAACATGATATTAGATAATAAAATCATAAAAAATATAATAGTATACGTATTTTTATAAATATATATGTATATAAATATAAATATATGATTATTTTATAAGTAATAATATATGTATATATAAGTTCGGTTTGGATTGGATTAGATTGGTTTTTAACATAGGATCCGAAAACCAATCCAATCCAATAAAAAAATTTCAGTTTTTGCAGTTTGCGGTTTTTTGGATTTTGGTTTGATTCGATTTTTCGGTTCAATTTTTATGATTTACATTGGATTGGATTTGATATGAACACCCTTAAACTCAATGTGATACACAAGTTGATTATTTCCTTTTTATAGATTAATTTATATAATAATAAAGTATAACCAAATATCAAATAACAATTTATATCCAGATGTAAACAAAAGCAATGACTATATATGAAACATATTTCCCTTTTCATTTTATACTTTAAACTTTATATTATTAGTTATTTTATTTTTTATTTGGATAACTTATTTTTCATCTTTTATTAATACTTGTGATTGGGTCAAATTTAGTGTATGTAAAACTCAACAGATAATAAAGTTAATAGCTTTTTCACAAAAGAGAAAGAAATTAAAAAATATATTGGAAAAAGATTTAGGCAAAAAGTTAATTTATTAAATCTATTTTTGATTTAAGACAATTGAAATTTAAAAATAATATATATATATATATATAACCTAATTAACTTAAGTTAAGCTAAATCAACTCATTTAAAGGGATAAAACTCTTCCAACACCTATATGCTATCAATTTTTTATAAAAAAAATTCTAGAAAAACAATTTAAGATTTATTTGTTTAGGATTTAAAAAGTAATTTGAAGTTATAGAAATAAGTATTTAATAATTTAATAAGTTGGTACATATGTTTGTCTGAGTAGAAGAGGTTCGGGTCTCTTAAGCATTTTGTAATAGGTTTGATCATTGAAGCTATGTGTATGGAAAATGTATTGATGGAGGGGTTCTCACTTTTATACCTGACAATATCTACAGTAAAATAAATTTACAATATCAATTATGTACATTGATAATTTATCATTTTAATTAATATTATTGATTTTCCTATATGCGCATACACATGATAAACGCCAAATTCTTATAGCTACATGGAAATACTTCATATTTGCTCCTAGTCAAAGCCTTCTAACCATTGTTAACTCTTCGATTCATTTATGTTTTAAGTAGGATCCCTCAACCACCACACATTTACTAAATCTATCCTCCAACAATCACTAATACATGCGGCTCAACCAATTAGTTTGTCCAAATACACACAAAGCCACTTAGGTGATAGTATACCTTATTGGATTGTGGAAGTATAGATTATTGTAAAAATAAAATTTCTCAAAAAAGAATGACAAGAGTGCATTTATAATATACATGTATTTTTTTTTTTAACAAAAACTTTAGGGTGGTGGAGAGATGATGCTCCAATCTAAGTGAGGAAAGCCCCCAAACCTCAAAGAAATAAATAACTTACATTTATCTCATCTTAAAAAAAAAAAAATTAAGTGCTCGAATATGTAAGCTATCATATATATTGAACTCGTACTCGTTGGTAGACTTTTCTTCTTGCCGTGCGCTTAACTAACATTTTGTTTTATAAAATTTAGATTTCCCAACATAGTTTTCATTGAATAAAAAATTTACCGTTTACTCAAATGTTGTTTGCAGGCCTTCCAGACCGTCAAATTAATCAGGGTTTTTGTAGCAATAGCAGAATATATACAAGAAGTAGTGTGGAACTAATAAATCCTGGCATTGACATGTGATGTGTGGTTGGAAAGGAGAAATTTTTTCAACAAATGGATGTTTCCTCTGAAATCTGAAGCGGATCCGATTCAGTTCACACAAGGAGCTTAATTATTTTTCGGACACGGGGGATTTTTTTCATTAATGTTGCTCGCTACCTTGACGGCTAACTAATACCCATCACGGCCACGTCTCTAACATTTGGATATTCCTAACACAGATTAATTCTGATCATGACACTCTAAATTAATGTTCATATGGATTACTGTTTTTTTGCTCCTTAATCAAATTGCACTCTACCGGGCATCACAACCACAATGCGCCACTCAATATACAATTGAATGAATTATAATGATATCCCGCATAACCAAACCGAACAGCTGGACCCGATCGATCCAAACTTTTATTCTTTTAACAAACAAAAAAATTCGATCCTTAACTGAGTTTTTAATTAGGAATACCTTTGCTTTATTAAAAAAAACTTTTATTCTTTTCTATTCGATATCTAGCTGAGTTTTTTTATTAAGAATAAACTTTTTTTGTTTTTAATTAAGGATCAAAACTATCAAATTAAAAGTTCTATTTCCATCAATATAGAGATTTGTGTTGAGCTCTGGAGTTGATTCACAGTATAAATTAAATATTGTAATAGAAACCAAAGTAGATCTGTTAGAGCTAGATCTACTACAAGAGTAGCACAACGATCAAAAGATATATAAATGATAGAAAAAGTAACACCAAATATTTACGTGGAAAACCCTCCAATACCGAGGGGAAAACCACGGGACAAGCTCCGAAAAATATTCCACTATATTTAAGGATAATTACAATATCCTTTCCACACTCTCCCACACAAGAGATACAAATATAGTGTTTCCCAGTAAGACCCACTCCTATTCAAATACTACAATTTGGAGTATCAAGGAGTATTAGAGATGATACCCAAAAATATACCCGATGTATTTTTTTCACACACTCACTTTTGAGATTTACTCACACTCTTTATTTTCTTCTCTCTCTCACTGTTCTTGCTTCTCAACTTCTGAGCTTTCTTTGGTTTGTGAAAATCATCTCTATTTATAGAGAATCCTTGCCGTGTATGTGCAACTTTGTGCACTGTATGTATTCCGTCTCCAACTATTCATTTTGTTGCTGCCCAGACAATTCACATGCGCATTAGCTTTCCATCCAATATGTGATAAGCTTTGTGTGGTTCCATTATGCTTGCCGATAATGTGTTTCAGCTTCACAAGCTCTGATTAATCATTTGTCTTTTAGCATTTGGTTGGATACTACAATTCTCCCCGTCCAACCAATGGGGAAAAAATATCTTGGAGGCTTCACCTGTGATCCATGCCGCTCAATTCGGCACAAAGTTGAAGCTTTTCACGAACTACAACTTTAGTCATCATATCTGCAAGATTTTTGTCAGTGTGAATCTTTTCCAGTTTGAACTGTTGTTCTTCAACTGCTTGACGTAGCCAATGGTATCTCACATTAATGTGCTTAGTACGAGAGTACGTGGTACATTGCATTCTTACTTCAAATCCAATGCGCTTTGACTATCACAGTGGATAATGGACCATTCCTGCTTTATTCCTAATTGTTCAAGGAATCTCATCAACCAAAGCATTTCTTTTCCTACTTCGGTCATAGAAACATATTTTGCTTCGGTAGTCGATAGGGCAACACACTTCTGCATCTGCATATCCTTCCAGAATAGTTTATGGTCCTCCAAAGCATAAGCACATTCTAGAGCTACCTTTCAAGTATCTCAAGATCCACTTTATTGCTTCCCAATGATCTTTTCCAAGATTGGAAAGAAACCTGCTAACAACTCCAACCGCATAAGCAATATCCAGCCTAGTGCGAACCATTGCATACATCAAACTCCCGACTGCTGAGGAGTACGGTATAGTGGCCATAGCTTCCTTTTCTTCATGACTAGTAGGACAAGTCCTTCTGCTGAGTTTGAAGTGATTGGCCAACGGTGTGCTAACTGGCTTAGCATCCTTCATGTTGAATCTTTCTAGAATCCGATTCACATACCGTTCTTGTGACAACCACAACCTCTTAGCTTTTCGATCTCGAAAAATCTACATGCCCAAAATTTGCTTTGCAGGGCCTAGATTTTTCATATCAAAGGATTTTGACAACTCCTTTTTCAAATCATCAATCATCTTCATATCTTGTCCCACTATTAGCATATCATCTACATATAGTAGAAGGATGATGAATTTGTTACCTGGAAATGTTTTGACATATACACAATGATCTGCATCAGTCTTAGTATATCCATGACTCATCATAAATGAGTCAAATTTCTTGTACCATTGTCTTGGAGCTTGCTTCTGTCCATACAAGCTCTTTTTCAGTCTATAAACCATGTGCTCCTTTCCAGCCTTCTCAAATCCTTCTGGTCGTACCATGTAGATTTCTTTCTCCAAATCTCCATGGAGAAATACAGTCTTCACATCTAGTTGTTCAAGATCTAGATCCAAGCTAGCCACTAATCCGAGTATAACTCGAATAGAACTCATTTTCACAACTGGAGAGAAGATTTCATCAAAATCTATTCCTTGCTTTTTTTTTCCAAAGCCTTTTATGACCAAGCGAGCTTTATACCTGACCAGCTTATTACCATCTTTCTTAACCTTGAACACCCACTTATTCTTCAAGGGTCTCCCGCTTTCAGGAAGTTTCACAAGCTCATAAGTATCATTCTTCTGCAAGGAATCTATCTCTTCTTGCATGGCTTTCATCCACTGGACTTTATTCTTATGAGTTTGAATTTCTTCAAAACTTTCTGGCTCCCTTTCATCAGTAAGGAGGCTGTACTCTGAACTGGGGTACCTGCTGGATGGACGACGCTCTCTTTCTAATTGTCTGGGTTGTGGTACAATGGTCTGCTCCCCCTACTCAACACCTTCTCCACCAACATCATCTGCAGCTGGCTCTTCATCTACCCCATATTCATTAAACTCTCCCCCTTCCGTGGCATTTTCTCTAGGAGGAGGCATTGGTGTGAGATCAACATATCCACCAAATTCTTTGGTTTTCTCTGGAGTCGTAGAATCCGACATAGTCTTTTGCTCATGGAACACTATGTCTCTACTTCTAACAATCTTCTTCTTTTCCGGATCCCATAATTGTAGCCAAATTCCTCATCTCCATAGCCCAAAAAAATACAAGGAATGGCTCTATCATCAAGTTTTTGTCTTTGCTCCTTACGTGAGGAAAAGCTTTACATCCAAACACCTTCAAATGAGAGTAAGTAATATCATGTCCGAACCATACTCTCTCAGGGATGTCAAAGCCCAAAGGAACAGACGGAGATCTGTTAATCAGGTAGCATGCAGTTTGAACAACTTCACCCCAGAATGGCTTAGGCAGTTTAGCCATTCTCAACATACATCTAACTTTCTCCATAATGGTTCTGTTAATTCTTTCGGCCACACCATTATGTTGTGGGGTGCCAGGAATCGTCTTCTCATGTCTGATGCCATGTTCAGAACAATAGTTCTTAAATTCATGGGAGGTATACTCACCCCCATTGTCATTGCGAAGACACTTCAAAAGTTTTCTTGTTTCTCTCTCCACCATGGCATGAAAATTTTTGAAGTATTGAAAAACCTGGTCCTTCGTTCTCAGGAAATACACCCACATCTTTCGTGAAGCATCATCAATAAATGTCACAAAATATCTGCTGCCACCAAGAGTCTCCACCTCCACGGGACTGCATACATCAGAGTAAACCATATCCAGAATATTCTCTTTCAGTTGTGAAGTTTTATTGAAAGACACTCTATGATGCTTGCCAAATAGACAATAGTCACAAGGATTCAATTTTGTACCTTTGGCAAATGGAATAAGGGACTTCTTTGCCAAAATCTGCAATCCTTTTTCACTTATATGAGCCAACCTTTTATGCCACAAATTTGGCGAAGCATCATCCTTGACTGCATTCAGCCCATCTTTGATCAGCTTGACTTGAGTTTTATATAGCGTCGAATACACTGTGCCTCTAGCAATCAACAATGATCCTTTGGTAAGCTTCCATTTTCCATCACCAAAGTTGTTGTAATAACCGGCTAGATCCAAAGCATGCATAGAAATCAAATTCAAACGTAAATCCGGAACATGTCGCAGTCCTTCAGTGTTAGTGTGCAACCAGTATTGGTTCGAACACACACATCGCCAACTCCCACAATGTTTGCATTGCTGCTATTTCCCATCTTTACTTTGCCAAAGTCTCCTGCTTTGTACGTAGTAAAGAGTTCTTTGTTAGATGTGGCATGGTAAGATGATGTTGAGTCAACGACCCATTCAAGACATGAATCTGCAACATGACACTCTTCTTCTTCAACGGAGAGCAACACCACGTCCCCATCAATTAAAGGAGTTGTGGTATTTTCATCTACACTTGGTCTCTGATTCCTTTGATTCTTCCAAGCTTTACAATTCCTTTTGAAATGTCTTTCTTCACCGCAGTGAGAACACTTAAATTTTCTTCTAGGCTGAGATTGTGACATGTCTTTGGATTTATTGGATCGTCCTCTACTCTTGCTTCTCCCCCTGTTCTTTGTGACAAGGGCTTGAGAATTGCTTGCTCCAAAATCGTTCCTTCTTATTTCTTCATTGAACATACTATCTTTGACTTGAGACAAAGTCAGTTCTCTGTTTGGAGCAGAGTTGCTTAACGACACCACTAAAGTTTCCCAGCTTTCCGGAAAATAACTCAAAAGTAACAAAGCTTGCAAGTCTTCTTCCAAAACCAGCTCCATGGAAACCAATTGGTTGACCAAGTTTTGGAAGTCACTCAAGTGTTCTGAAACTGATCTTCCATCTCGGTATTTTAAATTCACCAACTTTCTAATAACGAAAGCTTTCTTCTATGCAGTCTTTCTTTGATACATCTTTTCAATATTTCTCCATAGAGTTTGGGCATTTGTCTCTGTGGTCACATGGTGGTATACACTAAGATCCACCCACTGCCTGATTAGACTAATAGTCTTCTGGTGAGACTTTTTCCAATCTTCTGTTGTCACGTTGTCCGGCTTTGCATCCCCCTTTTCCACAGGATCATACATATCCTTGTAGAAAAGAATATCCTCCATTTTTGGCTTCCAAATGGAGTAGTTTGTGGAATTGAGTTGATCATGGTACCCATATTCTCCTCCATTTAATTTATACAGCACAAACCTAGAGCTCAACTTGGAGCTCTGATACCACTTGTAGGGCTCTGGGGTTGATTCACAGTATAAATTAAATATTGTAACAGACACCAAAGTAGATCTGTTAGAGCTAGATCTACCACCAGAGTAGCACAATGATCAGAAGATATATAAAGGATATAAAAGTAACACCAAATATTTCCGTGGAAAACCCTCCAATACCAAGGGAAAAACCACAGGACAAACTTCGAAAAATATTCCACTATATTTAAGGATAATTACAATATCCTTCCACACTCTCCCACACAAGAGATACAAATATAGTGTTTCCCAATGAGACCCATGATAAGTGAAAAATATATGATAATTTACTGTATAATTTCTGCACTTATCAAGGATAAAATAGTAAATTTATGCCCCAAATTACCTCTTTTTAGTAATAAATGCATATTTTATAATTATTTGATTTGAATTTGAATATGATGTTATTTTGATAGAAAATCTGTTGATTTTGCAGATAAAAGGGCAAGTTTTAAATGGAGAAACAAGATAGCATTTATTTGAAGAGAGAATCTGCAGATTAGAGTTTAAATGGTAGCAAATCAAGATAAAATCATCAGCCATTTAAACAAGGATTCTGAAGATAACTTTCTCAATTTAAATTTAAAGATCAAATCAGCACAAAATCAAGTCAAAAAGAGGGAAATAAGGAAAGTAAAGCAAACAAGGATAAAATCAGGAAGAGATCAAGCTGAAAAAGAGGAAATCAGGGAAAGCTGGAACGTGAATCACGTTCCACCTGTGCTGAGCGTAGGTGGAGCGCAACAACAAAATTCCTCTTTGGATTATGCGCTTCATCTGCGTTGAGCGCAGGTTGAAGCGCAGGAATACGGGATCATTTTTTCAAAGGATTTCAAATCAGATTCCTTCCAGATTTCAGATAGCTTTCCAACTTCTATTAAAAGGAACCTTTTGCACAAATCGAGGGAGCTTTTGGAGAGACGGCAGAGCAGAGCTAGGGTTGGAGAAAAGTGTGACAGTTTCTCCGTTGGTGTGTAATGGCTACCATGTGTAGCTAAACTCTTTGATAGGATTGAACGTAGTTGATTCAATCCCCAATTGTATGTGAATTCTCTTTAATATCTATGAATCCCTGTTTTTATGATATCAGTATTTTTATTCTGTGCTTAATGCTTAGCTTCCGCCTGTGTTCTGGAGTTATAGGTTGATTTTATAATATTCATTGGTAAATGGTTTTGTGAAATCAATAGCGAGTTTAGGGGAGCCTAGACATAGGAAACTTGAACTCTGATTGGTAAAAACACTCAAAGTAGTCACTATGGGAATAGAGCTATAGGGCAAACTGATAGTTTTAACAAACAGAAAAGTAGATCTTTAAAGTCGGGGTAATTTGTCGCCTGGGAGAACCCGCATGAATTATTTCTGAGTATTTTATCGCTAGGACACTAGGGTAAAATAATATAGTTTGGCTAAGGTATCATAATTACATATTCATAAATATTATTGGGATTCACATATAAAATGGGTGCGATGACACGAAGTTTAATCTTAGTCCAAGTAATTGTCTCTACCTATCTCATTTAAGTTCAATTTTATTTTATTATCGCAATTCTCTACAACCAACAATTATACGCTCTTACTTGATAGTTGTGACCACTAATCTTTATAAGTTGAACCGTTTCCTGTGGATACGATACTCTTACTTACTATTATACAGCCGGTTTTTTGGTATGCTTGCCTAAAATTCAACAACCCACTCCTATTCAAATACTACAATTTGGAGTACCAAGGAGTACTAGAGATGATACCCAAAAATATAACCGGTGTATTTTTCCCACACTCACTTTTGGGATTTACTCACACTCTCTATCTTTCTTCTCTCTCTCTCTCTTTCTCTCTCACTGCTCTTGCTTCTCAACTTCTGAGCTTTCTTTGGTTTGTGAAAATCATCTATATTTATAGAGAATCCTTGCCGTGTATGTGCAACTTTGTGCACTGTATGTATTCCGTCTCCAACTATTCATTTTGTTGCTGCCCAGACAATTCACATGCGCATTAGCTTTCCATCCAATATGTGATAAGCTTTGTGTGGTTCCATTATGCTTGCTGATAATGTGTTTCAGCTTCACAAGCTTTGATTAATCATTTGTCTTTTAGCATTTGGTTGCATACTATAATTTGTGGGGGACGAGTCGGTGAATACAAGGAAAATCTAAAAATTTGTGTATTCACTTCATGATATAATTTGCTCATTCGTAATTCCTTCATTATTTTTAATATGTTTGTGGATTGATTTTTAGAGGGAATGAGAGAGGATGGGAGAATTTATTGGATATTCTTCATCCTTTTATATTTGGGAATTTGATTATATCTTATAAAGACTCTCTCTCTCATTTCCTCCCTCGTTTAGTCTTCCCTTTCCCTCTCCTTTAAATTTACAAACACCCCTAAGAGTTTAATTTTAATGTACCTATAATATAAAAGCCTTTTTAATGATACTTTTTGTGTTTTATTGGGAATCCCCAAAGACAATAAAATTCTCAATTGAGTAACAGTGATTCTTATTTTGGACCTTGACCTAACTTAACCCAATACTAATTTTTTTTAATGATTTTAATAACTAAACATTAATTATTAAACTCTTTAAATAATATGACACATAAATCAGAGTAATTCTTGTATGAGCACAAACCTAATACCTCACATTTAAACACGAACAATCAAAAAATTATAAAATATTAAAATAAATTTTAAAAAGCCACGCACGTGATCGCGGTTGTTACACTTCTCCGCTTTCGCACGTTCGTCACTACGTAGCACGTCTCTTATTGGTTTTTTTGAGTTCAGTCGCAAACTTATCGTGATCTTACGTGTTCTCCGCCGCGATCAATAAAGAAGACCATATCATGGTTTTACGTCCTCCGCCGTGATCAACAAAGAAGACCATCTCTCGTGCCGCATCCCACTTTAGTAAACAACGATTTTTTTAGGCAACTTCTTAATCTCCATTTCTCTTTATCCACCCTTTTCCATTGTTTTTTTTTTTTTTGTGTTTTGTTCATTGTTTTATATTTCTTATTTGATCATCATTTTTCCACCTTATTTTTACTTGTGATTGGTTTCCAAATACCCATGAATATTGATGATTCAATGAACCAAGCATGAACGACTCAGTAAAGAACTTCTACTGACCGAGACTTTTCTTGGTTTCTCACTCCTCTGGTTTGTGCCTCTGAAACCAACAATCCAGGATAAATACTTTTTAGTGATATGTTGACCAAGTAAGACCAAGTAAATTTGTCTTCTTACTTTTCTTTTCATACTGCATGGTTTCAGTGGAAAACTCATCAGCAATCCACAATAAAATATCCACTAAAATGAATCAAAACCAAAATTGGAATCTACACATATGGTCGTACTTACTAAACGCACAGAGCAACAATGAGTAAAGTGTTAAATCCATCTATTGGCCAAAACTAAACTTAACCTCATAAGCGCAGGAAAAATAGCAGAATTAATATTAGCATAAGCAAAAATTTACCATATCAAACCTAATAAATCATATATAAAAAAATCCTTAAATTACGTTGAACAATATAATTATTACATTAGGATTTGACGTGCAGTAGAAGATGATATTGTCATTAGTTTTATTGCTAAAGAAAACTTGGAAACGTAAAAGAGTTAGGAAAGTATCTTTCTTGTATCCGTCCATTTATTTTGTTTGTTAATTATTTAAAATGAAAAGAAAAAATGTTGGTATCCATATCATTTGTCCATTTCTATATTTTTGCTGCAAAAATGCATCTATCGTTCCAGCCCTAATTGCCATTTGCCACCGCGTCACTTATAAGTGCCAAATATTAGTGAATTTACATATGGAATTTTGACACTTATGGTTTTAATTGTATTTATTTGATATTAATTTCCCCCAATTTAAGAATTATTGAATCCAATTATATGTTTCCGAGTCTTGATCTAAATGAAGTCATTTGATCCTATTTTGTGTACAAATTTCAGGTAATCAAAGATGGAAGAAGGAAAGGGTTGGAAGAATTATGAAGAACCAAGATAAAAGAGCAAAAGGATAGCTTCTACCATATTCTCGCTCAAGCGAGAATATTCTTGCTTGAGCGAGATTTGTCCAGAGAGGGGTGATTTTGAGTGTTATTCTCGCTCAAGCAAGAATAGTCTCGTTTGTGCGAGAGTACGTTTCTTCACCATGAAGTACTCTTCTCGCTTGAGCGAGAATCAAGCAAGAAATCACTTACTCAATGACAAAAACAGAATCAGGAAGAGAGTTCGTCATTCCGAAACAATCTTTCCATTTTTAGAAACTCTCTGATGTGAACGGAAACGAACGAAAGGCCGCGGAAGCGGAATTTCTTCATTTCTTCTCCAATCTTTGTGATTGTAATGACTACCATGAGTATCTAATCTTCTTCTTGGGATTGAATGTAATTGATTCGAACTCGGATGTATTCTGGTGATATTTATATATAGTAATTTCGTTTCTATTTCGATATTGGTATTTTCGTTCTGTTCTTTATGCTTGATTCTATCTGATCAATTGATTCTTGATTTCGATTTTTAGATCTAACTGGAAAGTATTTCTGAAAATCCGATCTGAACGAAAATACTCGATGTGTTGTAATGCTAGGAATAGATTTCAATATGTTGATTGCTTATAACCCTTGAATGTAAAGCTGGATAATCTATTGGATATTTGAGGAATCAATATTCAGGGGATTAATCTTATGAATTTTATATCTGAGGAATCAATATAAATGATTTTTGTGTGTTGCATCAATATTGATAGTTTCGAATGCTATATATCTATATTTATCCAGAATACAAATGAGTGAGATAGATGAAGTTCAATCCCAGTCTCTCCACTTGAATTTTCTCTAAACTTTTACATTGCCTTTTATTACTTTTATTACTTGCCAAGGGAACAACAATCACCGAGAAGGATCGCCACCTGGTCAACGTACAGGTAATTTATATCGATGAGGAGGCTGCTAGCCTTAAAGGAGATTGAAGGGGATAAAAACTTCATGTGACTTGGGATGATGAACAGGGATAACATGAGAGGGGTTTAACTTTTGGGGCTCTGCAGAAGAAATATGGAAGTGTTGAAAGGAAGCCGAAGAATGAAAACGGTATCACGTGCTTTTTCTTTTTTAAATTTTACACTGTGGATTTTTTAATTTCATTTGAATAATGTGTAAATTTTTCATTAGTTGTGTCTAAACCTGATGTGTTTAGGTTTGTGCTCACATAAGAATTTCTCTATAAAACAATGCACATATAAATTAAATTCTTTCCATAAATAATAATTGATGAACGTATATAATAAATTCAAGTTACGTAGTTGAATCCCGAGGGAAACTCCACTTTTTAAGCTTTTAATTTGAACCATTAGTTAAAGGAATGGCTGAGATTTTATGATGGAGAGAGGCTGAAGAGAGCTGGCAGGAGGGGATCCGAACTCTAGAGTGGGTAAGTGTTTCACTCTCCATCATGAAAATCTCAAAAATTATAATTTAAAGAGTTGATTAAATTTTAAATATTTAAACAATGGTATTTTATTTGTATGTTAACTTTATGTATAAAATATGATAATAGAATACTATTATAAAAAAACAAAAATCTAGCTAACCGAAACAGGGAAAAAGTAAAATTTAGCAGAAATCGAAGATTCATACCTGGAAATCCAAGAATTAATCACGAACAGGGGATTTGAACGTCACCACGTGTCCACGATAAAATAACCATCATAGGTGGTGGGAAGGGTAAACGACGCGAAAAATCTCCCAACATAAAAATTTTAAAAAAAGTTTTGAAATTTGAAAATTTTCAAAAGGTCACTAGTGCGGGAAAATTAAAAGGCCTTCTTGAGGAATTTAATTTACCTTGACCTCTCTTAGATTCGGTCAAGTTAGGGGGCATCTGTTCTGAGGATTCAACTCGGATACAATTGAAACTGCTTACTCGGATGGGAACAAGACAACTCACTCGGACAGGGTCAAAACAGCCTCCCCGGATGAGTCAAAATAGCCTACTCGGAGGAACTAGCTCGAATTCATATAACATTACTCAGATGGATAGTACAAATCAAAATGTTACATTAAAAATATTACACACCCTACTCGGAATTACATGCATATTGGGGACAGCTGTCTACTAACGTGACATTATATTAAGTAATAAAAAAAATCCTCTCCATTCGTGGAAAGGCAGGTGGCAGCGTACTCCCAAAAGATATGATGTCATGGTTTACCTACCCCCACGTGGGTGGAAGCTTCCACGATCACTATAAATACCCCATGCAAGCCCCTAAACAGGTACATTTGATCTTTCTGAAAAATAGCCAAGACTTTATTGAATTTATCTCTGACTTGAGCGTTGG
Source organism: Sesbania bispinosa (assembly GCA_026901365.1). Classification (NCBI taxonomy): domain Eukaryota; kingdom Viridiplantae; phylum Streptophyta; class Magnoliopsida; order Fabales; family Fabaceae; genus Sesbania; species Sesbania bispinosa. Next base: position 418,305 of record QLOH01000338.1, read on the forward strand.
AGTGTCATTGCAGGTACCCCCAACCTGTTGCTGACAAGGAAGGATTCAACTTAAGTGTTGTTATTGCGTATAATATTTGAATATGATATTTTATATTTAAAATTTTAAAATTTATATCTAAATATTAAAATATAATAAAATTATATGACCACTCTATTTAAGTATTTATATGTCTTATTACACTACAAAAAGTGTTATTTAGTCGCAGTCGAAACAATCAATTTGTGGCAGTCTAGACCGCCACAAATGTGCTTTCCAACAGTCCTGTATCCCGCTGCCCACTGGTATTACATGTGCCACAACATGCTTTCAGGCAGTTTCTCTATAGCCCTTATATAACTACCACTACTTGACAACTTTATTTCTAGCTGTTATAAGCCGCCACTTAATGCAAGGTAAAAATACAAGAAAATTTCTCATTAGCTATGGCAGGTTTCATATATAGCTACTATTCTGGTCTTGAATATAAACAAAAGTTAACTAATTCACGCTAATTAAGAATATTAGTTGAGCTCATTAAATTTTCTCCAACTCACATAAAAAGTGAATTGCTTTTACTAAACTATCATTCCTAATATTTATTGCAAAGTGGATCATTGAAAATGAAAGGTAGATTAAATAAGGGTATTATGGGGATACTGACATTTAATAGGGTGGAAGTGGTTAGATTTTGCTTATATTTAAGACCAACCAAATTAAATTTTGATTTGCTTATATTTGAAACCGGAGTGGTAATTTATAGCTAGAACTTTAGTTTGAAACTTGCTATGAAATTTGTCATAGCATAAGTTTGGTCCCTAGCTAATTAACTAAATATAAAGAAAGATCAATGTCCAACTATCCAGCACCTAACTATATCAGATTCAATTTTTTCTATCTAATTAATATTATATTAAGTATACTTTATTTATGAGAAAAAAAATCATCAATGGTATATATAAGCCATAGATCTTAAAACTAATTAAAAAGGTTATAAGAACTCAAGAACCATAGCAAAGATCTAATTTAGTTTCAAGCACTGCATAAATGAAAAGACAGGTTGCCAAGGACAAAATAGAACAATGAGTTTTAGAACAAACTTTACAAGTATAGGACATAATTTGTAGAAAAAAGTGCAATGAAAAATATAACCAATTAAAGAATGAAAAATATAGGATTTTCAATGTGAATGAAAAGTACTTCCTTATACCAAACTTGTAAATTTCTGTAGAGCAATGTTAGTTGTATAACATGTATAACATACAACATAGAGAGCGAGAGAGAGAAAAATGAATAAAGAGAAACAAATATGAGATGTGATAAATGATGTGATGAAAAGAGATAAAGAAAAAATGTGTTGTATAAATTATTGTATTTTTTTATTGTATGAATTTTATATCTCTTTCATGTAAAGTTATACGTGTGTAAACGCAACAGGTTATATATATCCCCGTTAAACTTATAAAGAATATCACATCACAACTTTACTAATTGTTCAAGAAAAGAATATCTTATTTAAATACCTTTCTAGCTCGTGACTTTTCAAGAGCCATAAAGGGAAATTATATTCTATATAACAAAATTTCAATTACAATAATAAAATGAGCATAGATTAAGAAAAATCTAGATTTGAATACCATATCATAAATCATATAAAGATTATATTATGGCCTCGTATTTCCATATAAAAATTCTTCTTTGAAATGAATATTAAAAGCACTTATGGAGAAGGAAAAAATTAATGATGCATTACACCTAACAAGATACATAGTTTAAGTCAAGAGCTAAATCAACCTTATATTAAACATCCAATTGATTAATTGCTTTGACCTCTCAAAGTTGCTCTGGTCACAATGAAGAAGTAAACTAAAGTAGGCACTCGAAGCCTTGCGAGCAACTGATGATGATTCAGGAACATATATATTCAAGAGAACACATAAATCGACTGCATGTATAAGATTTTAAAAAAAAAAGGAGTGAAAAATTGATACCAATTAAGTTTTGTATTAAGAAACAATTTAGAAAAAATAATGCAGCTTTAAGTAGTTTCCCAGCCCTTTTGGTGAAACATATATAATGTTGTAAACATGGACAACAGTTCTTCCTAAATTGTGTCTAGTTATCACGAATGTCACCTGTGATAGTTATAATGAATGTCACATGTGATAAGTGATACCGAACTGGATCAGCCAGTTCAATTGAGAACTGGACCAATATGGCCAATTCGGTTAGCCATGTGAATTGGCTATGCCATTAAACCGATCAACAATTGATTAACTCGGTCAACACTCAGTAGACTCGCTGAAACTAAATGAGTCACGAGTTGTCAAGTCATGTTTTTTTTTTTACCACGCGTTCTCCCTTTACATATTAAAAATGGTTTCTTTAACATGTATAATATTGTACAGGATAATAAATTAAAAGTGAAAAAGTTTTATTAAAAAATATAAAAAAACTTCCGAAATGCCCACGTGTACATATGCTTATACATGTTGTTTCTTGATTTATATATGCTTATATTTATATATACTGTATTTCACTTGTTTTTGGATATCACTTGTTAGCATTACTACCACGATAAATAATGAGAGAATAGCAATTAGTGAACCGTGAGATTTCACCAATGTTTAATATTGTTTCTTTTTTTCTTTTCTAGCAATTTTTTTAAATTTAACATACTAAAAATATAAATTTAATAACTTTTTTTAAAGAATGGTGTATCATACATAATTTATTGATTTTTTTTATATATACATGTTTAACTAATGACTCATGGTTTGACCAGTGACCAATTAACTCATTATGCTGCCCGAGTCACCAGTTTGAGTTTTATAACCGTGATGAATTTAAAACAAATTAACTTGTTAGCTGAATGTCAAACACTATTGGATAAAAATAGAAAGAAGAAAAATATCGTAAAAATTATGAAAAAACATACACAATAAAAAATATTTACAAACGATGATAAAGATGAGCCAATTCAAAATAGTTAAATCTCAAATAGTCAATTCAAAATTCAATTCAGATTATCAAATCTCAGATGGAAGACCTTTCATGAGCATCACCCACCATTCGTCCTTTTTCCATTTGCGCCCTTACCCTCTTTAATCTCATTAAAAAAATTTCCAATTGCATGACAAAGTCACATAAGGTTAGATTTCCATTTATTAAATAAGAAGTGATCAAATTTGAGGAAGAATTGTGCTATGAAAAAATGAACAAAATGTTGATGAAAACCAAATCCAGTAAAATCAAGGGAAGAAGAGTTACCATAGAGATGCGATGACCTTGGCGATTTTTTCTAGAGCGAGTTGAGGTTTGGCAGCGACAGCAAAAACGTGGTTAATTAGAGCAGTGGTACATCGGGAGTAGGTTGTAGGAAGGAGAGGAGCGATGAAAGGTATTGAGAGCTGGAAAGAATCCATTATCATGCAATTTGCCATCTAGAGGTCAGGGCGACACAGTGGTGATGACAAGGGCGGTACTGGAGCTGAGGATCTAGGGGAGAGGTAGGGTTTTAGAGCATTGTGGTAGAAGTGAGCGAGAGATTGAGATCCACCAATGTCATGGATAAAAAGTGAAAATAATTATGTTATATTAATTGCTTTATAAAATGTTTGTGGAGATAAAAAAAACTGCCAAAAAAAATTTAAAACCGCCAAAAACACACTAAAAAAAACTGGAATTTAGTGGCAGTCAAAAGATCAATTTCTGGTTGTTTTAGACCCCCACTAGTGCATTATCTGGCAGTCCCCCACAGTGCCAGCATTACATGTGCCACAAAATGTTTCTGGCAGTTTTTTCCTAATCGCTGGCAGGACCGCCAATATGTGCATAAAAAATTACTGGCGGTTCCAAGCCTCCACTAACTGCTTACATTTCTGGCATCAATTTTGTAGATTAGATACAATTAATTTGTAGCTAATCTGTAGCGAATCTATAATTAAACTATTATCTATGTAAATCATATTTAACCACTTCCTAATGCTCCAACCTAACCTAAATATCACACACACACACACACACACATACACACACACACACACATATATAAGAATTGATATGTTATTCAAAGATAAAATAAACAACTTCATCATAAATCAAATTATGTCTTTATGTCATACAGGAAGAAATCCATTTTGAAGTAGAAATTCTAGAGAGGCGTGACAAAAAATCCAATTCTCACTGCATCATTTCCACCATTATATATGCAGCCAACCAAAAAGAATCTTCAGGAAAGGGTATTGAATTTTTCAAGTTAATTTAATAGCAATGTTCATAAAGAGAAAAAAATGCTGTAACCCAAAAAAGAAAAAAGAGAAATATTAAAAATATAGTTTTGCAAAGAAATATTATACTATTATTTAAAAAAGAGAACAAATTATTTAAAAAAACCTTTACCAATTTCTTTAAAGGATCCAATATCAGTAGCATGAAGGGCATAATATCATTTCAAAGTTTTCCTTCTCGTCTGTTGCATGGAGGGCAGATACTGGAGGGTTGATCGAAACCTGGAGACATTAAAACAAAAAACAAATATATACTATTATTATGTTTAAATTGTTCAATCAATAGCCAAAGAGGTTCAAATTTTAGCATACTAAATTGTATGATGCCAAACTGAGCATTTTCTGAAAAAATTGAGTATAAAAAGAGAGACAGAACCTGCTCTAGTAGGACGATAAGGTTGCGGTTTGAAACATGGTGTGTCCCTCCATGGTTATAAAAATTGAGTATAATAAGAACAACTAATGATGAGAATGAGAAAGATTACAATGTCAAGCCACTGAAGAGGCTACCTATTCCCTCAAATTCCTAGAGAATATATGAAAATGCCTACAATGAAACCATAAATGGTTGGCATACTCTGATGGCCTTCTCATCATTGATTTCCTTAGTATTAAATCTCCATAACCTGTTTTTGTTAATGCCCATATGGTCTATTTTCTTCCTTCACATTCCTCTATTTTCTCTGTTTTCAAGATAGTTGTAGCTCCATTGAATTCAGCAGTTACACTTTACGATGTGTAAAATTAGAAAAAGAATGGAGAGGGGATAAATAAAAGGAAGAAAATAGATGAAAGAGGGTGGCACCTGATGGTCAAATTCAGCACGATCAATTGCCCACAAATCAGTATGAAGCTTCAGATCAATAGGTTCTATGCTTTCTTTCACTAGAGGTTTTAGCAAGCACTGTAACAAGGTCAATAAGCTTGAGAAAATTACTCACAGGCAGAAAAGAATAGTCTAATAAATTACTCAAAGGCAGAAGCAGGGAATGGATCATTATGATACTACCTGGATTCTCCTTATCATTGGGAAGTCAATCAGACCTCAAATAATATAAATGATTATGTATTCCTTGGACACACCTCTCAATAAATCAACTAGCTAACATCATCTTTGGTTCTTCTCTCAAACTGATGTTTTCAAATGGATTGAGTGGACAATTCAGGACCCACATTTGACAAACCATGAAAGCTAGGTTCAAATCGTGCCTGCAATCACAAGTGTAAGAGAAAAATAAGGAACTTGTACATCTTATATTCAAAACAATAGCATGTAAGTTTATTAATAACTAAACTATTGGATCTGGATTGGACATCTCGTATGCCATTATTCCATTATTAGATATTCATATTCTAATTGGAATAAATTATCCATGTAATATTGTATTCCAATTTAAATAAAGACATACAGAAATATGTATAAGTTATTTTATTTCATGGCAATATTTGATACAGTAAATTATTAGTTGGACATTCTGAATGTTTGCAGCAACACATATTCATCAACATACATTCAACCAAATTGCACAAAGTGCTATTTAAATGGCCTATATATATATGTATGTATATGTATATATGTAATAAATCTATAAACTATAAAATATAGTATACTCCACAATTTCACCTAAAGTTTAGATTCAAATGTTATTGAGAATTCCAATGTGCCAGTAGAAGCAAAGTTGGCCCGGACAATAATGCATATGTACCTTTTTGGTGGTGGGTGGCGTTGCTGAGGTTAGGATTGCTTGGTCTTGAATTGGAGGCTGATTCTATATCCTTCTAACAAAGTCCCATTATAGGTCCATTTACTTCATCCTTAAAAAATGACTTAATGTGCTCAGATTCATAATGTCATTTGAATTTTTCTTTTAACAGAAGGACCTTTAGTTTTATTTTTGGGGATTGGGGGGGGGCTCACAACAGGTATTGTAAGAGAAAATTTTAACAGCTCAAAAGTCAAAACAGGTTTTAAGAGATTAGAATAATACAGAAAATAAGGTCAAGACTGAGTAATCCTCTGTAAATCACTATCACCAAATAAAGGAAACAAAAAATAAGGACAAAAAAGCATAACAAGTAAATAAAATAAAGAAATGAAAGATTACTAGGCCTCACTTCCTATTCTATATTATAACTGGTAATATGAAAAGTAAGAAAGCTATTGCACAACTTTCATTATTCTTACTTGCACTGCACACCTGCTTCAGCAGCTCGACGAGGGGTGAACTTGGTAATATGAACAGCCACCGAATCCATCTCCCATCTATTTTTTTATGATAAACTATTAAAAGCAAACTTGATATAAAAAATTTTACCCATCAGATCATAACTGCAAGAGGTGCAACTTTTTAACAAACTTGATAGGAAATGGCCAATGTCGGATTGTCAATGCAAGGAATAGAAGCCTTTTGAACTGGTTGGATCCAAACCTTGCCACTAACCTGTTTAGCATAAATTAATAAACCTTTATCCTAAGTTTCAGAGGTTGGAAGGGTGAACTTGGATATAATCCTATGATAGCTATGCTAATAGCTAGAATTGAGATATTTTCACCTCCTAAATAATCGTATAATATCCATATTACAATTTCTTTGACACTCCAACCTTTATAAATAGCATAGTGAATAATACAAACCAAACATTATTGTAAGTATGGATATAAATTCACTAGCTGTAGGAATAGACTGATCAGTAGTGCTCCCAAAAGAAGTTTTAATTCATACATTAGAGAGACAAATAAGCATTAACCATCAGTGTTCCCTTCTCTTGTTCTCTACTTAAGGCAGTCATCAACTGCAACCTCTGAAAAATCCAAAATATTTATTCAAAGCTTGCATGTCCCTTTGTGTTCTCCACAAAACCAGAGGAAAAGAAATGTAGATTTTTTTAATTTTCAATACCTCATTCACACATCCTGTACAAGCGGAAATTAAAGAAAAGTTTCAATATGTTTTGTACCTCATTAACCTTCAGAAACAAATTTAACAAACTTTGAATAGTTTAAAAACTTGAAACTATTTTTAATAAAAAATGCAGATGCAAAACTAGTTTCATTCTTGTTATTAAGCCATAATAGTTCTAATAATATGCTTAATTTAACAAACTAAAGTGCACAGATCCAAATGAAACTTCTTAAGCTAATTTAGAGTGTTTGATGTAGAACTATGCTTACACACTGGGATTCACATCACATGCTATATTCAAGCAGACCAACTTAAACAATCATTATATCATTCAAATATAATTAATGAATATGAGAGACAATTATTGGTTGCCATAGTACCTAATTTCATGATCTAAGATAGTAATTTCTTACCTGAATATCATCATTAAAAACAAGACGAGTTGACCTATATTTTTCAAGTAGTTGAGAAGTGTTGTGGCTTGCAGAGTCTTCAAGCTGGAAAAAATGGCAAAACAGATTCAAAAAACAGGAAACTTGAAATTAGGAAGTGGAACAACTGCAGTCCACAATTATAGGAGACAGAGAGATAGATAATTCCTACAAGCCAGAAAGACAGATAATTCCTTACTATAGGCTAATAAACCATCCTGAATCTGTAAGAAATGATCATTTTCCCCGAAAAAATCCAAACCGAATAAGTCTTAAAGCTATAAGAAAGAGAGAATGAAGGTAAAGAGTAAAGATGTCTCTGAAGTGTTCTTCGTTCAGCGTAATTACAAAGAAAGCATAAGAACAGAGACAACAAACATAAATCACGAAGAGAGCAACAATTGAAGAATAAACAAATCACAGAAGCAACAATTTGATGTAGAGAAATCTTATGAAGTGGAGAGAATCGTGATGCCGTCACAAAAATAATGGGTTATAAGCGAATATCAAACATAAAGAGAGATTCATTATTCGCGAAGTGAATTTGAAGACAGACTCCCAATTTACCATCACTGCCTCCGACGATGACACCAAAATCCTCACCATTTGTCGCCAAAATCGTCACCAACGAGCAAGAAATACGAGCAATAGATGAAAATGGAGCGAAATCTAGTGAAAAAAGAGTGGGAGAAAATTGGGGAGAAAAGGAGAATGTTAGGGTTTAGAATAGAAATATCGAAAAAGTAGTCTTTCAGCGCTAAGTATAGTCTAGTCTTTTGGTGCAAAACGTTACCGTGTCTGTGTTAGCAGCCGCACTGTTAAAAATGAATTATAAAAGATATATAAAATATTTGTGGCGGTGCAGAACCTTCAGAACATATCTTAGAACGCCACCAATGTAAATAACTTGTGGAATTGCCCAGGATGTTATAAAATATATCATTTTTTTGGCGATTTTTCGTGGCCGCCAGTAAAAAAATGCCAGTAACTTGCACTTTTTTTGTAGTGACAAAACTCAACTTGTAGCAGCCTGAAAAAAATAAAAAGAAATTAACTTAAAAATATTTAAAATAAATAAAAATAAGAAAATAAAAAATATTTTGACCAAGCTGTTTATAAAAAAAATGAGTGTGAGAAAATAAAAGCGAGGCCCAAAAGCAAATGACCCTTCAATTTTGGGTGATTTAGATGTATTTTACCTTTATGATATGCACCTAATTTACAGCACCAGGTTATTCGCGCATTTATGGTAGAAAAATGGTAAGTATTCATCTTTATTTTTTTAAAAGAAAAGCTTATTGGTTTCCTTTTTTGTTTCAATCACCAGGTAGGTAAGCATGATGAGGTCAAAGGAGAGACTATATGTAATCTCAATAAAAAGGTTTATTGTGTATCATTTTATTTTATGATACAATTTGATTGAAGTAAGAGAGGTATTACAACCAATCAATTTATTTTGGGATTGATTGGAGAAAAAGAGAGATTATTAAGCAATCAATTTATACAACCTAATCGGAGAAAAAGAGAAATTTTTTACAATCAAAACGATTGGCAAATCAAGAGACAAAGGCAAATAGTTTCAATATAAAAGGAGGCGGAAAAAAGAAAAAGGAAAAAAAAGGAAGGAAGAGGTAGTGTTTCTGAGAAGAGGAACGAGCTCAAGCTTTTGCGGGAGGAGAAAACTCACATAGAACCAAGGAGTCCAATAGTATTTCTATTTGTATTCTGTAACATCCCGGAAATCGGGACCTAGGAAACATAAGAGAAGCCTTAGGTGGTAAACCCAACAAAGAGAGGGGAGTTAGAAGTAGGAAGAGAATTTATAAGCTAAGTGTGTTTTCAGACAAGGAATTAGGGGAATTCATTAGGAACCACGGGTTTTAAAAGAGTTTAGAAGAGGGACTGAGAGCTAAGTCAATTAAGTTGTAGGACGAGTTAGAAGGAACCGCACCGGAATCAGATAGAAATATAAAGTTTTAGGAGTGAGGAAATGAGTTGGTTAAAGAAGAAATAAGTTGAAAGGAAGGATTAAGAGAAAGAATTAAGGAGAAGAGCAACACCCTAGATCTTAGCCATTAATGTGGAAGAATAAGCTTTGTGGTCAAGGGAATGGATTTGTTAAGAATTAGAGTGCGGAAAGGTTTGGATGAAAAGAACTAAGTTAGAATAAGGTTTTCATGGAGAAGAATTAGGTTTGAGAATGAGAAAAATGAATTGGAACCAAGAGGGGCACAAACCGAGGTTATTGCTTAATTTTGGGAGTTAGGCCTAATGACCTTGGTGCACTAATTCAAAAATATCTAGAGACAAGGGAGTCCAATTAAGCTGATTCCACTTTCATTAGAAAGCTCATTTCTGGGGCTTCAGCTTGATATATTATATGATAGTATTCCAAGCTCATTTGCACCTCCAAACAACAGGTTTACGTGCTACAACGCGCAGAGTGCGCTGGAGCGCGCTGATACGTGTTAAAAGTCCGCCCCAGCGCGCGCGGACCAGAATCGTTTTTAAAACAGGGGAGACGCATTTTCTCCCAATTTTTCTCCATTCCTAGGGTTTGTTAGAGTGAGAGGGAGAGGGTTTTAGAGAGAGAAAGGGCTTGGAGATGGAGGAGGGCTTGATTGAAGGTGCTCTACCATTCCTAAGGCTTGTATTCTACCGTTCCTCCATCATCTTCTTCCTCCTCTTCCTCCATTGTTTCTCCTTTGAGGTGAGTGGTGGTTCTCACTCACTTTTCTTGATTGTATTCCATTGTATGTCCCCTATTCTTTCTTCCCTTGCTATTATTGTTGATTAGAGTTGATTTTATGCAAACCTAGGGTGGATTGTTCAATTAATTGAATGTATGACTTGGTTGCTCAAACCCTAGGTTAGAGGAATTGGGGATTTTATAGAATGTTGGATTGTTGATGTTGATTTTTGAATTAATTGTTGATCATGCATATGTACATGCTTATGGAAGTGTTACTATCCTCAGGAAATCATTTACTTATGTTTTGAAAAAGAAAAGGATTTGGGTCTTAGGACCTCATGTTTTTGAAAGAAAGAGTTTTGGGTCTTCTAGACCTCATGTTGAAATCAATGACTTTTGAATCCTTGGACTTCATGTTTAAAAGATTGATTTTTGGGTCCTTGGATTTCATGTTTGAAATGTTCATGTAAAATAATCAAGATTTTTGGTCCCTGGACTCATGTTTCCGAGACTTGTCTCTGGTCCTTGGACTCATGTTAAATAATCATGTTTTGGTCCCTGGACTTATGTTTTGAGACTCCGTCTCCGGTCCTTGGGCTCATGTTAATTAAGCAAGATTTGGTCCATGGACTCATGTTTTAAGGCCTTGCTTGGTCCATGGACTCATGTTAAAGAATTAAGTAAAATTGTTTGAATCTATCACAGTTAATGGGTTAAGGTCTTATGGCCTTCAGGGACGACGATCTCTGTTAGTCTGAGCTCAGTCTAGCCTCACGAATAAGTGGAAAGACCCCCTGGGTGTTGGGTAAAACACTTCATGACTGACCCTGCATTATGATTGTCATTGGATGACTAACATTACATGTCTCTAATTGTCATTATGAATGTTTTCTTAATTTTTCAAGTGATGTTATATTGCTTTATATCTTGTGCTTTGCCTCCCCACACTGCATACATTGTTACCTCACTCACTGGGACGTAGTCTCATCCCATGTTGTGGGAATTACTTTCAGTTGTGCAGGTTTTTGTACAGGTTGATGGTGGAAGAGTAGAGAACTCAATTGAAATAAATGTCAGGGATTGTAATTGTGAATTTGGAGTTTATTGATGTATTAATGTATTGATTTTGGTTTGGCCATGGAGGCCTTATTGTAGTTTTTTACTATATGGTGAAATTATAAACCGTACTGGTATTTTTCTAAGTTTCAGGCTAAGTTGCAAAATTGGGAAATGTCCAATTTTTAGGGGAAACTTTGTCGGATTTCTGGTAGGATTTCAATGAGCCATACACTCAAAGTGTAGGTTCGTCCCCTAGGTTCTTAATTAGGAATTAATATGGAAAACAATGATGTATGATTTTTGTGGAAGCCTAAGCAAACGTTGGATTGCTTAAGCGTTGCGTGATTTGTGTGTCGATACACGAAATGCGCGAAATAATTTCAGAAATTCGGAATAATGTTTCCAACGGATAATATTCTTGAGTTGACAAATTATGACGTTACATTTTGGTATCAGAGCAGTTCAATCCAATTGGACTGTGGTTAGGTTAGTTTCCCGTGACTTGCTATAATCCTACAATATTCCACACTCAATATAGGGACTGATCACCCCCTCTATTAGGTGCATTTTACACTGGATTATGGTTAGTGACGTAAGCAGGATGCCTTGTTGAGGGAATTGGGACACTTACCTAACAAGGTTAGTGCCACCTACATGATAGATAGAAGGAGAGTGACATAGGTCTATTCCCAAGAATAGGACTTTCACCTTAGAAACCTTATGGGATGTCATTTTAGTCCTAGAAGGATTAAGGTACCCTTAGATGGAAAGGTATGGAAGAGTGTGTAGTTGGTTAAAGAAGGTAGAAGTAAGAGGAGAGGTTAGAGGGAATGATGAGTGAGCTCCATAGTAGGTTAGGGGAGTGTAAGCTCCGTGTGAGTAAACTCGGGCGATGTAATGTGATTGAACAATAATAATGCTTACTTGCACTTGAATGATTGTTTGACATGCATATTGGTTGTGTTTCCTGAATGACTGCGTGTTTTATGCCCTTGGTGGGGAATTATGATATGGTTGTGAGTAGGATGTTTGCATGACTTGTAGATTGTTTGACTTGCTTGGAAGGTCTTGTAGGTAATGGGAAGTGGTAACATCTTAAGGAAAAGGGTTGAAGGGTTTTAAAATTTGAGAATTTTGAATTTGGATTTCATGCTTAGTGGACTAGGGGTTATGGTAGGTAAAAGTTAGAATGAAAGTGTGGGACTCATGGGAGTATAGGAAGTTGAAGCCATTAGTGATAGAGGGTAATCCTAGCTTTTGGTTAAGTTATTTTACGGGTTAGGTGTGATCCTAAAGGCAACACTAGAAGGGGGTTGAATAGTGTTTTGAATATTTTTACCATTTTTGGAAATCTTTAACATAAGTTATTAATTCATTAAAACAAATTAATGAGAAAAGCTTATTATCATAATTAATACTTAAATTGCGGAATATAAGAAGGACAAGCATAAAGACTAAGAAAAGGTGACTAGATCAAAAACTTGTTTGGACTTTTGATTAAATTGATTTAGATATTTAGATGCATCTCAAGATACCTTCTGAAAGATATTACAAAGAATCTTTTCAGAACAGTTTCTGAGTAACCTCAGATGATTGATCATCGTCTGAAGTGTACTTCTAACTTCTGAACTAAAACTGTTTCAGATCCACTTCAAAGAGTTATTTTCAGACGTTCTTCAAAGTATATTCTTTGTAATACTCCAAACGATATAAGATTAACTGAATGAGTTATTATCTTGGAAAACTTAGTTTATTGAAATTGTTGTGTTAAGTTTATTATGAAAATACTGTTCAATCCCCATCAGAAATATAAAGCTGTAAATTAAGGAGTTTAAGGGATAGAAAACTTAACCACAAAATTTATCCTGGTTCACTCACAAATCCAGTGAGCTACATCCAGTCCCGAGGCAAACCACCGCTGGATTTTTCCACTATCTGAAACCACAGATGCAAGTATTCTTTTCTATCAAGCCTCTTCAGGCTCTACCACAAGCATTCTTTTATTTTCAACTGCCTCTCCAGGCAACTCAGTGCAGTATTCTTTTACAGACAAGCCTCTCCAGGCTCAACAAGTATTCTTTCTTACACCAAGCCTCTCCACGCTCTCAGACACATAAAGTGTTTACAAACTTTAACTAAGTTTAAGTTTCCACGAAACATAAACTTAATATCTTCCTGTACTAGAGGTTAACTGAGTACTACTCAGGATGCAATGAATAAATCTAAGTACAAGGTTTTACAGAGAAAGTATTTTCTTCTAAGCTCTAATTCAACTCTGTATTTTCAAAAGATTGGTTGAATATGATAAATGATTTCCTATGAACCAAACTCTTCTGCGTAATCAGTGATATGCCATGGGTTAAGGATGAATATGATAATACATGGAAGCACTTCTATTTTTCATTCTGAGTAATTGCCCGGCAATGCAACTACCTCTGGTTAGCAAGAAAATGCCAACATCTTTAAATTCAATCTTGAGGCTATTTATATGTTCTGATGAAATATAGTCGTTGAAGATGGTTGATAATACCGTTGAGATGTTGATGATGTGGCTCATATAGCCGTTGTGTAATAGCTTCTCAAACGGTTGCTTCTTCTTAAGCAAAATAAGTGTTCAGACGATCTTGTTCTGACACTTCTATTGATGAGCTCATTTGAGAGATTTCCTTGATATTTTTATGCTTCTTCTATGTCTTGATTTTCTTCTGCTTTCTTCATCTTTCTTCTGCTTTCCTCTGTTTACCTTTATAGAGTATGTATCCGTTGGATTTGCTCTTTTGCTTATTTATATATACTCATTTTCATTTGCTTCTGACACAGTTTCCTCTTTCTTCTTTGAGTGAGGTGTCTTGTCCTAAGGACAATAGCTGTTGTTGCTATTTTCTCTTTGAATAAAGACATATGATATTATAGCCGTCGAATCATATGGTCTCAGCTTCTCTTGTGACTTCTTCTATGTTGAAATCTGTTCCATGCATTCAGAGAGTTTCATTTCTTCAGACTGTTAAGCCATTTATAACTTCCTTCAGATGATAGCTTCAATCTTCTTTTAATTCTTCATATTGAAATGCTTTTAACTCGCTCCTTTCTTCCGGAAATATGATTCTTCTCTTCTTCAGATAATTAAAGCAAGATGTTTCTTCCTTTTAGCAGAAATCTTCTTCTTTTTTAACTTCAGCAGATTGCTTCTTCCTTTACTTCAGACGATCCTAGCTTTATTCATCTTTGTCTCTTCTAGTTCTTCTGATATTTGGATAGATGTTGAATTAAATAATATTAGTTCAAACATCTTTCTCGATATTTTCTTGTCCAAACTTCTGATTTGCTTTTGGACAGTAGCAGGTGCAGTATGTCTGCATATACAGTACCCTTTTGATTACAGGTGCAGTATTTCCTTATTTGTGCATATCTTTTGATCGAGGCAGAAAAGTATGCCTAACTTTTGTGCCGAAATGAAGTAGTCCATTAGATACAATGTTCTTCATGCTTTGACAATATCTTTATGAGAACATCTCTTGGTTCTGACGCCTTTAGTCCTCCAGTCATACAGAGTGCTTCTGATCAGCTTCCATTCTTCAGATGATAGGTATTCTTCATATGGAGTCAAGTCTTCAGTTTGTCTTCGAGTCTTCACATTACCTCTTCAGACGAGGTCAGGTCTTCACTTTTGTCTTCGAATCTTCAGATGATAATCACTTCTTCAGATGGAGGATATGCTTCAGATGATGATGAGTCTTGAGACGGTCTGAGTCTTTCATGTCTTCAGATAGTTGAATCTTTTCTATTCTTTTCCGTAGCTTCCTTTGCTTCTAGTTCTGATTTGTTCTTCTTCTTCTGATACTTCACACTGGTTCTTCTTCTTCTGATTCTTCACTGATTCTTCTTCTTCTGATTCTGATGCTTCAGACGAATATTCCAACCTAAAACACAATAAAAAAAAACAATACCTTTCTCAGTAACACCTGATTTAATATTATCTTATTTGTTATTCATTAAAACTTATGAGTACTGAGTCTTAGGCTAAATTTGAATTCTCAAATTAGTTCTGAGACTCAACTTTCTCCCCCTTTTTAATGATGACAAATAAGATATATACTCTTAACTAAATATATAAATATACCAGAAATGAAATGAAGAAAGATTAAACATTTTAGATAGCTCCCCTATCTATAATACTCCCCCTGAGAATTATATTTTATGATACTAATTTCTTTTGTACTGTTTTTATTTCTTTTCATAGATGATTCCTCTTCAGAGATTTTACTTGTTAGATTCTTCTTGTTATCTTCTAGTTGTTTAGACTTCAGACTGTCTTGATGTATATTTTACCCTTTATGTATTATCCTGATGTATTTTGTTAGTTATTTCTTCCCCTTTTATGTTTCTCTTTATGTTTATGTTTCTCCTCCTTAGTATTTTGTTAGATATATATTTCTCCCCCTTTTGTCATTAATTAAAAAGGTGTTGTTTGTGAGATTTATCTTGATTCCAATTATTTAAGGTTATGTTGTGAACCGTTAATACCACTTGTTAAAGCTTTTATCTTAATACTGTTATAAATTAACTTGAAAGAACACCGACTATTAAAATTGATGGAAATGATTTAATTTTTAAAAACAATCCTTTAAAAGGATGAGCAGTTTTAAGAGAGTTCAGACGAAAGAAAATGATTCCAACAGATATATACACAACTTCTGAAGGAAACATTACAAAGAACAAAACAAAGATGATATGTACATAAATAAATAAGAGAGATTACAAAGAAGAAAACAAAAATTAAATACATAGGTACATATATATAGTTTTTACTAGAAATTTTCTTGAAAATACATTTATCATCGCTGCCTCTCTTGATTCCTATGATAGGCTGAGGCATAGCCTTAATAGCAGCTTCATCTCTTTCAAAGCTACCACCACTTCTTTGGCTGAACAGCCTCAGTGGTGCCTCTTGAGCCTGTATCCTCCTCCCAACCATGCGTTTAGCACGCAATCCCCTTGTGACAACTGAAACAGTGGAGGTGCATCATTTAACACTGTATTTTGACCACCAGCCACAACCTTTATCATCAGGACCACATGTGAAGTGGTTTCCCTCATAGGATTGGCTATACTGGCTTCTACCAGTGGTCTTCCAGTGAACAACAAGATCACCATGGTCCAAGTGTAGAGAAACTGGTCTTCAGATGAAGTCGTTCTCTTACTTGTCATTCCACACATCATCCAAGATGACTTGATCTTGTCCTCAACTCGTTCCAGAATTCCTTCTTCTGTTTTCCTTTGCTTCTTCATCCTTCTTCAGAGAGCAACACACTCAGAGTCTTAGACAAAGTTATGGAAGAACTTTGAAGAGATGAGTTTGTATGAAGAGCTCTTGTGAATTTATAGGACCTTGAAGCAAGGGTAAAATAGAGAAGTGCAGAGATTGATCCTAATGGATAGTTGATCACGGGATACATATGGGTTCGGGTAGCATTGATGATGACGGTTTCAGACCTTGGGAGTGCCAAAAACGAACATCATTGATTGGTCATAGATGAAGCGCCATAGTCATAGAAAATTGAGTCATTAGCGTTGATAAAGAAAGTTTTGGAAAACGTTTCTGAAAGAAGATACAGAATAGATACATAAATATATGTTTGAAAAACATTTTGGAAATGCTTTTTGTGAGTAAGTAAATAAAACGAGGGAAAGCATTTTATAAAATTAAAACTTTAAAACAAAATATTCAGACACAACACAAGAGAAAACACAAAACAAAGTTTTTATAATTATTATCTGGGAAATTTTTGAGTCTTTTAAGTAATTTAGTTTTAATTATTAAAGAGTTTGGAGTATTTTAGCAGGGTTAAGTTTTTAAAGATATCTAAGTTATAGGGTAAGATGATGTTACCGGTAGGTCTGCTTACTATTCTTTGATTTGAAATATGCATCTCTTACATTTAACTTTTCTTCAAAGATTCTTTCTCCTTCTGAGGTTGCTTGTTGCTTGTCTTCAACATGCTTCTTATCCTTTGTGCTCAAAGAGATTCCTTTAACAATCATCTTGACTTATTCCTCAAGGATTGAGATAGACTTTTATGATTAGAGTATCAATCACCTTAACATTCCTGACCCACAATTCCATTAAGGTCATTTGGAACTTTCTGAACAGGTTCAACAAATGAGGATGATATCTTGTCATATTTGCCTCTCAAGTTTTGAGATAGTCTTAGAGTGTTGAATATTAATCATCTTAGTATTTCCGACCCACAATCTCAGTAGGTTCATTGAGAACCTTCTGAACAGGTTCAGAGAATGAAGATGATGTTACACCAACTACTCTATCAGACGATATTACCTTGATTCATCTCTTCAGACGATATTGCCTTCTGATGATCTTCTTAAGATTATCTTCAAATCATGTTTCATTAAAACAAGCACAAACTAAAAGTATCTTTCAGTAGCATATGATATTACTTAACTGAATTTGTTAATCATTAAGGAGATATATTTTTTTTTTTAAATTAATAAGTTTGACATTACCAAAATTTCAGTAAGTTAGTTTATTTTATTTTCTATGAACTTTATTATTCTAAGAAAGTGTATAATATGAGCGACATATTTAGAAGAATGCATAGTTACCAGAAACTATATAATATAACACAGTTAATGCAAAAGATGCAAAGGAAATTTGAATTTTATTAATTTTAAAATATTATAATTAAGACAGGGCACTACAAGATCAATGATTGTCAGCAGATGAGTCCTCAATGGCATTTGCATTCTCTTTCTCTGCTTTATACTTTTGTAACTCCTTCTCAGTTACTTTCTGCCATTTTGCACGCTTGTTTATCCTCTTATGCACCCTCTTCAGATTGTATGCAGCCATTACCAACCTTTTCCTTCCATGAGTACTCAGATGAGTGGCAGACCTTTCTTCTTTGTTTTGTGAAGCAAGGAGAGAAGGGATGACCACCTGGTTCTCTGGAGCTTCTTCTCTTTCAGCTAAGGTCCGGTCCAGCTGCGCGTGCATTTTAGGAGTGAAGAAGTAAGGAGGCGGTTGGTCAAAGTAACTTTCCATAGGAAAGCCCATATGCATAAGAATTTTCATTATCAGGGTGTTGTGGGTGTAGATGCCTTGAATACAGGTTTTGATGATGCGAATAAGAATGAAAGAAAAGAGAAATGCAATGGCAAAGGAAAGAGTTAATTCAAGAATCAAGGATGAATAGAAGATCAAGATCAAAGTCAAGTCAAGAAGGTCAATTAGTTTAAGTTTAATTTAGTTAGATAAAATGTTAAAAGAAGTCTAAGGTTTGCAAGGAATTTGGCACTAAAACGAAAATTGAACAAAGTATTTTTATAAAGTCAAAATCAGTTCAAAGAATAAATTTATTGAACTGGTAATTGATTACCAAATTGTGTAATCGATTACCAGAAGTTCCAGAATTTAAAATTCAAGATTTTTTGAACTGGTAATCGATTACCAAATCCTGTAATCGATTTCCAGAGTGCAGGAATTTCGAAATTTGAATTCCAGGCACAACGGTTCGCAATTTTGAACTGTGTAATCGATTACCATATTCCTGTAATCGATTACCAGTGTACTTTTTCAGAAAATCTTGAAGAGTCGTGACTTCTAATCAAGGATTACAATGTTTCATCATCATCCTTATATATATGTGACTCATTTTCGAAAATTACAACAGATTACTCATGTAGAAACTTAAAAGAGTGAATTCATTACAAGAAATCAATTGTGCCAAAAACTTGCAAATTTTAAGAAGTTCTTATAGATCTTTCAACTCATATTATCTACTCTAAAGGAGAGTCCATCTGTTGTCAAAGATTGAATTTATTATTGTGGGTTGAAGAGAGGGTGCCTCTCTTGTTTTGTGGGTGATTCTCAACACAAGGAAGGGTTCCAAGGTGTTGGAGGATTCATCATTTGTAAAGAGTTTTACAAATAGTGGAAATCTCAAGTGGGTACTTGAGGACTAGACGTAGGCAAGGGGTTGGCCGAACCAATATAAACTGAGTTTGCACTTTCTTATCCCTTAACTCTTATTTAATTATTGCAATTACTTGTTCATCGTCTTAAGTATACGCATTCTTCTTCATCTTAATTAAAGGATTGTAAGTACACTAAAGGCAAGATAAATCAGTAATCGAAAAGATTAGTTAAAATCGAATAACTTAATTCACCCCCCTCTTAAGTTAGTGAGGCCACTTGTCTAACAGTGGGGATAGAGGTCCTCATTGGCCATCTCATTTTTGTAAATCATCTGAAACATCAGCACCTAGGGGAGACTGATTCTCTTCTTCGTCAACAGGTGTCCCAACACGAACCTTTCCAGTTGATTAATTATCAACTTGTTGCGTCCTTTGGGAAGGATGCAGCAGTTCAGCACAACAAGGAGTGCTCTAGGAAGTTTCAGAAATTGAGAAGGTCTGTAAGGGGCTAGACGTCTTCTTCCAAAGAGAACTTCATCAAAGATGATAGTCCCACCATGAAGGGATTCCCAACTCTGACAATATTGCTTTCCTCTAGCAGGCACACCGATCACCTCAGCAATCAAGTTGCAGTCCACACAAATTGGTCTTCCCATCACCTCCGTCTTAATCCCAATCCAATCCTGATTAGACACCACCTTGGAGTTGTTCCAGAACTCCAACACACTTTCCTCATGCCATGGTGAGGAGATATTGTTGAAGAATGGAGTCCAACCGACGGCGTCGAAGTACTCTGAGACTCTGTAGTCAGCCTCGTCAAAATCTGAGAGATTAACCATTTTTGAGAGTATGATTCTCTCATCAAACATTGAGGTGTTTGAGTCATTTGATGATGCAGACATGTTGGCCATGAGTACGTTTGAACTGAGAGGTTAGAGAATTTGAGGAAGGTAGACTTTAGCTCTTGAGGATTGATTCTGGTGTAGTTCCCATGATGATCTTCCAATCCCAATATATAGGCAACATGACATGCTTGATGCATTTATGATCACGGTTACATGCACTAAGCACACCTGGAGAGATGTGAATCGTGCCAGTTATGAGGAATCGGTTCATGATCCATTAATTCACATAGCGTCGTATCACAATTTTCATAAAAAATTGAGTTTTTCAAAATCTTTTCAACTTCTTAACAAGTGAGAGATTTACTAAACTGATAAATTATTTTCAATAACTAAACACATAATAAATGAACAAACATCAGTAAATTTATTTCACATAGGTTTAAACACGCATGCACCAACAATTTCAATAACAAAATGTAAAGCACATAATAGTTAAATAACTATATTTAAATTTGAACTAAGATAGGAAAGATGTTACCCGTATGTGATATTGAGATAGATGTACTTTCCTTTATCTATTACGTCCTTCTGAAAGATGCCTTAATTGTATGAATAATGAGTTTCAGAAAAATAATTTCCTTTTCTCATTATCATTCTTCAGAGTTGCTTTAGCTTGGTGAGATTTCCATCTTCTGAGGATCTACTCCTTCTGCATTTGTTAGATGCTCAACCCGAAGGTGAGCTCTGATACCAATTGTTAAAACCACAGGCAACATTAGAAGGGGTGGTTGAATAGTGTTTTGAATATTTTTACCATTTTTGGAAATCTTTAACATAAGTTATTAATTCATTAAAACAAATTAATGAGAAAAGCTTATTATCAGAATTAATACTTAAATTGCGGAATATAAGAAGGACAAGCATAAAGACTAAGAAAAGGTGACTAGATCAAAAACTTGTTTGGACTTTTGATTAAATTGATTTAGATATTTAGATGCATCTCAAGATACCTTCTGAAAGATATTACAAAGAATCTTTTCAAAACAGTTTCTAAGTAACGTCAGATGATTGATCATCGTCTGAAGTGTACTTCTAACTTCTGAACTGAAACTGTTTCAGATCCACTTCAAAGAGTTATTTTCAGACATTCTTCAATGTATATTCTTTGTAATACTCCAAACGATATAAGATTAACTGAATGAGTTTTTATCTTGGAAAACTTAGTTTATTGAAATTGTTGTGTTAAGTTTATTATGAAAAATATTGTTCAATTCCCATCAGAAATATAAAGCTGTAAATTAAGGAGTTTAAGGGATAAAAAACATAGCCACAAAATTTATCCTGGTTCACTCACAAATCCAGTGAGCTACATCCAGTCTCAGGGCAAACCACCACTGGATTTTTCCACTATATGAAACCACAGATGCAAGTATTATTTTCTATCAAGCCTCTTTAGGCTCTACCACAACTATTCTTTTATTTTCAACTGCCTCTCCAGGCAACTCAGTGCAGTATTCTTTTACAGACAAGCCTCTTCAGGCTCAACAAGTATTCTTTCTTACACCAAGCCTCTCCAGGCTCTCAGAAACATAAAGTGTTTACAAACTTTAACTAAGTTTAAGTTTCCACGAAACATAAACTTAATCTCTTCCTGTACTAGAGGTTAACTGAGTACTACTCAGGATGCAATGAATAAATCTAAGTACAAGGTTTTACAGAGAAAGTATTTTCTTCTAAGCTCTAATTCAACTCTGTATTTTCAGAAGATTAGTTGAATATGATAATTGATTTCCTATGAACCAAACTCTTCTGCATAATCAGTGATATGCCATGGGTTAAGGATGAATATGATAATACATGGCAGCACTTCTATTTTTCATTATGAGGAATTTCCTGGCATGGAAACTACCTCTGGTTAGCAAGAAAATGCCAACATCTTCAAATTCAATCTTGAGGCTATTTATATGTTCTAATGAAATATAGCCGTTGAAGATGGTTGATAATACCGTTGAGATGTTGATGATGTGGCTCATATAGCTGTTGTGTAATAGCTTCTCAAATGGTTGCTTCTTCTTAAGCAAAGTAAGTGTTCAGACGATCTTGTTCTGACACTTCTATTGATTAGCTCCTTTGAGAGATTTCCTTGATATTTTTATGCTTCTTCTCCGTCTTGATTTTCTTCTGATTTCTTCTGCTTTCCTCTATTTTCCTTTAGAGTATGCATTAGGAGGCATCCGTTGTATTTGTCCTTTTGCTTATTTGTATATACTCCTTTTCATTTGCTTCTGACACAGTTTCCTCTTTCTTCTTTGAGTGAGGTGTCTTGTCCTAAGGACAATAGATGTTGTTGCTATTTCCTCTTTGAATAAAGACATATGATATTATAGTCGTTGAATCATATGGTCTCAGCTTCTCTTGTGACTTCTTCTATGTTGAAATTTGTTCCATGCATTCAGAGAGTTTCATTTCTTCAGACTGTTAAGCCATTTATAACTTCCTTCAGATGATAGCTTCAAGCTTCTTTTAATTCTTCAGATTGAAATGCTTTCTTCCGGCAATATGATTCTTCTCTTCTTCATATGATTAAAGCATGATGTTTCTTCCTTTTAGCAGAAATCTTCTTCTTTTTTAACTTCAGTAGATTGCTTCTTCCTTTACTTCAGACGATCCTAGCTTTATTCATCTTTGTCTCTTCTAGTTCTTCTGATATTTGGATAGATGTTGAATTAAATAATATTAGTTCAAACATGTTTCTCGATATTTTCTTGTCCAGACTTCTGATTTGCTTTTGGACAGTACCAGGTGCAGTATGTCTGCATATACAGTACCCTTTTGATTACAGGTGCAGCAGTCGTTGCAGGATTTCCTTATTTGTGCAAGTCTTTTGATCGAGGCAGAAAATTATGCCTAACTTTTGTGCCGAAATGAAGTAGTCCATTGGTTACAGTGTTCTTCATGCTTTGACAATATCTTCATGAGAACATTTCTTGGTTCTGACTCCTTCAGTCCTTCAGTCATACAGAGTGCTTCTGATCAGCTTCCACTCTTCAGATGATAGGTATGCTTCATACGGAGTCAAGTCTTCAGTTTGTCTTCGAGTCTTCACATTACTTCTTCAGACGAGGTCAGGTC
Source organism: Sesbania bispinosa (assembly GCA_026901365.1). Taxonomy (NCBI): domain Eukaryota; kingdom Viridiplantae; phylum Streptophyta; class Magnoliopsida; order Fabales; family Fabaceae; genus Sesbania; species Sesbania bispinosa. Next base: position 441,567 of record QLOH01000338.1, read on the forward strand.
TTCACTTTTGTCTTCGAGTCTTCAGATGATAATCACTTCTTCAGATGGAGGATATGCTTCAGATGATGATGAGTCTTGAGACGGTCTGAGTCTTTCATGTCTTCAGATAGTTGAATCTTTTCTATTCTTTTCCGTAGCTTCCATTGCTTCTAGTTCTGATTTGTTCTTCTTCTTCTTCTTCTTCTTCTGATACTTCATTGGTTCTTCTTCTTCTGATTCTTCACTGATTCTTCTTCTTCTGATTCTGATACTTCACTGGTTCTTCTTCTTCTGATTCTTCACTGATTCTTCTTCTTCTTCTTCTGATTCTAATGCTTCAGACGAATATTCCAACCTAAAACACAATCAACAAAAAAATACCTTTCTCAGTAGCACCTAATTTAATATTATCTTATTTGTTGTTCATTAAAACTTATGAGTACTGAGTTTTAGGCTAAATTTGAATTCTCAAATTAGTTTTGAGACTCAACATACTTGGTTGTTAACACCTAAAGAAAAATGTTCCTTGTGGTTGTAGCCAATGTGTCCTCGGGGTAGAAGTCATATAACTAATGATTTTTGTTTAATGCATCGTTTTCTCTTTTTCCCGTGTGTAAGGAACCCTGTTGCCTATGTTTAGGAAGCTATTGTAGTACACAGGTAGTTACCTATGTTCTCACTTCTCATTGGTAGAGCTAGACCTACAGGTTGGGCTTCTTAGTCTACTGCCTGTTTATTCCCTGAGCGGAAGAACTCTGATATTTAGGGTTCATAAAAAAAATCTCTCAGGATTTAGAAGTTTTGTTCAGTGCATAGCTTCTATGAGGGTCAAGGATCAATATCTTGTCATAGTTTTGTTAAAGGATTAGTGTTATGCTGGTGAAGGGGATTCATTGTTAGGTGTTGACCATTCTCCTTCCATGTCTCTTGTTTTTAAAGTTCCACCATCATTCTAGGTCTATGTGTGTCCCCTGGCTCATCAGTGCAATTGGATGTTCCTTCAATTGCTACGGTGGTCAGCTTTAGGCAATAGCTTCTGATGTTTTAGTTCAGGGCATGTGTTCTCGCTTAGTTTCCTAGGTTGAAATGATAGATAATTTTGTTTTCTCTGCTTGTGCACATGATGGAGTGATAGGTACAAGAAAGCCTACACCCTATCATTTTCTGGTAGAAGAGGTGAGTTTCTCTTCGGATGAACTACAAGAGTTTGTCCATTCTCTATCATATGTGTATCAGAGGAGCAACATTCGGTTGCAGCTCTACTTTTCAATTATTGGAGATCTGTCAGTTGTTGTATTAGAAACCGTTGATGAGATGACATTGTTTATAAGATTACATTTCAAACCAGCTAGCTTTTGGGGGTTACAAAGTAGTTTTGTGTGATATACTTAAACCTTGAGGACTGTTAGAGAGGGCCAAGCCCTTAAGGAGGTAGCCTTGTAGGGAAGGACATGAGAACCCATCGTTTAACTTAGAATTCTTACTAGAAACACTCAGAGCGCAGTTAGGTATTTAGCAACCTAGAGTTTGAATCAATCAGTAGATTTTGGAAATTAGGATCCCTAATAACTGGGACAACTTGTAGGTACCCTCCAAGGTTTTGTGCATGGTTTGGGTATTAAGTTAGAAATCATAATTAGGAGCTTGGAAGACCACTTTTTCGTCTTAACCCCGTTATATAGATAGTTTGAATCAAGATGTAAGTTACTCGAGGGTGAGGAAAACCAAGGAGAGGCTTCTTAGGAACCCATGTCAGGATTGTGGTAGAGGAAGGGTAGATGTCGGGGGTATGTATTCCGAGGAAGGATGAGAGGATCACTTAGAGTTAATATGAGTTAGGCATGGAACACTTAGAGGATAATGACGTTTGGGAGGTAGCCTATAAGGGTAGCACTTTGAAAACGAGTCCAAGATTACAGAAGTACCCTAGTTTTCTTTTAGTCACCTAGAGTAGTGAAGGTATTTGTATCGGGAGATAATTCTTTAGAGTTCATAGTTCTTGGACGTAGCTAGAGGTATGTTTGGGATCTTATGTTGGGGAAGAAACCAGGGCAAATTTTGAGGACAAAATTTATTTAAGGGGGGTAGAATTGTAACATCCCGGAAATCGGGACCTAGGAAACATAAGAGAAGCCTTAGGTGGTAAACCCAACAAATAGAGGGGAGTTAGAAGTAGGAAGAGAATTTATAAGCTAAGTGTGTTTTCAGACAAGGAATTAGGGAATTCAATAGGAACCACGAGTTTTAAAAGAGTTTAGAAGAGGGACCGAGAGCTAAGTAAATTAAGTTGTAGGACGAGTTAGAAGGAACCGCACCCGGAATTGGATAGAAATAAAAAGGTTTAGGAGTGATGAAATGAGTTGGTTAAAGAAGAAGTAATCTGAAAGGAAGGATTAAGAGAAAGAATTAAGGAGAAGAGCAACACACTAGATCTTAGCCATTAATGTGGAAGAATAAACTTTGTGGTCAAGGGAATGGATTTGTTAAGAATTAGAGTGGGGAAAGGTTTGGATGAGAAGAACTAAGTTAGAATAAGGTGTTCATGGAGAAGAATTAGGTTTTAGAAGGAGAAAAATGAATTGGAACCAAGAGGGGCACAAACCGAGGTTATTGCTGAATTTTGGGAGTTAGGTCTAATGACCTTGGTGCACTAGTTCGCAAATATCTAGAGACCAGGGAGTCCAATTAAGCTGATTCCACTTTCATTAGAAAGCTCATTTCCGGGGCTTTAGTTTGATATATTATATGATAGTATGCCAAGCTCGTTTGCACCTCCAAACAGCAAGTTTACACGCTACAGCGCGGCGCTGGAGCGCGCTAATATGTGTTAAAAGTGCGCCCCAGCGCGCGCGGACCAGAATCGTTTTTAAAACAGGGGAGACGCATTTTCTCCCCATTTTTCTCCATTCCTAGGGTTTGTTAGAGTGAGAGGGAGAGGGTTTTAGAGAGAGAAAGGGCTTGGAGATGGAGGAGGGCTTGATTGAAGGTGCCATACCATTCCTAAGGCTTGTATTCTACCGTTCCTCCATCATCTTCTTCCTCCTCTTCCTCCATTGTTGCTCCTTTGAGGTGAGTGGTGGTTCTCACTCACTTTTCTTGATTGTATTCCATTGTATGTCCCATATTCTTTCTTCCCTTGCTATTATTGTTGATTAGAGTTGATTTTATGCAAACCTAGGGTGGATTGTTGAATTAATTGAATGTATGACTTGGTTTCTCAAACCCTAGGTTAGAGGAATTGGGGATTTTATAGAATGTTGGATTGTTGATGTTGATTTTTGAATTAATTGTTGATCATGCATATGTACATGCTTATGGAAGTGTTACTATCCTCAGGAAATCATTTACTTATGTTTTGAAAAAGAAAAGGATTTGGGTCTTAGGACCTCATGTTTTTGAAAGAAAGAGTTTTGGGTCTTCTAGACCTCATGTTGAAATCAATGACTTTTGAATCCTTGGACTTCATGTTTAAAAGATTGATTTTTGGGTCCTTGGATTTCATGTTTGAAATGTTCATGTAAAATAATCAAGATTTTTGGTCCCTGGACTCATGTTTCCGATACTTGTCTCTGGTCCTTGGACTCATGTTAAATAATCATGTTTTGGTCCCTGGACTTATGTTTTGAGACTCCGTCTCCGGTCCTTGGGCTCGTGTTAATTAAGCAAGATTTGGTCTATGGACTCATGTTTTAAGGCCTTGCTTGGTCCATGGACTCATGTTAAAGAATTAAGTAAAATTGTCTGAATCTATCACAGTTAATGGGTTAAGGTCTTATGGCCTTCAGGGACGACGGTCTCTGTTAGTCTGAGCTCAGTCTAGCCTCACAGATAAGTGGAAAGACCCCTTGGGTATTGGGTAAAACACTTCATGACTGACCCTGCATTATGATTGTCATTGGATGACTAACATTACATGTCTCTAATTGTCATTATGAATGTTTTCTTAATTTTCAAGTCATGTTATATTGCTTTATATCTTGTGCTTTCCCTCCCCACACCGCACACATTGTTATCTCACTCACTGGGACATAGTCTCATCCCACGTTGTGGGAATTACTTTCAGTTGTGCAGGTTTTTGTACAGGTTGATGGCGGAAGAGTAGAGAACTCAATTGAAATAAATGTCAGGGATTGTAATTGTGAATTTGGCGTTTATTGATGTATTAATGTATTGATTTTGGTTTGGCCATAGAGGCCTTATTGTAGTTTGTTACTATATGGTGAAATTATAAACTGTACTGGTATTTTTCTGAGTTTCAGGCTAAGTTTCAAAATTGGGAAATTTCCAATTTTCAGGGGAAACTCTGCCGGATTTCTGGTAGGATTTCTATGAGCGATACACTCAAAGTGTAGGTTCGTCCCCTAGGTTCTTATTTAGGAATTAATATGGAAAATAATGATGTATGATTTTTATGGAAGCCTAAGCAAACGTTGGATTGCTTAAGCGTTGCGTGATTTGTGTGTCGATACACGAAATGCGCGAAATAATTTCAGAAATTCAGAATAATGTTTCCAACGGACATTATTCTTGAGTTGAGAAATTAGGACGTTCCATTTCTACATAACAGCCTACTACGATGCCAATTTGTTGTTCGATGAAATGCCCATTTGGTATGTAAGCTTCTTTGTCTTGTGATAGATATTACATGCTTGGCAATTTTCAATTCAATTAGATTTGTCAAAACACGTCCCCTTGGTTGTGCAAATGTTTGAGAAAATCTCTCATTGAATATTAAATAGTGTGGTGTTAGCCTTATTTGGCTGTGTTTGGATTGGCGTTCCACCAACTTGAACGTGCGTATTCATCATTAAGACGTGAGTTGAGTCCTTGGAGCTTTGTTTGGTTAAGCTTCTGTTATGTGAGTTTGGAAGAGAACGTGAGTTTACTCAAATGCTACATTTTCAAGCTTCTGCATTTTTTTATACGTGATTCAAGCTACTACGTTTTCCATGCTTCTTCCATTTTTCATTTTTGCCCTTCATGTTCACCAAAGCACTCAAGCTTATCGCATTCTGAGTGAGCGAGCGAGCAACAGGTTGCAATAGTTCTTACTCGATTTCATTGTTGTGGGCTTGGTGAAGTAGCTCGTTGTGATCGTTTTTTGGGGAAGAAGTGAAGGCATAAAGGGCGAAAAGGTTGGTGATGATAACATACAAGATCATGAGAGTGTTAACTGCTGAAGAACACAGAGTTGTTCTCCCGAATCTTCCTGTTTCATCCCCTATTTTCAAACAAACAGAACCCATCTTGGTCCTATCTCATAGTACAGAAACTCAAGCTCTTGGGAGGAACCAACAACTGCAACCTTTTTGCTTTTCATCGTATGAGTGAGTGAGCTGATCATACAAAGCGTTTTGAGATAAACACATCAAGTGTAAAAGGCTCAAAGTTGATGCAGTGGAAAGATTTGCTAAGTCTAAAAAAGAGTTGGATGCGCCCCTCTTTGATGAGTCTTTGACTACTCTCATATGCAGTAGGAAAATGGGTTATGGAGATGGTTTCAAATGTCTCACAGAATACATAAAGTAAGTGATTAACATATATATACGTGGTGATTCTATAGATTCTATAAATCATTACAATTATCAGGAAAAATTATCTCAATCTGAACTAAATTTTGTTGCTACAAATAATAATTTTGCTTAAAATATTTTTATTTTTTAAGTATTAATATCAAATATATACTTATATAAAAAATGGAAATCTATGTAATAAATAAAAGCATGTCCTTTTTAGTAATTATATCTCCAAACTTGATTAAAAAAATATCATCCAAACAACATTCACTTTTTTAAATTCATGTTTGCAACAAATTATCCAAACATAAAATCACGTTTATACAAACTCAATTTCACTCGAAATCATGTTCAATAAATCACGTTCATATAAATTCAAGTTTACAAACGTCAATCCAAACACACACTAAGCTACTAGAAAGAAAGCGGAAATTGTTGGAATTGATTAGTTTTTTAGAGATCAGTTGTAATTTAATTCAAATTATAACTGATCCAAATCTTTTTTTATCTTTTTATTTGTATTTTCTGATTTTGTTTTGATCTCATCTCCTATAAGCATGGAGAGATAATAAACAAGATTGTGTATATATTCATTGTCTCATATCAATGTAAAGTACCAGAAACCATTTTTCTTAATATGGTATCAGAGCCAGGTTCAATTAACTCTTGTCTCTAGGAATTGGAGGTTTGCTTCTGAGTACAAAAATGGAGAATAGGTCAGAAAAATCAGATTCCGTTCCATATATACAGGATCTGTCCTCAATTTTTACACCTGAGCGTCATGATGGTACAAGTTATACCGAATGGTTCCTAAATGCAGAGAACAAGATAAAAGGTCGTAAGCGTTGGGGTTACATCTCTGGGAAGACAGTTGCACCCATGAACAAAACCTCCGATGAATATGACAATAGGAAGATGAGAATTGTATGGTCAAACCTTGGCTCTTGGATGCAATGACCAAAGATGTTAGGCCACTTTTCATCTGTCTACCTACAACCAAGAAGATCTGGGATTCTGTCAATGAAACTTACTCAGTCAGTCAAGATGCTTCGAAAGCATATCAACTTTATTGTGAGGTAATATCTGTTAAACAGAATGGTGGTTATGTTGTTTCTTACTTTGCAAAATTGCAGAAATTATGGAAGGAAATTGATGAAATTGAAAAATGTACAACGGAGTGCTCCAAAGATGTTGATACATACGCCAATAAATTGAATGCCCAAGTGTTTACACCTTCTTAGCTGGCCTAGATTCAAACTTGGATGTGGTACGTGGTAGAATTCTCGCAACCATACCACTCCTGAGTATACAAACTGTTTACGCAAATGTATGTGTTGAAGTAGATCGCCAAGAAGCCATGCTTTGTGGAACACAGAACGAAGGTGTTGCCATGGCTATGAAAAGATCAGTCAACTCCAAGAAAGGAAGTCGTAAATGTACACACTGTAATGGCACCAACCATACTGTGGATACTTGCTTTAAGATACACAGCTATCCTGAGTGGCACACAAAAGGGAAAAAGGAGAAGGTTCTTAAAGATAATTCTACCACTGCTGCTGGATTTGTTGCTAAGTCAGGTACATCTCAATCTGCTTGTGTTTTTTCTGTTGTTACTAAGTCTACTGAATGGATAATTGATACCAGTGCAACAAATCATATCACTTATGATAAAGATATGTTTACACATTTATCCCCTAATAGTCCCGTGTCCGTTATTATAAATTCCAATGGTGTTTCGTCTCCTATTTTGGGTATTGGTACAGTATCCATTTCACCCTTGTTAACCATTTCAAATGTGTTTTTTGTTCCTTCTCTCAATTGCAATCTTCTTTCTGTTAGTCAACTAACCAAGTCCCATGATTGTGCCTTCTCGTTCCTTCCCACATATTGCACTCTATAGAATATACATACACAGGAAAAGATTGGCAGTGGTAAAAGACACGAATGATTATACTATCTTGAAAGTGGTTCTCAACATTCCAAAAGAAAAGCTTCGGCTCACTTCATGAGTGAGGAGTTAAAAACTAAAAATAAAGACGAGATTTGGCAATGGCATAAGCGGTTAGGGCATCCATCTTTTAGCTATGTTAAGAGGTTGTTTCCCTCATTGTTTACCTGTTGTAATGTCTCTGATTTTAATTGTGAAACTTGTGTAATGGCAAAAAGTCATCGCGTTGCTTTTCCTATTAATAACAGTAGAGCTGATGCTCCCTTTTCTATTGTTCACTTTGATGTTTGGGGACCAGCCCCTATCCCCACACACAATGGAATGCGGTGGTTTGTGACTTTTGTAGATGATTGTACAAGAATGACTTGGTTATATCTTCTTAAACACAAAAGTGATGTGTGCAATGTTTTTCAAGTATTTCACAAAATGATAACTACACAATTTGATACTCAAATAAAGATAATTAGATCAGATAATGAGGGGAATACTACAATACCAAATTATCAAATTTTATGAAATCTGTTGGCATCCTTCATCAAACATCTTGTCCTAATTCCCCTCAGCAAAATGGAGTTGTTGAGAGGAAAAGTAGACATCTTTTGGAAGTTACTAGATCACTCTTGATTGGTAGTAATGTTCCTTCTTACTTATGGGGTGAAGCTCTAAGCTCTGCCATTTATCTTATTAACAGAGTTCCCTCAAGTGTGTTGAATTTTAAGAGACCACTTGATGTTTTTTCAAATTATTACACACTTAATTCTGTCAATAATTTACCACCTCATATTTTTGGTTGTGTTGTATATGTGCATCTGCATCCTCATCAAAGAACAAAATTAGAATCTAGAGCAATGAAATGTGTTTTTGCGGGGTACAACACCACTCAAAAGGGATATAAGGCTTATCATCCATCTTAAAAAAAAAAATTGTATCCATGGATGTTACATTTCATGAACACGAAATGTGTTTTCATTCTTCACCTCAAAGCGGGTGTGATGTAGAGGTGCAGAATCATGTTATGTTTAACCAAGATATCAGGTTATTTGATGTTGTTCCAACAACAATGAAGTATGAAATTCAGAATAATGGAAATGAGAATGTGACTGAAGATGATAGTATAATCTCTTCTCCAACCTCAGAACCACTGGCAATCCAATCCTCGGATAATTCTATAGAGATATCACCTGAACCTAATGCTTTTATTCATTCTATTGCTGATACACAAAACCATGTCTCTGGTGATATACAAAGCATTGCCTCTACCTCTAGTCAGTTAAATTCTGACCCTATAGTGAGTCCTTACACTCTTCCACCTCGTAGTAACAGAGGAGAACCCCCAACCAGGTATGAACCTAATCTTAATTGTAAGGTCAAATACCCAATAAACAAATATGTGTCAACAAAAAAGTTGTCTATGTCATATGGCAATTTTGTATCTCAATTATCCATTGTCTCTACACCTTGTAATTTGCATGAAGCTCTAGTAAATCCCAAGTGGATCTAGGCAATGGCAACATAAATGGAAGCATTGGAGAAAAATGTTACTTGGGAACTTGTACCCTTACCAATTGAAAAGAGCACTGTAGGTTGTAGATGGGTGTTTACCATCAAACATAAAGCTGATGGAAGTGTTGAAAGGTATAAAGCAAGGCTAGTTGCAAAGGGCTACACTCAATCCTATGGAGTTGATTACCAAGAAACCTTTGCACCAGTTGCAAAGCTCAATACTATAAGAGTGATATTATCACTAGCAGCAAATCAAGATTGGCTACTTCTCCAATTCGATGTCAAAAATGCTTTTTTGCATGGGGATTTAATGGAAGAAGTATATATGGATCCCCCTCTGGGTATACCAAATTACTAAAAAATTCCTATGGTGTGCAAGCTTAAAAAGGCCTTATATGGATTGAAACAATCACCAAGAGCTTGGTTTGAAAGATTTACAAAATCTATGAAGTTTTTTGGCTACACACAAAGTAATTCTGATCACACCTTGTTCCTCAAGAATGATCAAGGTAAAATCATTGCATTGATAATATATGTTGATGATATGATTGTGACCGGAAATGATCCTGATAAAATTTTAAGTCTGCAGAATTCTTTAGCTTCTGAATTTGACATAAAACAACTTGGAGATATCAAATATTTTTTAGGGATCGAAGTAGCAAGGTCAAAACATGGTATCTTTATCTGCCAAAGAAAATATGTTTTAGACTTGTTAACTGAGACACAAATGTTTGGATATAAACCTATTGATACTCCCATAGAGAAAAATCACAAGAATTTTCATTGTGCTGGTACAGCCATACAAATAAAGGAAGATATCAAAGGCTGGTTGGGAAGCTAATCTACTTATCTCATACTAGGCCAGACATAGCATATGCGGTCAATGTGGTGAGTCAATTTATGCATGACCCAAAAAAAAACTCATATGGATGCGGTTGAACGAATATTGAGGTACTTAAAATCTGCACCTGGAAAAGGTTTGTTGTTCTCAAACCATGGCCACCTCAAAGTTAAAGGCTATACTGATGCTGATTGGGCTGGTTCAGCAAATGATAGAAGGTCTACTGCAGGCTACCTCACTTTTGTGGGAGGAAATCTTGTAACTTGGAGGAGTAAGAAACAAGAAGTAGTTGCTAGATCAAGTGCAGAAGCAAAATTCAGAGGGATGGCAGTAGGAATATGTGAATTATTATGGATTAAGAATCTTTTGAAGCATATTGGATATGAACAAAAGGATGAAATGAAGCTGTATTGTGATAATAAATCAGCCATAAAAATTGCTAACAACCATGTCCAACATGATCGTACAAAACATGTGGAAATTGATAGGCATTTCATCAAAGAGAAGATTGAAGGTGGTATTATTGCCTTTCCTTTTTTAAAATCAGAACAACAACTTGCTGATATACTTACCAAGGCAGTAGCATCCAATGTTCTTATTAGTTCTCTTGACAAGTTGGGTATGTGTGATATCCATGCACCAACTTGAGAGGGGATGTTGGAATTGATTAGTGTTTTAGAGATTAGCTGTAATTTAATATTCAAATTATAACTGATCCAAATCTTTTTTTATCATTTTATTTGTATCTTCTGATTCTGTTTTGATCTCATCTCCTATAATCATGGAGAGATAGTAAACAGAATTATGTATATATATATTCATTGTCTCATATCAATGTAAAGTACCAGAAACCATTTTTCTTAATAGAAATATCATAATCAAATTCCTTTTCCTAATTTTTAGAAATTTATAATATCCATGGTATTTCTTTTAAAAAAAAATCCTTTATGTGTTATTTTTTTAGTAAAGAAATAAAACATAAGAAGGGAGGGGTTCAGATTTGTAAAATATTTTGTCTATATCACGTATATATGTTGTTGCCTCGTTTTAATGTGTCACAGTGTAAGCACAAGAGGAAATCTAAGCCCAAGGCTAACAAGAAAGGACCCAAGAAAATATGGGTACCTAAGCTTTTAATCATTCCTGTTGCAGATGTCTTTAATAGAACAAAGGAAACCCCTCAAATGGTACTTGGACAGTGGATGCTCGCGTCACATGACGAGAGAAAGGTCTTTGTTCTAAAACCTTAAACCAAAAGAGGGAGGAGTGGTCACCTTTGGAGGAAACCAACAAGGGAAGATCACTGGCATTGGGACTGTAGGTATATCTACTCAATCCCTCATTAAAAATGTTCTTTTAGTTGAAGGACTGCAACATAACCTTTTGAGCATAAGTCAATTATGTGACGGTGGATATGTTGTATCTTTCACAAAAGAAGGATGTGTAGTCAAGGACATCTTAGATCAAACTCTTTTTTCAGCTAAGAGACACAATAATATGTACAAAATTGATCTAGAGGAACTTGCAAGTCAGAATGTGAAATGTTTTCTTTCAATAGAAGATGAAAAACAGATTTGGCATCAGAAACTTGGGCATACCAGCTTGAGATTAATCTCAATGCTAACAAAACATAACCTTATTAAAGGCTTACCCAAGCTTTCATTCAAATCTGATATTTTGTGTGAAAACTATCTAATGGGAAAGCAAACAAAAAGCTCCTTTAAGAGCAAGAATGTTGTGTCTACCTGTAGACCTTTAGAACTGCTTCACATTGACTTATTTGGACCAACTAGAATAGAAAGTTTGAATGGAAAGAAATATGGTTTGGTCATTATGGATGACTATACTAGATTCACAGGGGTGATATTCCTCAGAAGCAAGGATGAGACTTTTGAGAATTTCACAAAATTCTATAAGAAAGTTCAGAATGAAAAAGGATTCTACATATCTGCCATTAGAAGTGATCATGGTGGAGAGTTTGAAAAATCAAGCTTCAGAATGTTCTGTGATGAGAATAGGATCTCTCACAATTTCTCAGTGGCTAGAACACCTCAGCAAAATGGGGTTGTTGAGAGAAAGAACAAAAGCTTGCAAGAGATGGGAAGAACCATACTCATTTCAAGCAACTTACCAAGATCCTTCTGGGCAGAAGCTGTTCACACAACCCGTTACATTCAAAACAGAATTTTGGTAAGACCAATTCTCAAAAAAAACTCCATATGAATTGTAGAGAGGAAGAAAACGCAACATATCTTATTTCCATATCTTTGGATGTGAGTGTTTTATACTCAACACTAAAGATGATTTGGGAAAATTTTATCCAAAGTCAGATAAAGGATTTTTCATTGGATATTCTGAAACATCAAAGGCTTACAGAGTGTGTAACTCTAAAACCTCAATTGTTGAAGAATCTATTCATGTAAAATTCAATGGCATGAAAGAGACTGATAGGGAACTATCAGATCTTGAAGATGAATTCGCAGGTATGGAGTTGAATCCATCGTCTGAAAGAAAAGATGTCAAAGATGAAGAACCTTATGAAGGATCTTCTGAAGGTTCATTTGAACAACCTTCTGGTCAACCTTCTGAAGCTAGATCTCTTCAGACAGAGAATGTTGAGTCTCAGACAGAGAATGTATTCCCTCACAGAAGTGAATGGAGATACATATCTCATCGCCCCAGGGAGCAAATCATTGGTGATACCTCAAAGGGTGTAAGAACAAGATCCAGATTCAGAGATATGAATAATCTTGCCTTACTTTCTGATATTGAAACAAAGAACATTGATGAAGCTCTGTGTGATGAAGGGTGGATCCTAGCCATACAAGGAGAGCTTAATCAATTTGCTAGGAGTGATGTCTGGACCCTTGTTCCTAAACCCTATGGGAAAACAATTATTGGAACCAAATGAGTGTTCAGAAACAAGCTTTTTGAAGAAGGAAAAGTTGTCGGAAACAATGCCAGATTAGTTGCTCAAGGCTACCATTAGCAAGAAGGTATTGATTTCATTGAAACCTTTGCTCCTAAAGCTAGGCTTGAAGCTATTAGGATTTTACTTTCTAATTCACCCAATAATGGCATCATATTATATCAAATGGATGTTAAGAGTGTCTTTCTTAATGGATTCATTGAGGGAGAAGTATTTGTTAGACAACCCCCTAGTTTTGAAGATTCTACTTTTCCTGAACATGTTTTTAAACTTAAGAAGGCTCAGTATGGTCTTAAACAAGCTCCAAGGGCTTGGTATGACAGATTGAGCAATTTTCTCATTAAAAATGGTTTTGAAAGAGGAAAAGTAGATAGAACTCTTTTCAGAAAAATGTCCAACAAAGACCTTATTCTTGTTCAGATATATGTTGATGACATTATTTTTGGTTCAATAAATTCTTCTTTATGCAAAGAGTTTTCTAAGCTTATGCAATCAGAATTTGAAATGAGTATGATGGGTGAACTAAAATTCTTTTTGGGACTTCAGATTAAGCAAGAATCTGATTGTATATGTATCCATCAAGAGAAATATACAAAAGAAATGCTTAAGAAGTTCAATATGAATGGTTGCAAGCCTATGTCAACTCCTATGCATCCTTCTGCCATCTTAAGTAAAGATGAAGGAGAAGAATCTATTGATCAAACAATGTATAGAGGAATGATTGGTTTACTATTGTATCTTACAACAAGCAGACCTGAAATTACGTTCAGTGTTTGTCTTTGTGCATGATTTCAATCTGATCCAAGGATTACTCATTACAAGGTTGTCAAAAGAATTTTCAGATATTTAAATGGTACTACTAATCTTGGTCTGTGCTATAAGAAGAGTAAGGATTGTAGGTTGGTAGGATACTGTGATGCAGATTTTGCTGGAGATAGAGTAGAAAGAAAATCAACCAGTGGAGGTTGTCACTTTATTGGTGATAACATGATAAGCTGGTCCAACAAAAGGCAAAGCACAATTGCACTTTCAACTGCTGAAGTTGAGTACATTGTTGCTGCCAGTTGTTGTTCACAACTGCTTTGGGCAAAGTATCAGTTAGAAGATTTTAAAATTGCATTATCTTCTTGTTTGCTGTGAAAATTTTCAATTAAGTTTGAAAATTTTCTTGATTCTCAAAGTATAATCTGGGACTAGAATCTAAATCCTCTATAGGTTCTTTTTAAGAATTAGGTTTACTCAGAAATTGCATTAAAAAAGTAACAAAAATTTGAATGACTTGGTTCTTCACAAGAGTGAATTCGAAAAATCAATTTGCAGAATGAAATAGAATTTCAAAGAGAAAAAATGAATAAAAACTTAGATTTGAAACTTAAAAATAAATTGAAGTAAATGCAGTAAAGAATTGAGGACAAAGTGCAAGAATTGAAAGTGCAGAATTTAAACCAAAGAAAGAAAAAGTTACAGAACTTAAATGCAAGAAAGTAATCAAAGGAAAGAAAAGTTGCAGGAATGTAAAAGCAGAAAGTTCAAAGAAAAAAAAATTTGCAGAATTGTAGTTTGCATTAATGAAAAGTTGGTATGGATACACATACTGGACAATATCCTTTGTAACCTCTTAGTCGTTTATGATGTTATACGTTGGGTGTTTTCAGAAAGTTTCAGTAAAAAGAAATCCAACACTTGTTACATCAGAATTATGCCTATTTATAGACTTCTAATCCTAACGGCTAACTTACAAGAATTTGACACGTTTACAAGCCTAATTGAGGTGTCAAATTTCTAAGTGTGACACGTATTCAAAGAAGCAACGGTCTTCTACTTTCCAAATAACTGCTAGCCTGAGATCTTGACACTTGTCTTTGAGTGATAACTTCCAGTAACTGCTTCATTTGAAATTTGAATGGTCTTCGAATGACTTTTTAGACTTCTGACTTCGTGAATTCTTATAAGTTACTGGGCTTCTTTCAACTTCGAATAAGTCTTCGATTCTGATCTAATTTCAAATCATACTGGGAAACTTAACCAAATGTTGACTGATTAATTCCCTGAAGTTTCACGTGCTGTAAATTCTGATTGGTCAATCTATTGGTGAACTTGACCCCCGACTACCCGTGGGTTTGACCTTCAAACTGATTGGACCATTCTGCAAGCAATTAATGATCACACATATATTCACGCATGCAATGCAGATAATTTACACACAAAACAAGTAATACGCATACATATATAGGACAGTTATTATGCAACAATTTATTTTCACACAAGTACACTTATGTAATAATAATTTCAATAAAACAAAACATTCAGCAGATAAGCAGTTATACTTAAATTTAGATTTAAACAAAGATAGGAAAGGTGTTACCCGTTTGTGACCTAGAGATAGATACACTTTCCTTTTCCAGCTATATCCTTCTGAAAGATGCCTTGTATGAATAATGAGTTTTAAGAAAATGATTTTCTTTTCTCATTATCATTCTTCAGAGTTGCTTAAGCTTGGTGAGATTTCCATCTTCTGAGGATCTACTCCTTCTGCATTTGTTAGATGCTCAACCCGAAGGTGAGCTCTGATACCAATTGTTAGAACCACAGGAAACACTAGAACGGGGGGTTGAATAGTGTTTTAAGCTTTTCGATTGTTTTTGGAAATCTTTAATTTAAATTATGAAGATGAATGATGTTTAAAATGAATCTTAAGATCAGAGATAATTAAAACGTGCGGAAGATAAGAAAAATAAAGTTTCTTTTAAGTCTTAAGATTATTTTAAACAGATACTTCTCAAGATATCTTCTGAAGATTATTATATTGAATGTTTTTCAAAACTGTTTCTGAAATACTTCAGATGACTATAGGTTGTCTGAAGTCTGTTCCAGATTTCTGAACCGAGGTCTTTCGAGACTCACTTCAGATAATTGTTTCAGAAGTAATTCAAAAGACATTCTTTATAATGCTTCAAGTGATGTGAGAAACATCTCATGTTTTGTTCTTATTAAAGATCATTTTATTGAAATCGTTGTGTTAAGTTTGTTATGAAAATAACTTTTCAATCCCCAACATAAATAAGAAAACTGTAAATAGAGAAGTTAAGGGAAAGAAGACTTAGGCACAAAGTTTATCTTGGTTCACCCACAAATCCGTGAGCTACATCCAGTCCCAGAGGCAAACAACCACTGGATTTTCCACTATCTGAACTCAGATACAAGGATTATTTTACCACAGACTCTTCAAGTTAAACAATGAGTATTCCTTTGTTTTCAACTGCCTCTCCAGGCAACACAATGAGTATTCTTTGCTTATCAACTGCCTCTCCAGGCAACTCAATGAGTACAGTCTCTCCAGACACAACGAGTACAGTCTCTCCAGACATCACGAGTACAGTCTCTCCAGACACCACGAATACAGTCTCTCCAGACACCACGAGTACAATCTCTCCAGACACCACGAGTACAATCTCTCCAGACATCACGAGTACAGTCTCTCCAGACATCACGAGTACAGTCTCTCCAGACATCACGAGTACAGTCTCTCCAGACACAAGTATTCTTTCTTCCACCAAGCCTCTCCAGGCTCTCAGACACATAAAGTGTTGAGTAGTTTCACTACTCAATCCAAGTTAGATGTTCGCCAGAACCTCTAAACTTAGATTCTACTTGTACATAGAGATTACTGAGTACACACTCAGGATACAGACATTACAAACTAAGTACAAGGATAGACAGTGATACAAGTGTTTGAATTAAGTACAATCCCTGTCTTTCAATGAGGAATGCATCCTCTGAGAGTATGCTAACTAAGATGTGAAATGATGCTCCAGCCTTGTTCTCAAACCATTAGTTTCCATGGGCTACATTCTCACCCATATCATAGGAACACCAAGGTATATCAAAGCTTCAAACCGTACCCAGTTTGATAGTCATTTGTTCAGCATGATTGCCTTTCGAACAATCAACTCACTTGATCAAACAGACCAACTGAACAACCTAACTAACTGACCAGCTAGTCAGTAGCCTGATTGAGAACCAACTCTCTGATCAAACTTCGTTGACATGTTCATGATCCACTTAAGCTCAAGTCAACTCTTGTTAACCATAAGGCATTCAGCCTGATTAACTAGTTTGATTCTGTTGAACAACAATTTTGTCTGACTGACCAATAGGTCGGCAACATCTTCAAATTCAATCTTGAGGCTATTTATATGTTCTGATGAAATATAGCCGTTTGAAGAAAATTCATAATACCGTTGAGATGTTGATGATGTGGCTCATATAGCCGTTGTGTAATAGCTTCTCAAACGGTTGCTTCTCCTTAAGCGAACGAGTGTTCAGACGATCCCGTTCTGACACTTGATATTTTCTTCTTCATGAGAGATGTTTCTTGATATAATTCTGCGAATACTCTCTCTTGAATCCTTTTGCCTTTCTTCAGCTGTCTTGTGATTTCTTCTGCGTTCCTCAACTGACTTCTGATTTCCTCTGCTTTTCTTAGGAGTATATATGAGGAGGTATCCGTTGGATTTGTCCTTTTGCCGATTCTGTATATACTCCTTTTTCATTTGCTCCTGACATCATATCTTCTTTGGGTGCGATGTCTTGTTCAATGGTTGTTTCTTGCAGATGATAAAATATGTTTGAATTAAAATATTTCATTCAAACATTTTTCTTTGTTGCTTAGTCTCCTGATCACCTCTGTATGGCAGCAGTCGCAGGTGCAGTTCTGCGCACGCAGATCCCTTATGTTGCAGGTGCAGCATGCGTTGCCGAAAGTCTTTGTCGAGTTTCCTTATTTGTGAAGGACTTTGGTCGAGGTATAAAAGTATGTTTAGCTTTTATACTGAAATGTCTTTTGTTGCAGATGCAGCAGTCATTAGAGAAAGTCATTGCAGAGTTTCCTCATTTGTGAAAGACTTTGATTGAGGCATAAAAGCATGTTTAGCTTTTATACTGATATAAGTGTACTCCATTTTGGTAGAGTGTGCTTTACACTTTAGCAACGTCTTCAAGAGATAAATTCTTAATTCTGTTTGTAGATTTCTTCAGATAGTCTTTACGTCTTCATACGGTCTTCACGTCTTCAGATGGTCTTCACGTCTTCAGATGGCTTGCGCACTTCAGACAACTTCAGCACTTCAGACGGCTTCTATGCTTCAGACGAATTGCTTACTTCAGACAACTTCTGCACTTCAGACGAGTTGCTTTACTTCAGACAACCTTTATATTAAATCCTGCATTTGTTCTTCTGATCCTTATCTTCTGATTCTGATTCTGTTCATCAAATCTTCTTCTTCTTCTAATGAATATTTCAACCTGAAACACAATCAACAAACTAATACTTTTCTCAGTAGAATCTGTTTATATAATCTTATTATGTTCTTATATGTTCTTTATATACTCTTTAAATACTCTTATTTGTTAATCATTAAAACTATAGGATATTAAGTCTTTGAGTCAAGTTTGAATGCTCAAACTGATTAATAGACTTCACAAAGTTTTATACATTAATAATTCATAGTAATTAAAATATAGATTTAAAAATATATTTCCCAAAATAAATATATAAAGTTAAAAAAAGTTTAAATAAATGTGCTGGCAAACATAGTAGAGGCCCCCCATAAATTTGAAAGATGGAAACAAAAATGATTAGTTCTTTGATATGTGGAATTTAAACTGTATTACATTTGTTCCTATTTAATTGTCCATTTTGACTAAAAACACATATTAAGGAATGTAATTATTACTTTTATTTTCATGGAAATAAATTTTAAATCTTTAGAGTTCCAATTTTTCCTTAATTAATTTAACAAAAATTAGTCACGGCTCCCATTTTAATTAATTAAATTAATTTTTTGGGTCGTTACAATGCCATAAATGGCATTTTTATTGGCGATTTTTATTGACCGCCAATAAAAATTCGCAAATAAAATCACATTTTTCTGTAGTATTAAAATGAATGAAAGAAATAAATCATTAAGAATGTAATAATATTTTAAACACTAAACTAATAAATATATTTTTTTAAAAAAATAATATAAATCATGACATTAATGGATTAAAATTAAGTTACTATATTGAATACGTGACGTTTTTGTAGGTTATGTATAATTATTTATTTGGTGATCTCTTAAAAAAGTTTTTCCGTTTATCCGAATAATTATACAATTTTTTTTAGTTGTGAAAGTCAAATTCAAAATAATAATTTATTTTCTATAGTAAATTAAATTAAAGTAAGACTGATAGTAAATGGAAAAATATATTTTATAGAGTTTAATATATATACACTGTCAGTGTAAAAAAGTTTTACAGTACAGACATCTAATAATGTGCTGTCACATCATTTATTGAATTTAATAATACATGAGGTGTCACATTTATTAAATGATGTGGCGGCACACTATTGAATTTTCTTTAATGGAATATATTTTACTTTTATATTTTACTATTGATAATAAGTGAGAGAAAAAAATAAAAAATGAAATTATATTTATCTTTTACTTTTGTGAAAATAAAGTTATATTTCAAATTGGCTTTGATCCAATCCGATCTCATATGTTTTAAAGTTTATTGCTTTTCAAAGTGTACATTTTAAAATTTATTGATTTATATTTAATATATATTATTAAAGACTTTTTTATATCTAGAATATCAACAGCTATATCCTTGCTATAAATATTAATGAAAAAATATCGGAGGAATAAAAAATCTACACATGGTTTTTATTGATTTGAAAAATGTGTATGATGGAGTATGTAGAGAGGGGTTCGTGAATAACTTATTTATGTGTATTTAATACTGAGGATAAAATGTGTTTTTAGTCTCTGCAAATGGACCGAGTTTTGCTTTTAGTCCTCATAATTGTTTTTTTTACGTCATTATAAATGTAATTTTTTTTAAATACATCCATGTCGTTAAAACTCTGTTAATAACTAATAATTCGACTTTTGTTTTTAGTCCTCGTAAATGAATTTTCTTTTTTATTACGTCCTTACAAGTGATTTTTAAAAAAAAAAAGCATCCATCTCGTTACAACTATTGCTCATTTTTTTTCTTCTCCTCCTCCTCCTCCTCCTCATTCTTCTTCCTTCTCCTTTTGTTGCTCTATCTCCTTCTCATTCTCCTCCTCCTTTTGCTACTCATTCTCCTTCTCCTTCTCCTATTTCAGGTGTGATTTAATTTAAACTCATTTTCAAAGTTGTGACTATATGATAATGTCTTATTTAGTTCTTTTAACTATATACCTATGCAAAAAATTGTTAATTTCAAGAAAAAGTATGATATAGGAGGAGGAGGAGGGGGAGGAGGAGGAGTAGATGAGGAGGAGGAGGAGGAGGAGGAGGAGGAGAAGAAGAAGAAGAAGAAGAAGAAGAATAAATGTCGTTTTAGAGTCTAAAATTTGTTTCTAAATAAGTGTCGTTTTCACATACCAAGGCAACAATAAATGCTAATTTTCCAACTTTACCCTCTTCCAAATTTATTACACGGTGGAGTATTTATTGCATATTACTAGAAATGATGGAGAATTTTAAATGCTTTAATGAGAGAGAGAAAGGGTATATTTGTAAACAATGGAATTAAAAAGACACATTTATTGCATTCCTTAATCCATGTGCAAAAACCTTAAACGACAATTAAAAGAAACGGAGGGAGTATCTTTTTGTAATTTGGTTTGGTTTATTAATAAAGTTAAATTTATGATATTTAATATTTATACATCGTACTACCGTCCATTCCAACACCTCGTGTTCAATACCCAATTGAATACTATTAATATATATGTAATTGAACACATATTAGTTATGCAGTAATTAATATATCAAATACAACATATAAGACATTATTTATTTTGTTATATTTTATTTTATTTTATTATGTTGTATTTTATTTTGTTTTATTGGTCTTCTAAATACTATCGGGTTTTATTCTGGAGTGAGGTATCAAAATTAATATATAAAAAGTTGATTAGATTAATATTTTTTTTGCTTAGAGAGAAAATAAAATCATTTTGAAAATTTAAAAAATAAAAGGAAAAAAATATTATTAGTATATTTAAAATAAAGGTATGCAGAAATAATAAAATTACAATTCATATAATATATTATGTACACTTCTAATAAAAATATTGTTCTCTTTCATCATAAAATATTCAAATTATAGAATAGAAACTTAGGGCCTGTTTGGTGGATATGATATGATATGATTGGATATGATAGGCGAATTGGATAGAAATAGGATAGGATAAGAGCATGATAAGCTCTTATCATATCCTATATTTGATGCACATCGGGATAAGAAGACGGATAACATTATTTTATTTTATCATATGTTTGAAATGGACAGATGATGATAGGATAAGATATAAAAATATTGATATGACAAAATTACCTTTATTACAAAATTGAATTCAATTTAATTTACTTTCTGAATTTTCAATAAAAAAGTATTTATTTATGAAAAATATTTAAATTTAATAAAAAGAATAAAATTATTAAAAAATATCAAATTATCATAAAAAGAGGAGAGAAAGAGTGGAGAGAGGATTGAGAGGGAGAGGAGAGGAGAGTGGAGAGAGGAGAGAGTGTGGAAGAGAAAAGAGGGGAAAGGGAGATGGGGGAGAGAGGGGGAGAAATTAGAGTGGAAAGAGAGGGAGAGAGGAGTGAGAGATAGAGGGAGGAGAGAGAGGAGGGACAGAGAAAGAGAGGACAAATGAGGAAGAAAATTTTTTATCTTATCCTATTACTCCTAGCTAACCCAGCTCCCCTTAGGATAAGAATTACGCTGAGAGGAAAGGATAGGATAAGTCACATGATAGAGTTATCGTATCTTATTGGTGCAACAAACACATGATAAGTGATAGGATGAGATAAAGTTATCATATTTTGTCTCTTATCATGTCCACCAAATGCGTCCTTAATTTAAATTTAATTTAATTTTATTATATTCTACCTATATTAAGATATATATACAAAACATATCCTCAGCTAGACGCCTAGACCTGGTCCTAGTCAATATGACTATTTGTCGCCTAACATATAATATGTCACGAGAAAAAATATTAAAGAGATCAGTTTTTAACCCTTTGTTCATCAATTCTGCCATCCAGTAACGAAGTACTTATCATCAGAATCGGCCTCCCTCTATCATCTGACAAAGTTGCATATGCCCATCATCTGTAGAGTCAATTAATTCCCATGCCTGTCCTTTTAATTTGTACTATTGCATTCCCATCTCCTTAATCTTCATAGTCTCAAGTTGTTCATCGCAGATAATTACTGCAACAAGGTTGCAAACCAATTGTCTTAGGGTATGTTTGGTTTAACATTGGGGTGTGATAAACTCACGTTTCCAACGCTATAAATAATTAAATTTAAAGGTTTAAACTTAAGTTTGCTCACTTCACACGACTAAATCAAACATTTATTTCATCTGTGATGGATTCCTCCTTCTTCCAATTATTCAAACCCTACCTTCCTCTCTTTCGAACCCTAACACGCGGCCAGGGAATTAACGGAAATCGTTGTGCTGGTTAAAAGAGCTTTGCATGGCTTGCCTTCATTTTCTTCAGCCTCAACTTTAACCTTCATTGCACCAACCTTGATAATGTTCCATCAATACAAATAGATCGAAAAAAATAACAAACAAATGTTAAGTTTTATTAGTTTACTTAATTAGCTGAAACTTTAGCATATATATTTGAGGGGGAAACTTAGTCGAAGATACTGAATCCAAACAACCAAAAGTATCACACTAAAATTCAAAGTGAATCCAAAAACCAACAGTATTGAAACAAGCCTTGAATTAACAACAACCAAAGTATTGAGTCGAATTATCATAATAATCCTTAATCAACTCAACAAAAATTAACCCAGTGATCCCTAAAGCATGGAGGTTGAAACACATAAAATAAAACCAATCAATAAAAATCATCAAGCAATTAATAAAAACCAATCCTAGGTTACGTACATCAACATCATATCCATTCGGATTTTTGTTGTCAGAATTAATGCCGCGCTTCAATTAATTAATCTACTCTGAGCAATGGCAATCTGATCCTCCAAGTGCTGACAAAAACACTACTTGTAATGTCATTCAGTAGAAGTTGTCAGAAAAGGGATAACCAACAAATCTGTCATCAATGAAAAGCTACTCAAAAGTTGACTTGCTGAGACCCTATTTCTCATACACGAAAAAAAAATTAGCAACATTGTCCACGAGATTTTCCTTGTTTTTTAGAGTTAAAAAAAGAGATGAAAACAATTAAATATTAAAAGAAAGAGTACGAAGTAATAGCTATTACGAGGCTAATAAATTTTGTTCTATACAAAATTTGCACTTCTAAAATTGGGATGGTAAACATCATTCAGTGAAATTTACCTTAGTAACCATGAGTTTGAATTATTTAACAAAATTAAATTGGATTTTTTTTCAAATGAAAATGTATAAATTAAATATACCACTTTTTTAAAAAAATAAAAAAGTTAAACAAAGTAAATTTTTTTGTAACAGAAAAAAATAAGAATATTATTTGGAGATTTAATTTGTATGTGAACTTCGTTGGGTAAAGATGTCTTATATTAAAAATAAGAACTCAAATTTTATATGTTTGTGTATGTATATGTCGATTTTAAAGTGCATCATTGTTCATATATGTTTTAAAAAAATATAGTTATTATAAATTTTTATTTGAGTTAAATATGTTTTTAGTCCCTAAATGATGACATAAATTTGATTTTAGTCTATAAAATTTAAAACTGTTGTTTTTGTTTTCTTATGTTGTGATTTGGCGCACTTAAAAAGTATGAATGGGTGCACTATCTTTTGATATAGAGTGGTATGTAGTGAGTGTTGAAATTGTAAAAAAAAACCCTACTATATTTTATCAATTATCAAATTATTTTCATTACTTATTTTTTTTTAAGGTAAGGAAACTTGTTGCTTTAAGATTGACCTAGAACTAGACCAGTTTTTAATGACAAAAACGATTTAAAGGCTTGATCAAACTTGTTAAAAATTTGATTTTCAGTTGAACCGGTCAGAACGATTGGTTCGATTCGAGTTTAATAACACTACTTTTATGTCAAATGTACTTCTCTCTATCTTTTCAGATATATTTACTTATTTTGCTTCCTGTTTTATTTCTTTTTCGCTTCCAAAAAAAACTTATTCCATTTTTTTAATAAGAAAATTGGTGGCCCTCACAAGAGATAAAATTAAGAGGAAGAAGAACAGATAAGACTTTAGGACTAACTTGCATTAATATGCAATTAGCAACTTATTTATAGCAATTTTGCATAAGACGAACACATACATAACACGATTTTATTTTATTCTGGCATTAAGATCTTATTCAAGCTAGTGCTTATTTTAAAAAGATCTTTCTGCAGGTGGCATTGAGACATGTGGTTTCAAGGCTTTAAACGTAGGAGGCCTCCTAATCTTAGTTGCTTGCTCAAAAGCATATGCAATTTCAATGAGTTTTGGTTCTGAACCCTTGAGCCCTCCAAAATTGATGCCAAATGGAATCCCTTCATTATCATATCCTGCAGGCACATTGATTCCCGGATATCCTCCAATAGCAAGAACATGGTAGAATCTTGATCCTGGAGTCACTACTGCATCAAGGTTATAATCTTCCATTAATTTTTCAAAACCTTCTCTTGATAGTTTTTCCAAATTGGCCATGATCGCTATCTCTTTGTCACCAATTCCATTTGTCTCTTGGGCTTCCAACATAATGTCTTGACCAAACTCCTCTATCATTTCCTACAAAATAAATAAAGTTATTTAATTAGGACATTTGACAAATTTGAATAATTAAGGGCATGTTGGTTTACATTTTCATTTCCTGTTTTCATTCCCTATTTCTTGTTTTATGAAATTTTACAAAGAAAAAATTGGAAATGCTGAAAACAAAAAAATTTGTTTCCAAACTTTCCAGTTTTTCCTTTATAAAATTTCAGAAAACAAAAAACAGAATTAAAACAGAAAATGGAAACAGAAAATGGAAATGCAAACCACTAAACACCATATAGAGAGAGAGAGAGATTGTTTGTAGGTAGCTGATACAAACCAATTCGGAATTCTCTTTGTTAAAGGCTATGACATCAGCCAAGGACCTTACTGGAGAAACATCCAACTCTTCGAGATATTGATTTAAGTATACTTTGTACTCGGCTAAAATTAAATCTCTTTCTCCGCTTTTGCGTGCATCCAAAACATCACTAATATTGGGTATTTCAAGATTATCTATGACAATTGCTCCCCTTCGCCTTCAATTTCCAAATTAAGAATTAGTTGTTACATCAAATAAAAAAATTAAATATTAATTTTGTATGTGTCTTATTCAGTTGTTATACAAATTGAACTGCTCATTATAATTGTTTGTTTACCTTAAGGTTTCAAAATGCCCCTCAAAAACTCGAGTCACGTAAGGATCATTTAGAAGTTCAAAGTAAGGGTTCCTCACGATTCCTAATCTTTTCCTTCTGAGCCCGTTAAGTTTAAGATGTGGCTTATATCCCCTTGGAGGAATATATTTTGACCAAATTGCAGTTTCTGGATCATTTTCATCAAATCCAGCAATTGCATCAAGAACGTACACAGCATCAGCTACAGTCCTGGTAATAGGCCTGGAAAAGAATATTTAATCTTATTAATTAGTTAGTGTTATATATATGTCATTGTTCTAAAAAACCCAATAAAATCAAGTAATCAACCAAAGTAAAATAGGTTATAGGTTAACCCTAATTGTCAGAGTGAGTGCAGATTGAGATGTGAATGATGTCCACGGTAAGGCGGCAGTAAAACTATTCTGTCGACCATATCATTCATCACTCACACCTTAATCTACACTTATCACTCTAACAGCTAGAGTTGACCTACCTTACTTTGGTTGATTCTTTGGTCGTCTGGGATTTTTTACAATAGTGATCATTCTTTCATTTCAAGTACTATATAAGTTAATGTTAATTAAATTTAATGGAATATTTATATGTTAATTAATTACGTACCCAACAGTAAACTGTCTGGGAGTGATGGGGACAACTTGATCTTGGCTAACAAGACCAACTGTTGGTTTAATGCCTACGACTGAGTTGTAACTAGCAGGGCATAAAATTGATCCATTAGCCTCAGTGGCAAGTGTTACCGAGACTAAATTTGCTGCAGCTGCTATTCCAGATCCACTGCTAGATCCACATGGGTCAGCTGATAAAACATATGGATTCTGCATGTATCATAGAAAATCAATATCAAGTTAGTTAATTAGTTATTAAACTAAACATGTGAAGTAAATTAATTAGTTGTAACTAACTAACTAACCTTTCCAAAGCCACCTCTAGCGCTCCAACCATTAGGAGCTATGGTAGATCGAAAGCTAGACCACTCGTTCAAGCTAGCCTTCCCGAAAATGATTGCCCCAGAGTTCCTTAGCTTAGTGACGACACCAGCTTCACGAGGCGACACAGCGCCAAGCAACGCAAAGGAGCCAGCAGTGGTGTTTGTTTTGTCTTTGGTTGCAATGTTATCCTTAAGTAGAACAGGAATACCATGCAAATCCAAGAATGATGCTGGTGCCCTAGTTTTGCGCTCATAATCAGCCTTAATGGCATCATACAACGCATCTGGGTTCACCTCTATCACCCCATGGATAAGTGGGTTCAATCTTTCGATCTCTCCCAAGTAAAACTCAACCAGTTCCCTAGATGTAAGGAGGTTTCGTCGAAAAGCTCTTTGAATATCACGTATAGTAGCTTCTTTCAATGGGATTCGCTGTGCCCTAGAGTATAATCCAGATAATAATATCATCAAAACAATAAGAAACATTCGTGATAATTTGGTAGCCATGAGGAAAGCAAAGCAAGTTGATTGATTGATATGCCTTTACTTTTCTCGTTGCATAGCCTTGCATGCACTACCTATATTTATAGCGTGGAAGGTAACCAAGTGGGAAAGTGTATGTTATTTTGAAAACCACTTTTAATTAGGGGCAGTAAGTAATATTAGACTTTATCTCGTCTAAGCCTATTTACTCACTAAGTTATATCAACATTGTTTTTTAATGACTATTTAGGTTAAAAGGTTAGGCTTTAAAACACATATAGGAATTACAAATAGAGGTGTCAAGGTGAGCCGATCCGGGGCTGGGTTGGCTCACTACGGGTTAGGCTAAAAGTGAGCCGAGCCGAGTTGGCTAACTTTTCTGGTGAGCTGAAAAAATACCAATCCGGCTCGACCCACCGCGGGTTGGTGGATTAAGCGGGCTGGTTCACCTAACTTAAAAAATTATAAAAAAAAATTAATAAAAAAGTCAAAAAAATTAAAAAATATATAAAAAATTATAAAAATGACTTAAAAAATATAAAAATAAAATAAAAACTAAAAAATGAGTCAACCCAGCTCGAACCCACTTTGGCTCACGAGTTAAGTGGGTTGACCCACTTTTGACCCGCGAAAATGTGAGTCTATATTTTACCAACCCAACCCATCAGTGAGCCGGGTTGGCTCACCGAGCTCAACCCAAATTGACAACTCTACTTACAAGTCAACATATATCACTAAACTAGCATATTGGTCCCCGTAGAGTTTTAGGACACTATACACACTATACTCCTTAACTTTTAACAAACCTTCTTTTAATCCCTAAAGCTACTTTTCATTTAATCCAAAATTTCAACTTCTGTTAAGTTGGTGTTGATATATCATGTCAAGTGACACATAGGCTACCTAATGTAACAAAAAATGATGTTGTTTTTTTTCCATTTTTTAAGTTTCAACACCTAGATTGGTCACCTGTTCTTCTTCCCTTTTCGTGTTTTTCATTTATCTTTTCAAATGTCATTTTTTAAGTGATCGTTAGGGTTAGGTATTTCACACTTTAAAAATGGGTAAAACGACGTCATTTTTTGTCCTATTAGGTAGCTTATGTGTGATTTGTTACTTAACATGACATATCAACACCAACTCAACGGAAGTTAGAATTTTGAATTAAAGTGTTAGATGGAAAGTAACATCGGGGATTAAAAAGAGATTTGTTAAAAGTCAGGGACTAATTAAAGTGTATAATGCCCTAAAAGTCAATGACGAAACTGCTAATTTACTTCAACATATATGTATGTATATATGTATAAAATATTATAATATCATTATTGTGGTTACTATTGTGCTTGATTTTTGTTATAATATATCTTTAAATTGGGCTTATTGATATTTTTGAAGGTTTACTACAAATTAAGGCTATAAATAGGCTTTAAGGTCGATTTAAACTTTTAAAAATGTTAGGTTGAATACTTAAGAGAGTCCTATGGTAAGCATGAATTTTAGGCCCATACCTTTATAGGTTTAGGAAATCGATAGGATATCAATTTGCATTCCCTTTATTTATATGCAAGAGAAAATGGGAGAATAGATAATGAAGAGAAGGAAAATAAAAAAAATAAAAAGACCATATTTTATATTGTTTGAAATTAGATATAGATAAAAAAAATTATCTTCATTTGCTTGGTTGGATAAAAAAAATGTGAAGAAATAGACAGAATAGTTTTTTTAGATGAATAAATAAAAAGAATAGTCAATGTAATGATTGTGTTACCTTGATACAAATTAATGAGAAATATTTCAAAGTGTATCTCAAAATTAAAACGAATTATTATCTCAAATTTTATTTTCTTTCCATTTAAGGAAATATAACTTTTATATGGTACCATATCTTTTTTTTTTATTTCTCTCCTCTTCTAAACAAGTGGTTTTGAATTTTTTTAATCATTTTTTTTTTTTGCTTAAATACATTTTTTTCCCTATATTTTTGTAAATGGGTGATTTTGATCCCCTAATTTTAATTGCTCAATTTTGGTCCCTATACTTTGTAAATGAGTGATTTTGGTCTCCCTAGTTTTAATTGCTCAATTTTGATCCCTTTTCTTTAAAAATTGAACAAATCTAATCCTACTGTTAGCCTCCTATTAAATATTTAGCAGAGTTTGCCGACATGAATTTAATTTTGTGACGTGTAAACTATCACATGACAAAGATTATTATTTAATTTTATCTCTTAATTTTTTTAAACGAAAAATCAAAGCTTGCAGATTTCAGTTCGCTTTCGATTTCATTTTAAATTTCATTTCATGCCCGAATGAGATTTCAGTTTGCTTGATTGATGGCTTGAAGCAGACCTACAATTGTTTTAGTTTTGGGACTTGTATTTACTTTATTGTTTTTGAGGAAATTGGAGTATAATAGTGAGATTTTGTTTTCTCATTATATTAAATTATGCGGATTTTATTTTCTGATTTTTTGTTTAAAAAAATTGAGATAATTTTAAACATAAATTTATTTTTGCCACATAAAAGATTATTTTATATTATTCAAATAAATAATTTTAAATCAATTTCAAACATAAATCAAATTTTAAACATATTATTGGGTTTGAGTGTTGCATATGGAAAAGAAACTGAAGAGTTAACTCTTGTGGATGTTACCCTCGAGTAAGATTTTCCTTTTGTAATTTTTTTTTAGCACAAGGAAAATAGCGTTTACTCCGCACGGATAAAATAGAACATTATTTATTAAGTTTTATTTCCTTTGATTCTATATTTGTAATTAAGTGGAACTACAAAATACATCAAGTATAGCTAGGGGTGGAAATAGGTCAGGCCGCTCGACATGGGCCTACGGCCCAGCCTACTTAAAGTCTTATTTGACTCGGCTCGTTTAATAAAAAGGTCAGGTTTAGGCTTTTGAAAAAGCCTTTTTAATTAAATAGAACAGGCTCAGGCTTTTCAAAAAGCCTATTTGGCTTGACAGACTAGTCTAATATAAATAATATTATTTTTAATAAACATATAAATATTTTATATATAATAAATAGTATAAAAATATATAATTTTTTAAATTCTTATGTTGGCCTATTTAGAGATAGACTTATTTTCCTATCTAAACGTATATGTTAGTGACATATTTACATTATAAAAAAGTAAGTATTAGTTTGTAAGTGCACTGACCTATTTAGAGATAGATTTATTGACATGCTTAAATGTCATAATATGAAATGAGCTTTTAAACAGACTAGCTAATAGGCCAAACCAGGCTTTGAAACAGGTCAGACCAGACCTAAAAAAATGGCCTATGACAGGTAATAGGTCAGGCTTGGGCCACAAAAATATAAAGCAGGCCAGGTTTGGGCCCTGCAAAGTCTAGCTCAACTCGGCCTACTTCCACCCTTAAGTATATATAGCATACACACATATAATTTATATATGTGTTTTTGTGTGTATGTTTATATTTGTATGTATGTTAATTAATTCTATCCAGATCTGTATATTTGTCAACACTCCCGGATTAGAAAATTTTCTTTCCTACTGCATCGTCACATGCACAAATACTTGTATAAGACACCAAACTTAAATGAATAGCGTCAAATATATATTGGTTTCATGCACAGCCGGCCCAATCTAAAGTAGGTAAAGCTCTCCCTTTATGTCTAAAAAAAATATCATTATTTTAGACTTTTAAAAAATATTTTATTTATTATTATTATTTAGTAAGTCATATTAAATTGTTAAAAATAACTAAGTTATTTTCTTAAAAAGTATTCATTTAATCACTAATTTCTCCCGTCTCATATATAATAATTATTAATAATTTATTTTATCCATTATTAATATTGATTTGTCTCATCACTTACTTTATTTCTTGTTTTTGTGTTTTTTCTTCTTTTAATGGTGCTATATTGATAATACATATTTTCCCTTACTCTCTTAATTATAGTGTGTTTAGTTTAGTGTTGAAAATGACCAAACTCAAGTTTGGACCTTTAACGCAACTATTTGTAGCGTTGCAAACGTGATTTTATCACGTTCTAACGATAAACCAAACACACACTTAGTCTCTCTTTTTTGTTAAGTGTGAAGATTTATCCTTTAGTAAATATATATAAATAAGCATGTCACTGTACTTGATTAGACTCTATTGTATGTGTGTGAGTATATTTATTTATTTAAATAAATAATTATATTTTAAAAAATAATTGTTTTTTTTAAAAATTATTCTAACAAACATACATTAATATATTAAATTAGGGGATAAAAAAAGACCTAATTGTAAATTTGGCTTAATGCCCCTATAAACATTGGGCTGGCCTTGATTTCATCATAAAAAAAAAAAGAGATAATATATTTATATAACAAAAGTTTACAACAACTAATAAAATATATTTTTTCTTTTATCTCACATCACTTATTACATCTCACATTTCTTTTTTTTTTTATCTCTTTATCCCTCTTTATTATAAAAGTTGTTTGTTGTACAACGTTTCTAAAAAGAAATGCCCGTTTCATAAGGCAAAGAATGCTACGCACGTGAATAAAAGCCAAACATATACGAGAATAGTGCCAATATTGGTTTCACCTTAAAAGAATGGCTGTTTCAGAGGGCAAAGAATCTAATTGAAGTACAAAAGGAAAGGTGAATAAAAAGCTAAACATGCACGAATACTGTTAAATATTAATTAGTTTCGCCATAAAAAAATGCCCGCTTGAAAGGGCAAAGAATCTAACTAAACGTTACGTCGCTGTTAAAACGCCCCATTAGGAAGGGCAATTTTTTAGACCAAACATATATCACCTTGAAAAAAAATAAACGTGCTGGCAAACATATAGTAGAGGTCCCCCATAAATTTGAAAGATAAAAACAAAAATGATAAGCTTTAAAAAAGAATTATAATATCTCTTTCTTAATCTCTCTCACACACACTATTGTTTTATCAATTCAATATTACACGGTGATAGGTCGTAGTGGGATAAACGGACATGCGGTGTTCAAATTCTGAAACAACTATTTTTGGGAGGACTTTTAGGTTTTATCCTATCACCATCCCAACCGAGAGAAAAACATACATCTATATATGTGAGAGATTATCAATCAAAGTTTAAAAAATTATTAATCCAATCTTTTTGGAGGATTGAAATAAAGTTCTAAATGAATACATGAAGTCTCCATATACAAGTTAAAAACCAATTGAATTCACAATTTTATTTTAACTAGTATTTTATTTCGTGCAATAAATTATATACGAAAAATATTTATTAAATGATGTGATAATATATCATTGGATATTAGTGTAAATTGTTTTACACTGATAATGTATAATAATTAAAATCTATATTAAAATATATATATTTTAAAATATATTTCTATTCTTAAAATAAATAAATGTATTAAAATATAAAATATATGTTGGATTTAAATGAATAATTTAAATTTAATATATAAATATTATAGTATAATTAATCAATATGTCTTAGGGATATAATATAACTGTTTATATTGAAAAACAATTATTTAAAATTTGAAATTAATTCATAAAAATCATTTATAATTACCTAATAATGTACTTTTGTGTAGAAAATAAAAATAAAATTAATATAATAAAATTTATGTAAATGTCTTTTATATCATTTTGCATTAAGTATTCACTTAAAGCAAATACTTATAATTCAATAAATTAACTTATCAACTTTCAATCAATTTATCAGTTAATTTTAATATAGCCTATGTCTCATTCTAACTAAGCTTCTATATTTAATTTTATCTAATAATATATAATACATAAATTTACTTAAAAATATAAATATATACACATTAAATATATATATATATAGTTTTTTTTTTAAAAAAAGCAAAAGTTGAGGGCTTCGCCCCTGACTGGAAGAGCTAGTCCTACCATGATAATATTTACCCAATAATAATTTATTAAATTTTAAATTAATAATATCATTTTATATAATTTAAATTTTGAGATACTAATCATTTATATATTATTCAAATTTTTAAATTATATTTTTTGTTGCTATAAATATTAAAATGATGAATATATATAATCTATATTATTAATAAAGGGAATACCCCTCGTTTGATTTCCACATTTCACTAGAAAATTTTATCTTTATATTAAACTAAAAATAATTGATATAAAATGGGTTAAAAATTATAATTATAAATGTTTAGATTACATAATGTCAATTTTTTAAATGATTGGAAAACATTTAGGGAATGTTATAAAAAAAAATTGTAAGAGAGGTGTGTGAAAAACACTCTCTAAGAAAAATAGTAAGAAAACATAAAAAATGACACATGACTTAATTTCTAGTTGAGAGAGTAGAGAGAGTGAATGTCTCACAAGTGTGGTCTCAAAATTAATATATTAAGAGTTTATATGATTAATATATTTAAATATATATTTTTTAATAATAAATAAATATATTAAAATATGAATTATATTTTGAATTTAAAATGAATAATTTCAATTCAATTATATAAAAATTATATATAATTAGTTTCAATTATGAGGAAGGGCAATGTTTTTGACCAAACATCACCTTAAAAAAAATTAAATAAACGTGCTGGAAAAAACATATAGTAGAGCCCCCCATAAATTTGAAAGATGAAATATTAGTTCTTTGATGTGTCGAATTTAGTGAATGTTTGATTTATAATTGAGTAAAATTGATTATAGAATTAATGGTTAAAAATGAGTGATACACGCTTTATGAAATATGTTGGATGAAAGTGATTATTTAAAAATCGATTAGTTCTTTGATGTGTCGAATTTAGTGAATGTTTGGTTTATAATTGAGTAAAATTGATTATAGAATCAATGGTTAAAAATGAGTGATACGCGCTTTATGAAACATGTTAGACGAAAATAATTATTTAAAATTAATTTTGTGAAATTAATTATGTACTGTACATAAGTGGGAACCAAGCAAGCGCACTTAAACTGTATCATTTTCAGATAAACTTTGAAAAAAGTTATAATATATTTTTTAATCTCACCGTATCTCTCTCACTAGTATTTTATCAATCCAAACTTCGGAGGATTGAAAGTTCTAAATGAAAAATCCATACAAGTTAAAAAGCAATTGACTTTTTATAATTTGATTTTAATGTGTGGTACCAGCAAAAATTATCCGCAATGGGTTGAATAATTATTCACTAAATGAGTTTGAATCCGAGTAATTACTCGCATTTTTAATGGGTATGAGTGTGGGTACGGGTACTATAGTACCCTAACCTATATATAGTTGCACTTATATAACATATATAATTAATTTATTTTATATACATATGATTAATTTAGTTTATATATATGTTTATATTATTAATTAATAGTTTTTCTAAAAATTAATTCATATTAATATATATTATAGTCACAAAAAAACATTAATATATATTACTAATTTAATTAATTTAAATGTTATAATATTATATCACTAAACACTACAATAGCAAAACTTGAACTAATTTTCATTTCTTCTCCCATTGTTCCACTTTCCACGTACCGGAGTTGTTTTATAGTTAAACTTGGATGATTTTAGAATTATTTTTCATTTGCGTTGGAGTTGTTTTTTAATTAGTTTTCATTTTTTAAGTAATTTATTATTTTATAATTAACAAAATTAATCGGTTCGGGTATGAGTATTTAAGTACCCAAAGAGTAAAGGTGCGGGTATTACAATCACTATCCATGAGGGCAGGGGCGTAGGCAGGAAATTATCTTTGGGGGGCCGAAATAAAATATTATTCCCTCTGCCCTTTTTATAAGACTTCTTACAAATTTTTGTTGTCCTTTTTGTAAGGTTCTTTACAATTTTAAAGCAGCATTTATTACTATTTTACTTATTTACCCTTATTAACTTTAATGTCTTTACAACTTATCAAATGGTATTGTCTGTATTGGAGGTAATTGATGATATTAAATAAGGGTAAAACTAGAAAGTTAAAGTATCTTTTAAAACTCCAATAAAATTAACTATTTTTAACTTCTTTTATTAGTATGTGTAATTCTATTAAGTGTGTCTTATAAAAAGGAGAAGGTGGTAAAATTTATGATAAAAACATTAAATAATTTTAATTAAGAATAGTAAATTTTATTTAAATAAAACTCTTCGTTCCTTCATCTGCACGAAGTTTCTCAACAAGTTGACAATTTATTCAATATCAAATGATTTCAAAGAGTATTTGGGATCTAAATTTGAACTGAGTATAAGAAGTTGAACTGCCTTTTCGTTAAATTTACTATTTAATTCAGATAATTTTAAATCAAAATTTTAATTTTTCTTATCATGTAATTCTAAAAAACATATTCAAATCAAACAAAATCTTTTTTAATGTTATATATTATGTTATCTAATAATATTTTCTCCCTTCTTTCCTATTTTTTGTAATGTTCATATGCTTCCCCTTTTGATCTTTTTACTTTTTTTAGACTAATATTTCTAATCTAATAATTTTTATAAGCAATATTTCTAATCAAATCTTATTTATAATTTTGAATATTATCTTATCATCTCTAAATAAAAAAAATCAATATAAAAAAGGAAATAAATAAAAAAGTTAAAACTTATTTTTTGACAAAATAAAGATAAATAGCAAGAGTCATAAAGAAATACTTAAACACTACAATATCTACAAAATTTTTAGGGGACCGAAGTAATAATTCATGAGATATATTATACAGGACCTATATAGTTAACAAAAAGTTGAATTTTTTTTTTTGGGGCGTGGCCCCTGCCAGCCCCCCTTAGCTATGCCCCTACATGAGGGTATGGCTATTTTTTTTAACACGCGAGTATGAGAACATGTATTATAATACCATACATAAACCTTACTCATTGTCATATGAGTAAAAGAGTCTCATTTTTAAGACTAAACTCTCAAAATTAACATCTAAAGAGTTGATATGATTAATATCTTGGAATATATATTTTTTTAATAATAAATAAATATATTAAAATATGAATTATACGTGGAATTTAAATGAATAATTCCAATTCAATTATATAACATTATATATAATTAGTTTCAATTATGTGAAAGGACAATGTTTTAGACCAAACATCACCTTTGAAAAAATTATATAAACGTGCTGGAAAACATAGTAGAGGTCCCCACATAAATTTGAAAGATGGAAACAAAAATGATTAGTTCTTTTGACGTGTCGAATATAAACTGTATCATTTTACTGATTTTACAGAGAAGCTTTGAAAAAATTTATAATATATTTTTTTTAATCTCTCCCTCTCTTTCTAGTCCAATCTTTGGAGGATTGAAAGTTCTAAATCCATACATGTTAAAAACCAATTGACTCATTATAATTTTATTTTAATGCATAATATATCTCTTAAAATATAAAATATAAGTAAATAATAACTATAACTATAACGTATTTTGTATGTTTAATTTATCTCAAATTTGGTGTGTAAAATAAAATTATTAATATAACATTATTCAATAATGTAATTTGTCTAATTTGTATTTTATAAAAAATTGTTAAATGGAGCAATTTTAACAAAAATTACACTTGGAGTAATTGGATTTTCATCCTATATATACACACACATACATATAAACCGGTACTTCATTCCGGCAATTCACAGATCATTTGTTGCTATAATCATTAAATAAAAAATTATATATTATTAAATTATAACAATAAGAATTTCAATGATGTGCTGCCACATCATTTAATGAATGTGACACCTCATGTGTTATTAAATTCAATAAATGATGTGGCAGTACATCATTGAATGTTTGTATAAAATTTCTTTACACTGACATTGTATATCAATTAAACTCATATAAAAAATGTTATTATAAGTAATAACCTTTATGAAAATATTTTCTTAAAATGATTCTAACTTTTAACAAATAGAAATCATTTGAGTAATGAATAATTTATTATCGAATTTTAATCAAATATTATGTATTTACAATTTGGTAATATATTCACATAGTTAATCGAAAACTTCATTTTATTTTAATACGAGATCAAATCAAATTTGACTCTTCCTCTTTTAAATTTTTATTTTAACAAAAAGAATTGATTAGAAAAGAAAAGCATGAATTAGTTGTAACATGAAAAGAGGAAAATTTTATAAAATATGAAAAACAACTAACATTAAATATAAAAAAAATTATTTTGTCAAAAATATTTTAAGGTTACTAAAAATGAATTACAATATAAAAAATGTAAGTACTTAATATTTTATTTTAAAAATCATTTCTTTGATAAAAACTTATTTTATTGATAATTTTCATACATTAGTTTTCATATATATCTTTATTTAAATTAAAAATTTTAATTAAATATATATAATAAATTTTTTTATGATATAAAAAATGAATTATGAGATATTAAGACCGTGCATCGCATGGGCAGAATACTAGTATAGGATAAAGATCAAGCTACTTTAGGATTAACTATTGTCAAAGTTGTCCCGCTTAATAAATATTTATAAAATAAAATTTAACAAATCTAAACATTAAATAATATTATATTAATATTTTTATCATATACATCGAAATTTAAGTAAATCACATATATATATATATTAATTATTATATTATAGTTAATATTTAGTTATATTTTAATAAATATATTATGCATTAAAATAAAGTTCTGAATAAAAATAAATTGTGAATATATAGTTAACTGAATTGAGATTTATATGGATTTTTATAGAATTGATCTTTTCATTTGCATCTTTCTATCCTCGAAGATTGGATTGTCAAAATACTACTAAGAGGGTTAGAGAGTATGTATATATATATATATATATATATATATATATATATATATATTATAATTATTTTCAAAGCTTATCTGAAAAGTTGTACAGAATTCGACACATCAAAAGAACTAATTATTTTTGTTTTTATCTTTCAAATTTATGGGGACCTCTCTAATATGTACTATGTCGCCAGCACGTTTATTTTTTTAAGGTGATGTTTGGTTTAAAACTTTGACTCCACTTAATTCAAATTAATTACATAATGTTTATATAATTGAATTATGAATTATAATTACTCAATTAAATTCAACATATATTTCATATTTTAATATATTTATTTATTATTAAAAATAATTTTTTTCAAGATATTAATTATATATCAACTCTTTATATCTTTATATATTAATTTTGAAAGTTCATTTTAAAAAATAGACACTTCTACTCTCTCAAGTATCAAGTAAAATGTCACGTGTCACTTTTAAAATTTTTTTCTATTTTCTCTAGAGTGTGTGTCTTTTACACACATCCCTTACAAAAAAAGTAAAATCAACATTCTCTAAAATCTTTACCAATCACTTAAAAAATTGATATTAAGAAGAGTTTAATTGATATACAATGTCAGTGTAAAGAAATTTTACACAGACATTCAATGATGTACTGCCACATCATTTATTGAATTTAATAATACATGAGGTGTCACGTTCATTAAATGATGTGACAGTACATCATTGGATGTATGTGTAAAACTTCTTTACACTGACAGTGTATATCAATTAAATCTTTTTATATTAGCTCTTATTTTATTAAGAATATTAATAGATTTAGATTAGTACACGTTAACGAATATTATATTATAATAATTATAATAAATAATAATAGTACATACCAAACAGTGGTTGATCACAGTGGAAATGGATTGTGACTTCAAACGAACTTTACCTTCAAAGTGAAGAGTTAATTATAGAATCCTGGAGTCGCCACTCTTGCGAGGGCTTTACCTAATCACCCTTGACCTGAGGGTTAAACTCACGTCTATGTCTGTGGGGGATTACCAGTCAAAGACATAAAAAGCTAATTTATTTTTCATCAAAGTAATTTATTTTAACATATAATATGATTTTAAAATATAAGTAAAAGTACACTATTGGATTACATATCTGCAAATGTTCAAATTATCTAAAATTTGATATAGATGATCATGAAGGTAATGCAATATGATTCAACGGTTGGATCAATTAAATTCATATTTAAAAAAAAATAGGTGATGTAACTCTAAAAGTTTGACACCTAGTGTCAATTGATCATGTATTTACTTGATTACTTGTTAATTTACTTTTAAAATATAAGGAGACAGATAAATAAATAGCATGGCTTATCATTATTACAATATTGTAATAATCAAATTCAATTTTAAAATTCAATTTTTTATACTTCATAGAAATAATTATGCAATATAGGGGATACTTGTAAGTTTAATTATAAAATTAAAGAAAAAACACAAAAATAAAAACTAATTTGAACAAACCAATATTAAAATATTTTTCAATAAATTTTCTTTTAATTTTTATCTTTAAATTTATTGGTATTGAAATTAAAATTATTTTTGTCAGTTAAATTAAATTTGAAGAGATGTTTTAATTGAATTTTTTATTTTTTATATTTTTTTTTAAATTTTAAAATTCAAAGAGAAAAATGGAAATGAATATTAAACAAATATATGGTGATAAATGATTTCTAAAATATTTTTTTTGTTAGTTAAAGTGATTTATTAAATATATGGAAATATAAATTTTAAAATTATTTTATTTGTTATATATTTTTTTTATTTTCATAAAAATGTTTGTTTAATATATAAAATATTGGCTAGTTTAATTCTAAAATATGTTTTCACACCTAATTTTCCTTTTTATTTATCTTTTTCTTCTTTTCCTATCATATCGTTTATATCCTCTTTTTTTATTTTTTTTATATCTCTCTTTCTTACGCTTTTTACACCATAAAAATGTCTATGAGAGTTTTAATACATTTAAAAAAGAGTAATGATATTTTCACATTACATCTTTCACCTCCTCTCATTATTTTATTTTTCTTTATATTTCTTTTTTCACACACTTTTCACACTCAAAACAAATGGACTCTCAGAGTTTTAATATTCTTAAAAAAGAATAATGAGATTTTCATATTATATTTTCCACATTCTCTCTCTTCATTTTATTTTTTTATATCTCTTTTTTCTCTACATTGCTCACGCCCAAACACCCAAACAAATAGTCTGTCAAAGTTTTAAGACTCTTAATAAAGAGGATGATATTTTCACATTCCTTTATTATAAGACTCTTCCAATTGTTTCACACCGTTTAAGAAAAATTAGTTAATGCATTGTTTTTTTTTTAAATTATAGCATTCCAAATATACCTCTATTTAAAGGTTACTACATTGATCAATCAATAATAAAAAGCATTCATATCAAACTACTATTTTAAAAGAACCCAACTCATCTTTCACATTTTCTCTCTTCATTATTTTTTCTTTATACC
The DNA here is from genome assembly GCA_026901365.1 of Sesbania bispinosa. Taxonomy (NCBI): domain Eukaryota; kingdom Viridiplantae; phylum Streptophyta; class Magnoliopsida; order Fabales; family Fabaceae; genus Sesbania; species Sesbania bispinosa. Next base: position 481,377 of record QLOH01000338.1, read on the forward strand.
CCTTATTCCATACACTTCTCACACCCCAAAAATTGATTGTCAAATTTTTACTACTCATAAAAAAGTAATGATATTTTCACATACATTTTTCACCTTCTCTCTCTTAATTTTTTTCTTTATATTTTTTTCCTTAAATTTCTCATACAAAAAAATTGACTTTCAAAGTTTTAATACTCTTAAAAAATTGGAATGATATTTTCACATTCCTTTACTATACATTTTCTTTCACACCCATTACAACAAAACTTACTTTTAACGGCAATTATTATGCATTTTAGCAGCCATATGAATAGCCGCTAAAACTTTTACCGGCAATCATCCATTAGCTGGTGTATTGAATGTCGGTAAAAGCTTTACCAACCATTATAAAGAGTGCTGGTAAAAGCCCATGGAATGGCCGGCAAAAACATTGGCCTTTTAGCGGCAATTTTAATGGCCATTAAAATTGGTTTACATTATAAGTCATTAAAAGTTTTATAGTTAATTCATAGCGAATTCCTATCTAAAATGCATTATAAAATACTGTCATAAACTCCTGGCTCCAATATCAGGTTACGAAAGTAATATCATCTAAATATTATATAATATATGATTAAAGAATATATGCAGGAGTTGCAGACAATGTTAGGAAAATTACTGTGTAAGTCAAGTAAATCTAATAGATTCATAAACTCCTAGCTCCAACGTCAAGTTAAGAAAGTTAATATCATTTAAATATTATAGAATACATGATTAAAGAATTATGCAGGAGTTGCTGGCAATGTTAGGAAAATCACCGTGTAAGTCAAGAACTAAATCTAATAGATTCTATGAACTATATATATATATATATATATATATATATATATATCATTTTCTATTCTCACTAAGTGAACCAACTGTGCTTCACCAACACTACTAGTAGCATCTTTCAACCTTTTCACTACCACCATTGTGCCATTCCAAGCTTCCCCTGATAAACATTGCCAAACCCTTCAACACCAAGTATATTCTTGCAGCTGAAATTATCCGTTGCATGTTGGAGCTCTTTGAAAGTGAAACTTTTAAAATCTCCTAAACTAACAACTTCCTCTTCCTTATAATCTGCAACAATGCCAAAATAAAAAATAATATTCTAATAATACCAATCTTGTACCACATAATCCAAGAACAATTGTTCTGATGCTACTAGCCACTGATATACAAGATGGCTCCATGATGTAGTTTCTTTCTATACCAAAAGAGCCCAAAAAACAGGACAACAAGAGAAACACAACTAAAGCTGAGCCTAAGTACAACTGCTAGTTTTTTGGACTTGTGTTTTCCTATAAATAGAAATTTAATACAGGTTAAAAACATTGTGTAAAGTAAAGATGAGGAACCGATGTAGAGGGGTGGATGTAACAGGGGCCTACCTTCTGATGATGCTTGAAAGAAAGGAATGGACATGAAGGTTGTTTATCCAGAGCAACCTTCGGTAGAGCTGCTTCCACAAATCAATGGGTTCCCTTAATACTACAGAAGTAACAGTGAATTAAGGCAAAAGCAAAGTTGAAACATAAAGTATACCATATTTGAATGACCTGGCTGGAAACTTGGGAAATGGTTCATCGAGATTGTTACACCTGAATTAAAAGAGAGCAAACTAATTCATCAAACCATTCAAACAACAGAAAGTGGCTAATTGTGTCTTATTAAACATTGAAAAGGACAAATTAGGTTGCGAAGATGCTATGATTCTTACACTTGTCAAAATATGTTAGATTTCCAATCGCTGCACATACCAATTATTTTTTTAAAAAAGAATGGAGTAATATTTTATGGGGGAAGAAAGAAGAACTAACATGCCTATAACAAGGTAATCAAGAGAGTAAGTAATCATGGTCGACTAAGTATTCGTCCCAATTGCTTAACACACTGTCTGGATTATTCAGACTTCAGAGCTTCCTTTATGCTCATCAAAGCCTCCACTGCAAATATTATTATTATTATTATTATATATAATCAATCAATTAACAAAACCTTAAATAACATGGCATAGGAAGTAGTTATTGGTATGTGAATCAATGAATGTCTAACAACTTCAGTCTACAAAAAGAGATCCTGTTAGGAGTAACATAACCATACTTCTAATGAATTATTAGGCACTACAAGTAAACCAGAAACACTAATTAATAACTTCAAAATAAGAGTATATCCAAATGATAAAAGTGTGAGAGCTGACCAGTGGCCCATTATTTTTTCATATGGTCCTGAACTATATATGATTAAATTGCCAGCATACTTATGGCCACCAACATGAGAACATGCCATAACAGATATCTGATCTTTCAATCCACGGAGTCAAATTTCCCCATTTAGCTTCTCTTTGCTAGCCCACAAAACCGCACCTTCTCTTTTTAACATCAAGAAATATATTCATGAGAACCAATCTACCTAAATATAATAATATATGTATTAAGCTTCCTAAACTCACCAAAACTAGACAACAAATCTTTCAATAATTCATTTCAGTGATCATAATTAAATACTGGAATTAGAAATTATCCTATAGAAATCATAGTATCTTATCCTGCAAAAATAAATAAATACCATATATTGTTAATCAATAAACATTGCATCTCAATGAAAAAAATACTTACATTAATACATATTACATATAAATTACACAAAATTCTTAGTTAAATTAAATAGCCAAACTAGATTTACAATTAACCAGAGTCATGTACTGTACCTGAGCAGAACAACAAACGCAGTAAGTTGAATCTACTCTGCCTAAAAGTACCTAAGTTCTCTAAATATAAGAGATGAAGAATGGAAAATAAGCAAGGATTAGAGAGAATCGTGAGTACCTTGAGGGAGAATGAAGGAAGAATCACGAGTTAAGAGGTGAATCGCAGAGAATGAAATCAAGAACACAACAGAATCGCGAGAATGTGAAATGAAAATTCAGATTTCTAAAAGAAATTGCAGGGGGAAATGAAGATTAAGAAGAAGGAAAAAAAAAAGGTTAGGGTTCTAAAAATGATTGGATTTTAGGATCTGATTTATCGAACGATGTAGGGAAAGATAAGCATGGCTGCAGTGGTTGACAGCTTTCGCAAAGGAAAAGGATGAGGGTATGGAGCCGGGGTGTGCACATTCACCTTGTTTGCTTAATTTCACGCCGTAAATCAAAAATGAAAAAGAAACGAGGGAAATGAAATAGGTAACTCAAATGAATATCAATTGTACGGGCAATACTTATTCGCCAGTATTAAATGACTTTTTTTTTTAAATTATGGTAATCAGATTATAGCCGCTAAATAATTGCCACTAAAACCTCATTTTGTCGTAGACTCGTAGTGACCTTATTTTTTTTCAATCTCTCTCTTCTTTTTTATAACATCAAAATATTATTTTAAATGAACTAAAAATAATAAAAAATTATTTTCATCAATGAATTGTTAAAAATAAAGTAAGAAATATTATAGATGAGTATGCATAAGTGAACTTTATAATTTGATCTCTCTCTTCTTTTTTATAACATCAAATTATTATTTTAAATGAACCAAAAACAATGAAAAATTATTTTCATCAATGAATTGTTAAAAATAAAATAAGAAATATTATAGATGGGTATGCATAAGTGATCTTTATAATTTGATTTCAAAATTTAAAAAATGAGAGATGAAAAACGGATGGGACACAAAGTTATGTGACAAAACTTCTTTTCCAATACTTAAGCAAAATTTATTAAGAATTAGTCATTTTAAATATTGTAATAGTATAGATATATCAAAAAGTAACACAAAAACCTTCCATAAATGGCAATAAAAAAATTAAGAGACCCCAATGAATAATGAAAAAAAAACTTCTCAAATATAATAGTATAGATATACACACATACAACTATTACTATATTTCAGATAATTCATGAAAAATAAATATATAATTTTACAAGATTTTATTTGGTGTAATGCATGAAAAATTCATTTGTTTTTTATTATTATATATTTAACTATATATTTTAAATATATATTTTTTAAACGGATAAATATAAATAAATATGAAGCATATGTTGAATTTAAAATGAATAATTTGAATCTGACGTGCCGTTGTATAATTAATTTTTATTAGGAATTTGATATGACTCCTTATATTAAAAAAGATAAATATTTTGAATTTAAACTATTAATTCACAAATAAAAATAAAAAATATTATTTACCAATTAATGTTTTATATAATTTTAAAATTATTACATCCTTCTATATAAAGATGTATGAAAAACATTCATTAAATTACGTAATAATATATTATTAGATATTAGTGTATAAGTTTTATACATTAATAATTCATAGTAATTAAAATATAGATTTAAAAATATATTTCCCAAAATAAATATATAAAGTTAAAAAAAGTTTAAATAAACGTGCTGGCAAACATAGTAGAGGCCCCCCATAAATTTGAAAGATGGAAACAAAAATGATTAGTTCTTTGATATGTGGAATTTAAACTGTATTACATTTGTTCCTATTTAATTGTCCATTTTGACTAAAAACATATATTAAGGAATGTAATTATTACTCTTATTTTCATGGAAATAAATTTTAAACTTTATATCTTATCCTTTTATCTCTCTTATTACTATTGACTCTCATTAATTTTAAATAGTGAGTCATTTATTAACATAAGTGTACAGTGGAGAAAAGTGTATTTATTAGTTCATTGAGTTTATAACTGGACAATTAAATGGAAACAAATTTTTTCTTTAAAAATAAACAGTTAAATAGAAACGGAAATAGTATATTTTTCAAATATGCTTTGAAAAACTTTATAATATACTTTTTTAATCTCTCCCCCTCTCTCACTAGTATTTTATCAATCCAATCCTAAAAGTTCTAAATGAAAAATCCATACAAATTAAAAACTAATTGACTATTTATAATATTATTTTAAAATTTTTGGTGCGTAAAATAAACATATCAATATAACATTATTCAACATTTTAATTTGTTGAGTTTGTATCTATAAATAATTGTTAAGCGAAGCAATTTTAACAAGAGTTATACTTGGACAAATTTGATTTTCATCCCATACATACATATATACATACATACCGGTACTTTATTGTGTGCAATTCACATATCATTTGTTTCTATAATTATTAATTAATATATATATATATTTTTAAATCACAATGATAAGTATTTCAATTTAAATTGAAAAAAGAATTTAAAGATTAGAATAATAAATGTTCATTTCTTAATATTAATTTTTTAAGTAATTAACGAATATTTTATAGAATGTTAAAAAGTTTTTGTAAAGAATGTGTGTGAAAGACACATGCTCTAAGGAAAATAGTTAGAAAACATAAAAAGTGACACGTGACTTTTTACTTGAGAGAGTAGAAGTGTGTCATTTTCTAGAATGAACTCTTATAATGAATATATAAAAAAGATATTATTAATATCTTAAAATATATATTTTTAACAGTAAATAAATATATTAAAATTATGTAGTTAATTTGAATTATGTGGAGGGCAATTTTTTAGACCAAACATCACCTTTAAAAAAAAACGTGCTGGCAAACTTAGTACAGGTCCCCCCATAAATTTGAGAGATTAAAACAAAAATAATTAGCTCTTTATTTGGTGAAAAAAATGATTAGTTCTTTTGATATGTCGAATTTAAACTGTACAACTTTTTAGATAGAAAATCATTATAACTAGTATATATATTAACCTACGTAATACCTGGATAAATATATATTTTATATAATTAAAATTAAACTTTTAATAAATTAATATTTTTAAAATAAAAAATATAATAACTTTACACAATTATTCAATTTTAAATTATAACTATATGAAAATAATGCTAAAATATATATAAAAGTTGATAATAGAGATGAAGATTTAAGAGAGATGAAGAGACCAAGACACTAGTGCAAAAAGGGTCTTTTATGACGGTTAAAATTGGCTTTTTACGACGGTTATACAATTGTCGTTGATCCAGGCGTCGTAAAAAATTGAATTTTTTATGACGTTTCACAACCGTCGTTAACCGTCATTGTTTCTTACATATACAACGACGGTTTGTGGTCACAACCGTCGTGGAAAGTCAGTCAAATAAAGGCCAACTGATGACTTTTTTACGATGGTTAGGTCAGTAACTGTCATGGAAAGTATGAAACCACGATGGTTCCAACCACGACGGTTCCTGACCTAACCGTCGTAAGTGAAGCTTGATGTGCCATGATAAATGGCTCGTCCTCATATCCAATCTTCCGAAAGTCGACCAAGGTCATTACAGATTCGTCGATTTTCACACCACTCTTATTGTCAACCCATTTACACTTGAAAACAGGAACTGTAAACTTAGTGTAACCCACCTCTTGTAACATCCTAAAAATTGTAGGACATATAAATAAAATAAAAGAAAAGGAAGAAATAATAGTATTATTATTTTTAATAATATTAATTAATTAAAATAAGAGGAATAAATAATAGAATTAGTAATATTAGTATTTTATTAGTAATGTTTTAATTAAAGAAGAATAAGTTGGTTGAGAGTGGGTCCATCCTAATTAAGTATTTATTTAAGGAGGGGTTCTCAATTCACCCTAATCCTTATTCTTCAAAACATCTGAGAGCGAAACCTTAAGGAGGGGAGAAGCGACTTCGCAAGGGGAATGTGCTGCAGAGTAATCATCAAGAGCAAGCATACCGTTTGCTGTTTGATCTTCACCTCTAAGGTACGGTGGGGGAAAGGGTGTTGCTTGTATGTGCATGTGGGAGTGCTTGGGTAGTGAGGGCAACCATAGGGAGATTGATGAGGTGCGTCCATTGTGCGGAGTTCCAAGTCATGATCCTTGGGATGAGGTTGATGAGGTTTGGCGTGCATGATGATAGATGAACATGCATTGCATTTAATGATGATATTGAATTATATTATGATGTTATGAGAATTATTGATGATATGAGTATGATGTGTTGAGTGTGGAGAATGTGTCTGATGTTTTATTAAGTGTGATTTATATAATTGTGATGAGGTAATATATTTGATAATAAAGGTGTAATATGCTTTGAGTATACTATTACTTGATGAGAATGATGATTATATGTGGGTGAGGATAGGGTAGCCTCCTATGTGTATGTATGAGTTGGTATTCTTTTCCTCACCGTTACACTGTGGTTAATTTTACAGGTGATGATGATGACACGACTAGTGTCGAGTATTGATTGAAGGGAGTGTCGCTCTGATACTTGTGACATCAGGGCATATTATTGGGGTTTTATTTTATGACTTATTTTATGTAAACATTTTAAGTGCCTTACATGGCTAGTAAGATATTTTGATGTTGATACTTGATATTCCCCTGCTTTAAGTATTTTGAAAACTGTTGACTTCTATTTCTATTTTAAACGAGTTGACTTTGAACTAAATGACATTTTAAACGATGAGAAATGTGAACCTTTTTACCCGTTGTGGGATACTACTTTTCTATATTTCGATTTATCGATTGTATAAGAGTTTGGGGTAGAAGGGTGTCACACCTCCCAAATCTCTTCTATTACACCATAGTACGACATTGTTCCAATAACTGGGTTTCGATCCTTTGATGAAGAGAATTGCATGGACTATGCCTCTAAAGTGACTCCATTATTTTGCACTGTACTTTTGTTATCCACAGACTTTGTGGAGAACATACAATTATTGGTTTAATATCCAGTGCAAGCTAATACATCAAAGTTCAGCCTATGTGCTAGCCATGTCAATGTTTCAGATGCGGTAGGATCTTTCATGATTTCATTTTTAAACCAAGCCATAAAAGACCTGTTATGCTCCTTCAACACCCACTTCTTTGGTTGTCTTGGGTTCTTGTCCTTCACAAAGGCTTTGTGAGCAGCTATGTAAGGTAGTACCTCATCGGTGTTATTTAATATGTACAAATGTGCTAGAATGATTTCTTCACGAGATTTGGTCACCATGTGAGCACCTACTTGTGGATGGTCGGTTGTTCCAACATTTTGCAGGAAGTCCTATAGGTTTTGCTTTGGACAAGTACTCGGTACAAAACTCAATAGCTTCTTCTGCAATGTACCTCTCTACAATAGAAGCCTCGGGGCGATACTGATTCTTCACATATCCTTTCAAAATCTTCATGTACCTCTCAACTGGATACATCCATCTTAGATAAACCGGTCCGCACGATCTACCTTCTCTAACCACATGAACAAGCAAATGCACCATGATGCCAAAAAAGGACGGAGGAAAAAACATCTCCAACTGACACAAAATCACAACAATGTCTTCTTCAAGTTGGTCCAACTTCTGAGGGTCAATGACTTTACTACAAATAGAATTGAAGAATGCACACAATTGAGTTATAGTATGCCTCACATTTTTTGGCAAGATGCCACGAATAGACACAAGCAGTAATTGTTGCATAAGGACATGACAATCATGAGATTTTAACCCAACTAGTTTCATTTCCTTCATTGATACAAGGCTCTTGATATTTGAAGAGTATCATTGTGGTACCTTCACACCTTTTAAACATTCACAGAAACTAATCTTCTCCTTTTTGGACAAGGTGTAGCATGCTGGGGGCAAATATGTGCGGTTACCTATCTTCGCTGGAGCCAACTTCTCTCGTATATTCATTTCAAGCAAGTCTAAACGAGCATTCACTCCGTCCTTTGTTTTCCCTTTAATATTGAGAAGCGTTCCAATCAAGCTATCACAAACATTTTTCTCCACGTGCATGACATCTATACAGTGTCTAACATGTAATTTGCACCAGTATGGGAGATCAAAGAAAATGGACCTCTTCTTCCATATCCCCGGGACAACTGTCTTTTCTTTCCGCTTTCCAAATACGACATTAATGTCTTTCACCTTTTCGTAAATCTCCACACCTGTTAACGGAGTCGGTGCTATCCCATCCTCCGGATATCCATTAAAAGCCTTCCTCAATCTTCTATATGGGTGATGCCTTTTCTAGAATCTCTAATGACCAACATATACTGTCTTCCTTCCATATTTCAATTGCTGATGGAATGTGCCCTCTTCACACACAGGATAGGGATGGCAATTGAGCGCAAGCCCTATGGGTACCCGCAAAAATTACCCGCAATGGGCAGGGTAAAAACCCGCAAAGCGGGTATGGGCGCGGGTACGGGCAAAAGCCCGCATTTTTTCATGGGGACGGGCGCGGGTACGGGCACTTTGATGCCCAGCCCGCCCCATACCCGCACTCATATATATACTTATTTAACAAAAAATTCCATATATACTTATATATATAGAGATATATTAATTTTATTAAAATATCTAATATATTTATACATATTTTTAAAACTAATATATATATATATATAATATTACAAATTAAAATATATTTTTATAACTATCTATTTGTGTTTTTTTTTACTTTATAATATATGACTAATTAATGTTAATAATAATTTTTTACAGATCTTGAAGAATTCTAACACATGATATCCAAGTTTATAAAATAGTGTGATGTGAAGTATATTGTAATATTTAATAAATATTTTGAACTTTAGATCATTTGTAGTGTTTTAGAACATCAACATATTGTGTTTCAATATAATTAAATTGTTGTATCACTGATATGTAAAAATTATGTTTGGACGATTTTCGAGTAACTTTTTCAATTAAGATATAGTTTTCTTAAATTAATATTTTTTTAATAAGTTGTTTATTTTTTACTTAATAAAAGTGCGGGTAACGGGCGCGGGTACGGGCATATAGGTGCCCAGCGGGTACGGGGACGGGCACTGAAGTTACTGCCCACGCGGGTACGGGCTTTTTTTGAAAACGCGGGTACGGGGACGGGCACTGTGGTACCCTGCCCAGAGGGTACCCATTGCCATCCCTAACACAGGACAAGCTTTATGCCCCTTAACACTATAACCCGACAAGTTCCCATATGCAGGAAAGTCATTGATGGTACAAAAGAGCATTGCATGCATCTTGAAAGATTCTTTGGCAAACCCATCATAGACTTCTACCCCCTCATCCCATAGCAATCTCAAATCTTCTATCAATGGACTGAGATAAACATCAATGTCATTTCCAGGCTGACGTGGACCAGAGATCATCACAGACAACATCATATATTTGCGCTTCATGCACAACCCGGGAGGTAAATTGTAAACAACTAGCAAAACAGGCCACGAACTATGATTAGTACTTAAATTTCCAAATGGATTTATTCCATCTGACACTAATCCAAGCCTAAGATTCCTTGGCTCGTTCCCAAATTCTGGAAACTCATCATCAAGGTTCTTCCACTGTAAAGAATCAGCGGGATGGAGAAGCATTCCATCACATATCATCTCATCCGTATGCCATTTAAGGTTCTTAGCGTCATTTGGATTGGCAAATAGACGCTTAAACCTTGGAATTATTGCAAGATACCATACAACCTTTGCCGGGGGACCCTCCTTTGTGACTTCATCAATAATGTCTTGATCATTGTCTTTCACCTTGTATCGGGATAACCCACACTTGGGACATTTCTTCAATCTTTCATAGTCTTTTCTGTATAAAATGCAATCATTAGGGCATGCATGAATCTTTTTATACTCCATAACCATCGAACACAATATCTTCTTCGCCTCATAATTACGATTAGGTAGTGTATTCCCTTCAGGAAGCATGTCAGTTAGCAACTGAAGCAACTCAGTGAAGCTTTTATCAGACCACCCATTCAATGCCTTCAAATTCATCAATCTTAACACCGCTGACAATCGTGTGAATTTTGTTTACCCCGGAAACAACGGAGTCTCGGCATCACTACACATATCTTCATACAGACAGGCTTCTGCAAATCTGTCCACACCGACATCGCGAATCATGTCTTCCACTCGGTCCTCCATGCGGTCCTCCATGGTTGAATGAGAATACTCTGGCGTTGGGACCTCATCATCATATGGCATATCTATCACTTCACCATGCCATATCCATTTTGTATAACTTTATAATACCATCACACAGAAGATGCTCCCTGATGTCTTTCTCATCCAGTCTTCCTCCATTCAAACAATTTACGCATGGACCCCTAAACCTTCCTCGTGCGTCGGCACTACTAGCAACATTACGTCGCGCAAATTGTAGAAATTCTTCCACTCCTCTCTCATACTCATCAGTGATGTGTCGACCACTCATCCAACTTCGATCCATATCTGCTTTCTGTACGTTCGTGAACGACACTCCATTTATTCAACATTATGCATGTTTATCTCACTTTTTTTATTCAAAAGTGTGGCCCTATCCCATTCAAGAAGATTCACTTTTTCTTAGTTCATTATTGTGTAAATTTTTATTCTCATTTCATCAAATCCACAAAATTTCGGCAGCATTTCGCATTGGTCTTCGGGTGACACGAAATGAAAGTGGTGAACCACAATCAAATATGCACCCGAAGAACAACACAAATGCAATGAACCGAAATTTCATGAATTGTATGAAATGATTATTAAAATTTACTTACTAATGAGCTATAAAAAAGTGATTAATCTTCCCAAACTGTCCATCCGGACAATTCAAGATTCAATAAATTGACTACAAAACTCTCTCCTTTTGTTATTATAACAAAGATGTACGAATAAAACAATTCAAAATGGAGGAAGTACTATAATCTCTATATTGAATCTCAAACGAGAAACTAAGGTTCACTCAAGTAATGCATCAAGAAAATAAAATAAGGCAAAACATATAATTACATTAAAAGAATAAACATAAACAAAGGCAAAAACTATTTCTTCACATCACTCCTCATTTTAAAAAATATCAAATCTTATTGTTTCTATATATCATTTACAATAGAACAAAATAAGACTAAAAATAACACTCAAATGAAGATTGAAATAAATGAACATCGTTTAACTATCTAAGAAAGGCTAATGATATTATTAACTATTTAACGCACAGAAAAATAACACTCAAAGAATTTTCTCACAACTGTACAATTTGTAAGATCAATGTTCTCCCCTCCCCCCCACTCTATTTTCTGCAAGATAGACCAGTTTAAAACAATCCTTGATTCATGCCACCAATGACCAAACTTTTCCCAAGCATGTAACATCAAATTATCAATCCAAATCACTAACTAGCATAGTTGTCCTTACTCTCCTTCATAAGTGTATTTGCAAGATCAATGTTCAGTCAAGGATATCTATCGATTACAAGCAATTAAACTCAGTTGAAAACACTCTGGAAAATCATGCACAAGAGACGAACAGGGGAGAACAACGTTGAAGACGAACAGTTGTGTGAACTTACCTCTGCCAGTTGCGTGAAGGGACCTCGGCGGCGTCACAGCGGAGCCCTGGGCAGCGGCACCAACGGTGGGAGAGGGAGAGCCTCACGGTGGGGAAAGGGAGAGGTGCTTGTGTGTGTGTGAGAGAGAGAGAGAGCGACGGTGCTTGGGGAAGAGAGAGAAAGGGACGGTGCTTGGGGAAGAGAGAGAAAGGGACGGTGCTTGGGGAAGAGATAGTGAGGGACGGTGCTTGGGGAACTTAGAGAGAGGGACGGTGCGACGCTGTGTGAGAAGAGAGGGTCTCCTCTAGGTTATACAGGACAAACCATGACGGTTCCAAGGATACCCGTCGTGGTTTCTAAGATTTACTTCTACACCGCTCGGGTTTTTCTTTTAACCCCACCCACGCTAAAACAATTGTACTATCTGCACCCCGTTTTTACCTTCAACACCACTTTTCCACGACGGTTAAGTAAACAATCGTCGTCAATTGGGCTTACTTTTTACTTTTGCACCCCACCTATTTTTACTTCCTGCACCCCTCTCTTATCCAGGTCACAATTTACTCGGTACACCCCTTATTTTACTCCTCACAGCACCACTTTTCAACGACGGTTGTTGGACAACCATTGTTATAAACTGACTTATTATTTTTATTACTATTCAACGACGGGTGTAGTTACAACCGTCGTGAAAACAGTTTTCTACGATGGTTCAAACGGAACCGTCGTTGTTTGTTATGCAGAAATTTTAAAAAATGCCACCACGTCATTATTAATGACGGTTGCAGCACAACCGCCGTGCCTTTTTTATTCACATAAGATGTATTTATAAAAATAAATGAGAGTTAATAAAGGAAACTAAGTAACATACAATTGTACAATATATTTTCAAGATCATTCATTCTATTAAAAGAAAAAGGTATGTTATATCAAATCAAATTAAATATGATGGACTTCCACCATATCTTAATTATTTATAACAAATATTGGTTAATATTTTATTTTCAAAATCTAATTTACATTATTATTTGATGATAAAATATATTTAAATTAGATAAAATCATAATAATAAAAAAAGATTTATATTAAAAATAAGGACTGTAATAAAAAATGATTTGACAAGATTTTGAAAATATTAATAATTTCAAATTTAGAATTAATATTTATTAGCATTTAAAAATTCAAATAGTAAGAGAGAATATTATTATTAAGAGTTGAGAGGGGAATCTCACTCTCGCAAGTAGTGTGTAGAATTCACCCTCCAATGAGAGGAGTGAGAGAATTCTAAAAAAACATTTAGAGGGAGAGTAGAGTGAGTGAGTGTCTAACTCTCCAAACTAAGTTCTCAAAATTATAATATAGAGAGTTGATATACATTTTTTTACTCTCAATATCTATGAATGTTTGATTTATCTAAATTTCTTTGTGTATGATGAAGATACTAATTGTGGTGAGGTAGGTTCAGAGGGTTTGTTTTCTGTTGGTTCAGAAGGTTCAGAGGGTAGGTTTTCTATTTGTGGAGGTGGTGATGGTTGTTTTAGAGGTGAAGATGGTTGTTTTTCAGGTGATAGACATTTTGGTGAAGGTTGTGGTGAAGGTTGAGATGTTGGTTGAGAGGGTTGCTAAGGTGTTTGTTTTTCTGGTGAGGAGGGTGGTGAATGAGTTACATTATCAAATCTCACCTTAATTCTCTTGTAGGGAGGCTTGGTTACCTCAGACTCTTTTGCCTTTGCTTCCTTCTCTTCCTTCTCCCTTTGTGCTTGTTTTTCTTCCCTTTTTCTTTTAAAATACTCATGTGCCTTGACATAATTTTGGTATTTCCCAGCCATATCTTCTGCTTCCAGCTGAGAGGTAATGCTTCTAGTCACCCTAGATTCAGGTGCAGTCTGAAGTAGTTTGCTTTTGGTCTTCCTTCTCTGAGGTGCACTTGACCTCTTCCTTTTCTTTGCACCCTCAGTTATGGTTGCTTGCCTATTATCTTCAGCATAGGCCAATTGTGAAGCAATAGCAAGAGCTCTATCAGTCTTTTCTTGCTCTGCTTTCTTCTCCAGCTCCTCCTGCTCCAAGGCAGTAGCCAATGCTGCCACCTGAATGAGTTCAGGATCAGATGGGCAAGCAGCCAATGGCTCAGCTACAACTGCATCAGTTTCATCTGCCTCTTGAGCCTGTCCTTCCATTTCAGAAGTAGGTTGTGGAGTCTGTACAGGTTCAGACAACTGACCCACAATTTCAGATGGCCTTTGTGATGCCTTCTGAACAGGTTCAGACACCTGACTCTGCACAGATGCAGATGCTACCTTAGCAGCACTCCTTACAGGTAGCTTCTTCAATTTTGCTTGAGGAGAGGGTTTTGATGGCTTGAACTCATGCCTCCTTATGTCTCCTCTGAGTTCATTCTCAAGAACCTCCATTGTTGTCTTCCTTCTTGCAACTTTCTCAAGAAGAAGGCTCTCCTTCGTGGACGGAGAGGGAGGTCTTGGAGTCAGCTTCACTCCCATGCTCTTGAGGTTTGATTCACCAAACACAGGTTGTGAAAGGCGATCAAAAAGCCTCTCAATGGGGACTTTGAAATGCAGCAAGATCTTGGTGATGATGGTATTGTGAGGGAAGCTCCCAGCCGAATCTCTGAGCCTCTTCTGCATGTGGTACATTATGATGTTGGGGAGGTTCACCTTCTTCTTCTGCAGTAGGTGAATCAGACAAAATCTCTCCAACTCAGAAACATGGTTTCTGCTTCCACTCTTAGGGATTACAGAGCACCCTAAGATGGCATGCAAAACCCTAGCCTTGTCTGACATATGCTTTGCGTCCAAACTTACTGGTTCAGAGGTGCCATACAGAAACTCTGTGAACTGCTTCTGTCCACCATTTCTTGCTTCCCAGCCATGAGTGAATACAGCTCCTTCAGTCCTGACCTCACAGATGTGAGTAAGTATATCTTCATCAACAAAGACAGGGACACCTCGTACTGTGGCCTTGATGCTAGTGTAGATACCCTGAGGATTGGGTATTCCTCTGGCAGTAGCCTAGAAATCCAGCACACTCTGCTCATGCCATTGTGTCAAGTTGTGATTGAAGTACGGAGTCCACCCAACTGCATCGAACTCAGCAAATAAGTTCATTCCCAGAGATTGAAGATCCTCCAGGACTACACCCTTAGTCTTCACGATGTTGCTTCCAGCAGATTTCTTAGGAGTCATTGAAGAGTTTTCTCAGGAACTTTGAGAGAGAGAGAAAAAAATTGCTTGTAGAAGAAGGATCTCAAAAGGTGAATATAGAATAGTGAACGGTGAAGTTCTGTGACTCGCTAGCTTCTGTATTTGTAGACCCATGAAGTAATGATGGCATGTACTGGCTGCGCGAGCATAGGAAAATGTGCGAAGTGTAAGAGACAAAATAAATGGAATTAAACTGTCTCAGAAAGCCACGTCATTTGTTTACTTCAGACAAGTGACAGATTTCAGACACCCATATAGATTTCAGACAACCTAAAATTTCAGACAAGTCACTTGTTTCAGGCAAGCTGAAATTTCAGACACATCATTTTCAACAGATCAAATTACACACAATCAAAATGCATGTATGTTTAGATTATTTCTAATGAACTTAAATCTATCTTCAGTCAGAGGTTTTGTGAATATATCAGTCCATTGATGCTCTGTATCAATAAATTGAATATCAAAAACGCCTTTCTGAACATAGTCTCTAATGAAATGATGTTTTATTTCTATATGTTTAGCCCTAGAATGTTGAATGGGATTTTTAGACAAATTAATAGCACTTGTATTATCACACAAAACAGGTATAGCAGATATAGTAATGTTAAAATCTTCTAACTAATACTTCACCCATAACAGTTGTGAGCAACAACCGGCTGCTGAGATGTATTCTGCTTCAGCTGTTGATAAGGCAATTGTGCTTTGCCTTTTGTTTGACCAGCTGATCATATTTTCTCCAAAGAAATGACATCCACCACTGGTGCTTTTTCTTTCCATTTTGTCTCCAGCAAAATCAACATCACAGTAACCTATTAACCTGCAATCCTTACTTTTCTTATAGCACAGACCAAGATTAGTAGTACCTTTAAGATATCTGAAAATTCTTTTTACAGCTTTGTAGTGAGTACTCCTTGGATCAGATTGAAATCTAGCACACAGACATACACTGAACATTATGTCAGGTCTGCTTGCTGTTAGATACAATAATGATCCAATCATTCCTCTATACAAAGTTTGATTCACTGGTTCTTCCTTCTCATCTTTATTTAAGGATGAGAGGGATGCATTGGAGTTGACATGGGTTTGCAATCATTTAAGTTAAACTTCTTAAGCATTTCCTTTGTATATTTTTCTTGATGGATCCATATACAGTCAGAATCTTGCTTAATCTGAAGTCCTAAGAAAAATTTTAGTTCACCCAGTAAACTCAGTTCAAACTCTGATTGCATTAACTCTGAAAATTCCTTGCATAATGAAGAGTCAGTTGAACCAAAGATAATGTCATCAACATATATCTGAACAAGTATAAGATCTTTGTTAGACTGTTTTCTAAAAAGAGTTGTATCCACTTTTCCTCTTTCAAAACCATTTGAGA
The DNA here is from genome assembly GCA_026901365.1 of Sesbania bispinosa. Classification (NCBI taxonomy): domain Eukaryota; kingdom Viridiplantae; phylum Streptophyta; class Magnoliopsida; order Fabales; family Fabaceae; genus Sesbania; species Sesbania bispinosa. Next base: position 498,226 of record QLOH01000338.1, read on the forward strand.
TTAGAAAACTGCTCAATCTGTCATACCAAGCTCTTGGGGCTTGTTTCAGACCGTAGAGAGCCTTTTTGAGTTTGAAAACATGTTCAGGAAAAGCAATATCTTCAAAACCAAGGGGTTGTCTAACAAAGACTTCTTCTTCAATGAGACCATTGAGGAAGGCACTTTTAACATCCATTTGATATAACTTGATGCCATTATTTACAGCATAAGATAAAAGAATTCTAATTGCTTCTAACCTGGCCATTGGGGCAAAGGTTTTAGTGAAATCAATACCTTCTTGTTGGTTGTATCCTTGAGCAACTAATCTTGCCTTGTTTCTGACTACCTTGCCTTCTTCAGACAGCTTGTTTCTGAACACCCATTTGGTTCCAATAATAGTTTTCCCATGGGGTTCAGGAACAAGGGTCCAGACATCACTCCTAGCAAACTGATTCAGCTCTTCTTGCATGGCTAAGATCCACCCTTCATCATGCAGAGCTTCATCAATGTTCTTTGGCTCTATTTCAGACAGGAGAGCAAGATAATTCAGATTCTTGAATTTTGATCTTGTCTTAACTCCTTCTGAAGTGTTGTCAATGATTTGCTCTTTAGGATGATGTGATTTGTATTTCCAATCAGATTTCTGAGGAGGTATCAAATATGTTTGTTCTGTCTGAGACTCAATATTTGTCTGAAGAGGTATAGTAACAGTAGGTACTTTAGACAGCTGCTCATCCTTCAAGCTGCTGTGGTCATTCAGCTCCATTCCTGCAAAATCATCCTCTAGATCTGATAGCTCCCTATCAGTCTCTTTGTTATCATTGAATTTAACATGAATAGTTTCTTCAACAGTTAAAGTTCTAGAGTTATACACTCTATAGGCTTTAGATATTTCAGAATATCCAATGAAAAATCCTTTATCAGACTTTGCATCAAATTTTCCAAGATCATCCTTGGTGTTGAGTATAAAACATTCACGGCCAAAGGTGTGGAAATATGATATGTTGGGTTTTTTTCCTTTCCACAGTTCATAGGGAGTCTTTTTCAGAATTGGTCTTACCAATATTCTGTTTTGAAGGTCACATGCTGTGCTAACAGCTTCTGCCCAGAAGGATCTTGGTAAGCTGCATGAGTTGAGCATGGTCCTTGCCATCTCTTGCAAACTTCTGTTCTTTCTCTCAACAACCCCATTCTGTTGAGGTGTTCTAGACACATAGAAATTGTGTGAGATCCCATTCTCATCACAGAACATTTGAAAGTTTGCATTCTCAAACTCTCCACCATGATCACTTCTGATAACAGAAATACAGAATCCTTTCTCATTCTGTACCTTCTTGCAGAATATTGTGAAATTCCTAAAAGTCTCATCCTTGCTTCTTAGGAATAACACCCATGTAAATCTAGAATAGTCATCAACAATGACCAAACCATATTTCTTACCACTAAGACTTTCTGTTCTAATAGGACCAAACAAGTCAATGTGTAAAAGTTCTAGTGGTTTGCTAGTTGAAACAACATCCTTACTCTTAAAAGAGTGTCTTGTTTGTTTACCTTTCAGACAGCTTTCACATAAAATGTCAGATTTGTATGAAAGCTTGGGCAATCCTTTAACAAGATTGTGTTTTGCTAATCTTGAGATTAATCTCAAGCTGGCATGTCCAAGTCTTTGATGCCAAATCTGTTTTTCATCTTCAACAGAAATGAAACATTTTACATTTTGACTTGCTAGATCCTCTAGATCAATTTTGTACACATTGTTGTGTTTCTTAGCAGTAAAGAGAGTTTGCTCAGAGGAGTCTTTGACTATGCATCCTTCCTTAGTAAAGGATACCACATAACCACTGTCATATAATTGACTTATGCTTAGTAAATTATGTTGTAGTCCCTCCACTAGGAGTACATTTTTAATAAGGGATGAAGGAGATATACCTATAGTCCCTATTCCAATTATCTTCCCTTGCTGATTTCCACCAAAGGTGACCACTCCACCAGCTCTAGGTCTAAGGTTTTGGAACAAAGACCTTTCTCCTGTCATGTGTCGCGAGCACCCACTGTCCAGGTACCATTTGTGGGGTCTCCTTTGTCCTGTTAAACACATCTGCAACAGGAATAATTAAGTTTTTAGGTACCCATATTCTTTTGGGTCCTTTCTTGTTAGCTTTGGGCCTTGTTTTTCTCTTGTGTTTGCACTGAGCCATATTGTGTCCAGGCTTACCACAGTGAGAACACCCAGTAACCTTCTTTTTGTCTTTAGAAAAATTTAAGACAGTAGGAGGTTCAAACATGTTATGATCACAAAAGCCTAGTCCACTTTTGTCAAGGGAATGCCTTTGATTTCCAATCATTATATTCAGATTTTTAGTTCCTTTGACAAATTTGGCCAGATCTTTTGTCAGTTCCACAACCTGCTTTTGAAGTTTCTCATTCTCTTCAGACACAACTTGTGAACTGCAGTTTTTAGTCTCAAGAATATTTTCTTTGAGAATAATATGTTCTATCTCAAGTGCCTCATATTTGTTACACATTTCTGTGTGGGCTTTGGATAGATTCTTATACTCTTGGAAAAGTTCCTGGGAACTTTCCACTAGATCATCATACATTTCTTGTAGAGTAAGAGGAAATACCTCAGCTTCAGAGCTGTCTGAAGATGGTAGACTAGCTATGAGACACAAATTTGCCTCTTCTGAAGTGTCTTCTTCTTCTTCTGAGGTTGATTCATCAAGGTCTTCCCATGTTGCCATAAGGCCTTTCTTCTTTTTGAAAAACTTCTTCTTCTTGAAGTTGTTTTTCTTCAGTCTTGGCAATCAGCCTTCATATGCCCTGGTTGCTTACATTCAAAGCAAATAATTTTATCAGTGTTAGACTCTTTACCTGTCTTACCTGATTTGGATGATGAAGATTGGTTCTTTCTGAACTTTTCTCTGTTCTGCAACATTCTCTTGATCTTTCTGCTTAAAAGAGCAAGATAATTGTCATCTTCTGAGCTATCTTCAGAATCTTCTCCTGCTTATGAAGTTTCCTCAGCTTGCATAGCCTTCATGCTGCCATGCCTAGACTGTTTGGCCTTGGAGTTTAGAGCTAGAGACTTCTTCTTGTTGTCATCCTCTCCAAGCTCCAGCTCATGGACTTTGAGAGATCCCAACAATTCTTCCATTCTCAGAGAGTTCAAATCTCTTGCCTCTTGAATGGCAGTGACTTTGGGTCTCCAGGACTTAGGTAGACTTCTTAGAATCTTTCTGTTGTTGTCTCCAGATTCATAGGTTCTTCCTAAGGACCTGAGTCCATTGGTTATGGTCTGAAACCTCCCAAACATTTGATCAATGGTTTCAATTTCTTCCATCTTAAACATCTCATACTGATGTATAAGCATGCTGATTTTGGCTTGCTTGACAGTTTCAGTCCCTTCATGGGCTGCTGCAAGAGTATCCAATATCTCCTTGGCAGAAGTGCATCCATGGACCTTCTCATATTCTGATTTATTCAAGGAACATATCAGATAGAGTTTGGCTTTAGCGTTCATATGGACTCTAGTCTTCTGCTCCAAGGTCCATTCAGTCTTAGGTATAGGCACACCATTTTGCATAGGCACATAGTCTCCATCAGTGACCACATCCCAAACATCAATGTTGTTGCTCTCAATGAACAACTTCATACGATCTCTCCAGTAGTGGTAATCCACTCCATTGAATGTTGGGGGTCTTGTGATAGAGGCTCCTTCTGTGATGTATTGCCTGTTGCTGTTAGAAGCTTCCATTTGGATCTTTCAGTCCTCAAACACTTATTAGGTGCTTCAACCCTGAGTAGAGCTCTGGTACCAACTGTAGGAACACAGGGAAACACTAGAAGGGGGGTTGAATAGTGTTTCTAAATATTTTAGAAAGCTTTTCGCAAACAGGTGCTAAAAACACGATTTCAGACAGGCTCTTAAAGGGTTGTCTGAAGTTTTCAGACGACTTGTAAAAAACTGATTTTAAAAGATGTTTTGTGCCTTTATAAAATATCAGATTAATTACTCTAACCCCTTGATTAGTATAAAAAGAATTGACAAGAGATAAGGGTAAGAAAACTTAGCCAAGGAATTTATCCTGGTTCACTCACTACCATCGTGAGCTACGTCCAGTCCCAATGCCAACTAGCAATTGGATTTTCTCTTAATCTTTCAAGATTACAAGTATTCTTTTACAGTCAAGCCTTTTAAGGCTCTACAACCAAGTACTCTTTTACAGTCAAGCCTCTTCAAGCTCTACAACCAAGTATTCTTTTACGGTCAAGCCTCTCCAGGCTCAAACCAACAAGTATTTTTTCAGACAAGCCTCTCCAGGCTCAACAAATAAATACAGAGAAGGTAAAATGCTTAAGCTTACAAACTATATCAGTCTTGAAGCTTAAACAATTATAAGTGTACAGAAAAACTGAGGTATGCTCAGGATAATACAATATGTGTACAAAGATAAAGATTATCAGAGTTGTTGCAGCGAAAACTTTTCAAGCCTTTTTGTTCTTGTTAAAAAATTCTTCTCTGTCTTTTTTATGGTCTTCAAAGGAAGGGTATTTATACCCAATCTTCAATCCGTTGAAATACCACCATTAAGAGATAGCATTAAATGCTATTTAATCCGTTGTGAGACATGCTTCTGAGAGCTCTGATATTTCTGACACGGTACAAGGTTGTTCCTGCCATAAGGCTGCTACAAATGTTGCTGCAGAGGTTGCGTTGCAGAGATTTCCTCAGTGGTGTATGAAATTCAAAAACACCAGGAAAGGTCTCTGTGTTCCTTGCTATAAACGTGTTTGAAAAGATACGTGCAGCAGAGGTTTAGAAAAGTCTTCACAAACTTCAGCAGAGGGTGTCACGTCATAAAAGAGACTTCAGACGACTTCAATGCTTCAGACGGGTTGAACTACTTCAGACAGCTTCAACTCTTCAGACGAGTTTTGCTTCTTCAGACAGCTTCAACACTTAATCTTTTTATGTAGGCTCATAGTGACTCTTGCTGAAATCATAGATAAAACATTAAAGCATATGTGTATCTATGATAAATACTTTAAGTCAAATTTGTCAACCATTAAAACTTGGGAATCTAGTTGTCTTAAAACATCATAAACAATCTTATGATATTTTTGAGACTCAACAGTTGAGCCAACTCTCTCTATTCTAACTTTAGGAAGCAGAATCTCATTGTTTGTGAAGAGAGAGAAAGTTTCCACAAGATGTAGGATGTAATTATGTATTTTGGTGCTTCTTCTAGACTTGGTGTGTATTGAAATGAGAAGGGAACCTCTCCTTTTATAGGAAAATGTGAGCCACTAGCCGTTGGAAAGCTGTTTGAATCCACAGCTGTAAAGGCATTAGCTGTCCCTTTCAATAACAACTGTCTCCTTTATGAACAACTTTCTTCTTTGACCGGTCATATCTTCTGCAGGATGTTTCTTCTACAAACTTTGTTTTCTTCAGAAAATTGACCCTTTTTCTTCTGGAGAGTATTATTTTAGTCATTTAAAAATTGAGGAAAAATACATGGATGAATTTCAGTGGCTGCAGCACAAATTAGCTTGAAGAACATGTATTCCTGGGAAATTACTTCTTCTGCAGACATCCTGACAGTAAACTTCTTCTGCAACAGCTTTTCTGAACAAAATTATAAGTTCATTCTATATGCAGATACTGTTAAGGCAAAATATTGTTGCAGTTCTCTGCTCCAAGAAGAATTAATTCAGATGAAAAATCTAACTTCCTTATTTTCTTCAATCTTGCTGCATCTATTTCTTCTGCAGACTTGTTGTAACTGCTTCTTCTGCAGTGAATCTTCCTTCTAATGTTCTGTCACTGTTATTCTTCTTTGAAAGAATGTTTATTGTAATTCTTTCAACTGTTTTCTTGCTTTCTTTTATAATTATGACTTTTATAATGAGAAAGCATATTTTTGGAAGAATATTGAGCTCTATCTTGTGAACAAGGTTAACTCCTGAATATGTTTCTTCTTGAAAACACTCAAGTGAAATTATTAGTACTTTAATCAGAATTATATCAATTGAATTTTGAGAGCTTGTTATTATTAAAACATCTTAGGAAGATTCTTGGACCTTACACATCAGTACCCGCAAGCCAAATTCGAATGCGGAAATAAAAAAGCTGCAGTAGTTGGATAAGAAGGGTGAGAGTGGTGCTTGTATTACTACTCACTCCTATCTCCTCCATACCCAACTCTCTTCTAATAACTAAAGCCTCCTTCCTCTGTGATTCCTGATCCTCATTCTCTATTTACCTCCGATTTTTTTTACTCCACATTTTTTCCTAAACTTTAATTATTTTCTTGTCAATATTTTAGCCATTTTATCTTTCTACGTGAGTACAGTGTTCTGAAAGTCATCTTAACTCTTTTTTTCTTTCTATTTTTTGAATATGCATATATTGGTGGGAATTACCATGCTCGGTCTCTGTGACAGTAGCAAAAGAGGAAATTAACAATTATTTTATTTTGAAGATTAAATTAACATACATGTCTTTTATTTTGAAGATTATATGGTACCAATAAATGGTTGAAATGCTTTGTCAACCTTTGATTTCTTCTTTCCTTTAAATGGAGGGATTTTTCGCTCTGAAACTTTTTTTTATAAAACAAATTATATAATATGATATTTCTATTATATATTTTTACAAAAAAAAAATTCAATTATTGAATTTTTATTTATATTATATAATTTTTTTATTTTTTATTATGAAAATACTATCTAGTGGAAATAAAAAACCTTATTCTTTTTTAATCATAGTTTTTTTAAATAATACATTAATTAGAAATATTTATAATTTTATAATTTAATATTCTTTATGTTAATTTTAAATAAAATAAAATATTTTTTTATTAAAATATCTTACCAAATTTAAAAGTAGCTTTTTAAGTTAAAAAAATTAAAACTCCCAAATAGTTTTTATTTTATTTTTGAAAGCTATTATTTTTAACTTTTTAAACAACTTATGATCCGTTTGGTTTATAGTTGAGTTGAATTGATTCTAGAAATGAATAATTGAAATGAATTATGCACGCTTTACGAAGTACATTTGACGAAAATAATTTAATATTAATTTTCAAAATAATGGTTTTATTGAAGTAAAATTTAAAACAAACAGGGGCTTACAAGCCTGAAAAACTTAACGAAACGAAGCCTATAGTGTAGCTCCACATAGGTATAATTTGTCTCATGTAGAAATTAACAGAAAGATAACAAAAACTAATGACCTGTGAATCTGTGATATAACATTTGAACTTGACCAAACATGTCATATTTCAATTCCAACCCCAACCAATTGAATGGTCCTTACAATGCAACGGGAAGACAATTATTGAAAAAAAAAATGTTGGTGATTGTTGCGGAAACTCTTATTCGTTTTAATGTAAAAAAAGACTTTGACTTCGAATAGAAGAAGAATCATTGTTAATATTTCAAAATTCTCACAGGTGCTAAAAAAGATTTAAAAAAGCATTTCATATAAAAAGAGATAATTTGTTACATTGAAAAAATAAAAATAATTTAATACACATATTCTTCTAAGTAATTAAGTAAATGTGATATATAAGTTTCTCAATTGTTGATAAGGCACTTGTTAGTAATATGAACCTTTAGATCTAATGAAACCATAAAAAGCTATATGAAAACAATCTATACGAAAATCTATATTAAAATCACATCATAGAAAGTGGTGTTCCATATCTTTTTTGTTGATTATTTTGAATAACAAAGATAAATTAAGACCATGATGTTTATTTAACAGTATATAGGTTTTTTTTTTCAATAACATATATGTTTGATTTTGTTATTGAATTATTATTAACATAAGAGTTATAAAAATAAGTAAATTTATCATATACTTTTAAGGTTTGAATATGTTTTTCGTCCTATTATCATATTTTTTTTTTTCATTTTCATCATTCAATTTTTTATTCCTCGTGAAATTAAAATCTCATCAATTTAGTTCATACCGTCTATTGGCATAAAAATGTCAATGTGGACACTAAACCTTTAACTGACGTGGAAAATAACTCATAATTAGAAGTGAGAATTAGATAGGTCGATCAAGATTTTGTATAAACAAGCATGACCTGTTGTAAAATCTTAAAGTCTAAGTTCAACCTTTTTACCCGTAATATGCTTTATTTAGCAGTCTAACCTTATTTGTTTCAAGGTCTGGTAAGCCTATGAGCCTGCACAAAATTCTGTATCTCATAAAGGCTAGTAAAAAGGCCTAAAACCTATTTATAAATAAGTTAATAGGCTGGCAGACCCAAAAGCCTATTAAAAAAAAGGAAAAAGATTGTACAAGAAGAAATGATATATAAGAATAATATATCCTATCTACTCCAATTGTCCAATATAATAAATGCAAACATTTCAAGTAGATACTCCATTCCAACAAACACATATCCATCGTTTTAACTACAAAATGGTCTAAAGATTAGTGAGATTAGTTTTGCTTAGCTATCAACTATCAACTACATGGCATAAGGGTATACTTGTTTTTTATCTAACAAACATCTACATTTTTGTTTCACAAGGTGGTAATAGGCTTTGTAAGGTGAGTTCTCTGTATCTATCTAATATAATATAATGAGGGAACATACTATTGTGTCCAGTACCTCAGGGACCTGGGTATCAATGGGAGTTTGATACAATAACAAGTAGCCATAAAAATTTCACAAAGCACAAAATATAAAGGAAGTAAAGAAAAAAAGTAAAAGAAAAGGAAAATCCACTAATTCATAAGCTTTTTCACCCATACTTTCCTCGCGCCGAGATCCTCTTCAATCCAGGATAAACTGGACAGGATCTCAACCGTGTATTTTTTTATTAAAAAACTAAAAAAGTTGCTGAAAAAAATTGAGGTCATTGGATGATAAAACTGGACACTCTCCAGTTAATTTTAACTAGAGAGGATCCCGATCCACTTTCCTCACCTATTAATAAGTAATTAAGGGGTCGTTGGGGTGGTTACGAGTTTTCAAATTTTTGTCCATTTTGAAAATCACGAAATGTGATTTTTAATTTTCAGTTTTGAGTTGTAAAAATTTGATTGATTTTTTTTTTTTTAAAAACCAACAACTGAAAACTCGCAACCACTCCAACCAGGACCTAAGGAACCAAACGCATAACATAAATACCAGTCAAATAAATCAAAGGGCATTTATTAAAATAAGGAGTGCAGCACAGAATAGAGATTTCTGTTTGTGAAACACAAAGAGAAAAAGAGAATTAACATAGTTTACTTACTACGAAACACATAACATATAGAGGAGCTCGCAAGTCGTAGACGGCGTCGGTGTCACGGTGGCGGAGATTGAGTAGCGGACAATGATGGAGCTTGCAAGTCGCACAGATGTAGACAACGTAGGAGGAGGCAGATGGGACGACACACAAAGGCAAGAGGAAGCGGTCGAGACGACGTCATTGTCATGGAGGTGGACGAGACGACGCACAGACACAAAAGCGGCTAGTGTTTTTCACTTGCAGTATCGAGGAGTTATCTGTTGTTATTTGATTTTGATTTTCTAATCCTCAAAATCTCAATCTAATAGTAATTAAATTAGTATATAAATATAATATAATAATACATTTTTATTATTAGTATATATTAGTTTAAAGAGAACTATTATATAAATACTTCCTCCGTCCCTTATTATAAGACCCTCTCAACCGTTGTTTAAGAAAAGTTGGTTAATGTATTGGTCTTTTAAAAAACATAATAGCATTCCAAATATACCCTTATTTAAAAGTCACTATATTTTAGAAACATTAATGGTGACATGGTGGAAGACTTAAAAGTTCACTTTCCAATGGGGTAGTTGAGCATATGGGTAAAACTTCATTAATTATTCACACTCATCAATATATGGGGAATAAAAATAGTTGAATATTAATGAAGGGCAAATATGAAAAAAATAATTAATTTACCTAAAAATCTGCAAAGGGTCTTATATTAAGGGACATTCAATTCTTCTAGAAGGAATCTTATAAATAGGACGGGGGAGTATAATATAATAATTAAGTATTATATATACTGCAGGCTAAATATGATTTTTTATCAGCTTAAGCCTGGTCTATTTATTTAACAAGTTTTATAAACAGCTCAAGCCTACCTTTTTATTAGACACGCCAAGCCAGATTGAGGCTTTAATCACGCCAGGTAATAGGCTCTTACCAAGTGGCCTACTTGATTCCCACCCATACTCATAGTCATAATGTCTTCTTCTTCCCCTTAAGTCATGCTCTCCTTATTGTAGTAAGCAATCTATGAGGAAAAAGTTGTATTGTGAATGGAAGATGAAACCTTTAAGATTTGTAGTTATGAAAAGGCCAGTTACCATAATTTCCTCCGGTTCTTCATTATTATCACGCGGGGAGGGTTTGTCGACGTGGAGAGGAAGTCATAAGGCTCACTTCAAATGCTTCCACAAACATAAGGATAACATTTTGGAGGTGCAGGAATTGGAACATATGTTTGTCTCCCATTTACAATTTCATCACTTTTCCACTTTCAAATCCTTTAACATGACTTTGCGTTTTGAAGCACACAAAGAATAAGTTGCAAGGCTACTTAGCAACCTTAGCAAGGTTGTTTGATAGAAGGCCCTAATTCAATCTATTTTTTTTCGATTTTCTATTTTATAAATCATGAACTTTTTTCTTAAATTAATAAAAAGATTAATCCACTCCATTGCAGACGTGTACTACCATTTAAGAGGGTTAACATCCACATTATTATTTTTATGGCCACATAAGATGGGGTCTAAATTGATGAGCTTTTGATTTTGTCACGGTGTGAATACAAAAAAAAAAATGAAAAAGAGGGTATTTTAAAAGGATGATTTTTTTTAAAAATAATTAAAAAATGGAAAATACATGTTCATCCATTCATAGAAGGCCCAAAATCTTATAAGATGCCTTTTTTTTCATGGTGCTTTTTACGATACATGGATTTAGTGCAAGGAAAAACGTGAACATAAGCGGGACTTTGTAGGTTATTAGTGATAGGCTTTGACGTTAGTCAATTGCTTAATAGTCCCTGGGACAGAAATGGAAATTAAACACTTTTTTGGGTGTTAAAGAAAAACGAGGGTTTACCTTCTCAGTAGTAGGGGACAGGCGGCGCGGTGGTATGTGTTAATGTGAGGATACTACAAAACACAATAAATAAAACCAAATTTTTATTTTTGTTGAACACCTACTGGTAATACACTATAATGATGATAACTTATCAATTTATTTCCCTTAATATAAAATATAAGCAGAAACATGCATGCCTCCCACGGTGAATATACAAAAAACGTAAAAAAGTCATTTACGGCAATGACTGTTTTAACTATTTAAATTATCGATCCTCAATTTTTTTTTCATTTTAAATTTGCCTTCGCTTTATTTTGCAAATAGTTTCAGGTTTTCTCCACTGTTTAACCCTTATTCAATTTTACTATATTATATTCAAACTATGCTTGACTCTAACAATATAGAGAATTTTAAGGCATATTTTTTTGCACATAGAAGAATGACAGCACAGTGCAAACCGCCAACGGGTATCACGTTCTCGCCGAAACCCACGAAACTCAACACCAAATATCCTCCTTGCAAGCGGACGACCCAATGATTTTCTCACAATTAATCGGTTGTCTTGCTATTTTTCATCACTTAATCACTAATTAACTGTTATTAATTCACAATAATTAGCCTATTTTAAAAAAATCATAGAAAATTGTCAACACGTCCCCCACACCAACCCTCACCTCAACCAGCATGACAGCACCACCCACCCCCCCGGACGGAAAAGAGACTTAGGGTTTTACGTAAGCTCCTCAAACACAGTCCAAACCGCCAACGGGTTTCACGCTCTCACCGAAAACCCACGAAACTCAACACCAAAGATCCTCCATGCAAGTGGACGTCCCAGTAATTTTCTCACAATTAATCAGCGTGTCTAGCTATTTTTCATTAATTAATCACTAATTAACTGTTATTAATTCACAATAATTAGCCTATTTTAAAAAAAAATCACAGAAAACTGTCAACACGTCTCCCACACCATCCCTTACCTCCGGTTAAGAAACCATGTCAAAATCAAACCACCACGACAGCACCACCCACCCCCCGGCCGGAAAAGAGACGTGGGGTTTTACGTAACCAACTCGGACACAGTCCAAACCGCCAACGGGTATCACGTTCTCGCCGAAAACCCCACAAAACTCAACACCAAATATCCTCCTTGCAAGCGGATGACCCAGTAATTTTCTCACAATTAATCGGCGTGTCTAGCTATTTTTCATTAATTTATCACTAATTAATTGTTATTAATTCACAATAATTAGCCTGTTTTAAAAAAAAACACAGAAAATTATCAACACGTCCCCCACACCATCCCTCACCTCTGACTAAGAAACCATGTCAAAATCAAACAACCACGACAGCACCACCCACCCCCCGGACGGAAAAGAGACTTAGGGTTTTACGTAAGCTCCTCATACACAGTCCAAACAGCCAAAGGGTATCACGCTCACGTCGAAACCCCACGAAACTCAACACCAAAGATCCTCCATGCAAGTGGACGTCCCAGTTATTTTCTCACAATTAATCGGCGTGTCTAGCTATTTTTCATTAATTAATCACTAATTAACTGTTATTAATTCACAATAATTAGCCTATTTTAAAAAAAATCACAGAAAATTGTCAACACGTCTCCCACACCATCCCTTACCTCCGGCTAAGAAACCATGTCAAAATCAAACCACCACGATAGCACCACCCACCCCCCGGCCGGAAAAGAGACGTGGGGTTTTACGTAACCAACTCGTACACAGTCCAAACCGCCAACGGGTATCACGCTCTCGCCGAAACCCCACAAAACTCATCCCCCAAGATCCTCCATGCAAGCGGACGACCCAGTAATTTTCTCACAATTAATCGACGTGTCTAGCTATTTTTCATTAATTTATCACTAATTAACTGTTATTAATGCACGGTAATTAGCCTATTTTAAAAAAAATCACAGAAAATTGTCAACACATCCCCCACACCATCCCTCACCTCCGACTAAGAAACCATGTCAAAATCAAACCACCACGACAGCACCACCCACCCCTCGGACGGAAAAGAGACAGGGTTTTACGTAAGCTCCTCGTACACAGTCCAAACCGCTAACGGGTATCACGCTCTCGCCAAAACCCCACGAAACTCAACACCAAAGATCCTCCATGCAAGTGGACGTCCCAGTAATTTTCTCACAATTAATCGGCGTGTCTAGCTATTTTTCATTAATTAATCACTAATTAACTGTTATTAATGCACAATAATTAGCCTATTTTTAAAAAAAAATCACAGAAAATTGTCAACACGTCTCCCACACCATCCCTCACCTCCGGCTAAGAAACCATGTCAAAATCAAACCACCATGACAGCACCACCCACCCCCCGGACGGAAAAGAGACAGGGTTTTACGTAAGCTCCTCGTACACAGTCCAAACCGCTAACGGGTATCACGCTCTCGCCAAAACCCCACGAGAACTCAACACCAAAGATCCTCCATGCAAGTGGACGTCCCAGTAATTTTCTCACAATTAATTGGCGTGTCTAGCTATTTTTCATTAATTAATCACTAATTAACTGTTATTAATTCACAATAATTAGCCTATTTTTAAAAAAATCACAGAAAACTGTCAACACGTCTCCCACACCATCCCTTACCTCCGGCTAAGAAACCATGTCAAAATCAAACCACCACGACAGCACCACCCACTCCCCGGCCGGAAAAGAGACATGGGGTTTTACGTAACCAACTCGTACACAGTCCAAACCGCCAACGGGTATCACGCTCTCGCCGAAACCCCACGAAACTCAACACCAAAGATCCTCCATGCAAACGGACGACCCAGTAATTTTCTCACAATTAGTCGGCGTGTCTACCTATTTGTCATTAATTAATCACTAATTAACTGTTATTAATTCACAGTAATTAGCCTATTTTGAAAAAAATCACAGAAAATTGTCCACACTTCCCCCACACCATCCCTTACGTCCTGCTAAGAAACCATGTCAAAATCAAACCACCACGACATCACCACCCACCCCCGGCCGGAAAAGATCCTTAGGGTTTTACGTAACCTCATCGTACACAGTCCAAACCGCCAACGGGTATCACACTCTCGCCGAAACCCCACGAAACTCAACACCAAAGATCCTCCATGCAAGCGGACGACCCAGTAATTTTCTCACAATTAATCGGTGTGTCTACCTATTTTTCATCAATTAATCACTAATTAACTGTTCTTAATTCACAATAAAAAACAAGGCCCACTTAGCAAACAAAACCTTACACTCGCGGCCCAACGCATTCCTTTCACTTTTTCCAAACAAAAAAAAATCCACGTCTCCTTCCTTCACCTCACGGCAGCCATTGACACTGCTCCTTCCAACAATCATGTACGCGTTTGATGAAACCAAAATAACATCATATGCTCAACGTCATTATTCAAGTCATAATCCAACACACGAAAAACCATTCTTTCCAATTTCATATTGGGACAACCTTCGAATCCCCCTACGCTGCCTTCCAAGCTACATACTGTCCACGGCCAAACCAACCCAGAATGATACACCTACAATATTTGTACAGACCCAACGTATTGGCAACGCAGTCCACAATAACTACCTCAACACACAAGATAAACAGAGCACTTGCTCAGGCCTCACCATTTTTTTGGATCCGCTTGTAAATGCAACCACTACGAGGGACCAACTAACAAATTACGGACAAATTATCTCCCACTGGTACACAGTCTTCAATCCTAACGGTGCTTATATATCTACATTAAATCAATGGCCCACGTGACCCTTGTACTGGTACAAAGAATTTTATCTATGTACCGTAAATTTGGCCATAAATGACATATTCACCTCTAATTCAATTGAATTCAACTCAATTCCAACAATTCTGAAAAAAAAAAGCACTAAAAAGCTTTGAAAACACATTTAAAACCTAAAAATAGATTTTTTTAAATAAGGATGATTTTTCCTTTTTTTAATTAAGAAACATAACATTGTGACAAATATATATAATTAAAAATAGAAATAGAATTTAAAACAAAGAAAGAATAAAATTATGTAGAAAATAGTGAACAAAATGCAGACTTGAAAATATAAAAAACAATAAAATGTAGAAAAAAAATGACGGGAAAAATTTAAATGCAGTAAATAGAAAAATAGAATTTAAAACAAAAACAAAAATATCTTCCTATTCACTTGAATTTTACTTTGTCCTTAATGTAAAGCACCAACATTAATCAACCATGCAATGCAACAATTATCAAGACAAGAAAAAAGAGCATTTATCGAAGAAACTCTCGTTTTTTCAAATTGTGCATGTGACCTGACAAAAAAAAAAGAGAAATGTAAATATTACAACCTTACAACTTACAATAATATGCGAGAAAGACAAAAAAAAGAGAGAGAGAAAAGAGAGAGAAATATTGTATGTGATAGGCGATGTGATGAAAAGAGATAAAGAGAAAAATATGTTGTATGAGTCATTGTATGTTTTTATGTTGTATGAATTTGATATCACAAAAAGAAAAATTGTGCAAGTGACATTAAGCAAAGTCATCTCCTTCCTTGAAAACCTTTTTGAAAGTACTTAAGTCTATATCCATCGAGGGGAGGAGTTCTCTCCGGTAACTGTTATCTAGTTGGAGAGAGAAAAAGATACAACACATGTGGTACCCACATTTTCTCCCATCGACATTGATTATGAGTGTGTTTAACAAAATTAACTGATAATTAATTAGCTTAATGAATTAGAAATGTTTGGTAGAACTAGCTGATAAGCTAGTTGGTAAAGTAAAATGTCATAAAAGGACATAACTACATAAATTTTATTATATAAATTTTATTTGTGTTTTCTAAATAAAAAAATATTATTATTTAATTATAATTTTAGTTTTTTAAAAAATAATTAAATTCTTATTAAACTTTTTAGTGATAAATATTTAATTAAAAATTGAAATAAATAGAGAAATTGATAAAATAAATAATATAATATAAAAACAATTTCATAAAATAATAAAAAAGAAAATAACAATTTAATTAATTCTTAATTTTTTAAATTACTTATTATATAGTTAATAATAGGTAAAAGAAATTGAAAGGTTTTTGTCACTAAAATTAAAAATAAGTAATAATAGATAAAAAGAAATTAAGGATAATAAGAAAAATGTTTTAAAATATAAGGGATAGTGATGGAAGAAAATTAAATAAGCTACAAGCTACAAGCTGGGTGAAGTAGTTTGTAGTTTATAAGCTAGAAGCTCATAAAATAAATTACTTTGAGGTGACTTACCAAACACTTTTGTGTTGGTCAAACTAGTTTACAAGATAGTCAAATAAACTAGTAGTTAGTTTATTAGTCTTGCTAAACACACTCTATAGCTACATGAAATTTAAATTTGTAAAAAATGTGAAATTTAATAAAATTCATAATATAAAGTATATTAATTTGAGTGTGCTTCACCTTTACTCATTTATTTTTTGTGTTTAAGCAGGAAATTCTCAAATACATTTGAACACATTATCCAAAAAATTTTATTTTTTAATTTCTTAAATAAAATAAATTAAGGCATGTACTAGATAGCAATAACTATAACAAAAAAATATAAATGCAACAGATGAAATTAAAAATAAAATTACATAAATATTGTATTTTAGATATTAATATTTTCAATTTAATCTATATTTTTTTACGGATTCAATTTAATCTATATATTTCATAATATTTTATATTAATTTCGCAATAATATTATAGTAACCATGTATTATGAAAATAACATTAAAAATAGTTACACACTTACACATATAAACATTATTTTTTTTTTTTGCAACGTATAAATATTAAATTAAAAATATAATATAAATTCAGGTAATCTGATCCGTTAAATACGAAGCCCAAAAAATTTCTGGCCCGGTTGGATTGGGCATCCCCTCTGCCGCCTATGAATAGATGAATAGATTATTTTCTGTGCCGAAGCAAATTAGGGTTTTCCAGTGTTGAGAGAACCTGAGATCTTTAGTGCGCGCGTCTTCCCTAGCTTGCTTCTGAATTCTGATTCGCGAGGATGGCAACTCAAATGAGCAAGAAGAGAAAGGTCAATTAAACTTACGCTTCATTCTTATTCTAAATGTTATCAATTGAACTTAATCATTCATATTAATTTTTATCAAGGGTAGGGTTCTGAGGTCTTGTGTGTTTGTGCAGTTTGTTGCTGATGGCGTGTTCTTCGCCGAACTGAACGAGGTTCTGACCCGAGAGCTCGCTGAGGATGGTTACTCAGGTGTGGAGGTTAGGGTTACCCCGATGCGCACTGAGATCATCATCAGAGCCACTCGAACCCAGGCCGTTCTTGGTGCGTGATTGCATCAGTCAATTCTCGATTTTTTTCATTACATTGGTAGAATCTAATTGATATGATATGATTTTGGATTTGAATTGGTGTTTTTCTTTTCTGATATATATATTTATTATAGGTGAGAAGGGAAGGAGAATTAGGGAGCTTACCTCAGTGGTACAGAAGAGGTTCAAGTTTCCTGAGAACAATGTAGAACTCTACGCTGAAAAGGTCAACAACAGGGGCCTTTGTGCTATTGCTCAGGCCGAGTCTCTCCGCTACAAGCTCCTTGGTGGCCTAGCTGTTCGGAGGTATATACTTATGCTTTAAATGACTACGACTATCTATATTAATGAGGAACATATACTATCACAAATAATATAAAGTAAAAATTTCTGCAAAAATTCTATCTGTGAAAGAAAGAATTTTGCCTGCTATTTTATTAATATGCCGTTTATGTCTCCTTTTATTTTCATTGCCGGAGTAACATTTGGCACAGATTCTCTTCTTTCTTGTTTTTATGAATTGGTACAATTTTTGTTTATGGTTCACCATGTTGGCTTGTAGTTTTTAAAATTTTTCATATTTGACATGATCAGTGTGTTTTTGAGGACTGGCAGTTTTTAAAATTTCCCTTTTTTATTTGCATGAATACAATTCACATGTGTTTCTAGTCATATTACAAACTCTTTGTCTAAAACTATTTGATGCAGGGCCTGCTATGGTGTTTTGCGATTTGTTATGGAAAGTGGTGCTAAGGGATGCGAGGTTTGTTCTACAGAATCAGCTTTGAGCTTCTATTAGTTATACTGCTTTATGTAATGATTAGGCTGTAATTACTGTTTGATTTGAGCAGGTCATTGTCAGTGGAAAATTGAGAGCCCAGAGGGCCAAATCCATGAAGTTCAAGGATGGGTACATGATTTCTTCTGGGCAACCAGTCAAGGATTACATTGACTCTGCAGTGAGGCATGTGCTCCTCAGACAGGTTTGCTTCTGTTCTTTATAGACATCTGACAGAATTTCTCCTGGCACCAGAATTTTATAGTTATTCATTTTGTTTTAATATGGAGTCATGGCACTGATCCTTTTTTCCTTACTGTCTTGTAGGGTGTTCTTGGTATCAAGGTGAAGATCATGCTTGATTGGGATCCTAAAGGGAAACAGGGTCCTAAAACGCCCCTCCCTGATATTGTCACAATCCACACTCCAAAAGAGGAAGAGGAATACACCCAGCCTGCTGCTGCTGTTTTGTCGACTGATATTGAGGTCCCTGTCGCTTGAAAATGTTTTGGTTGGTCTGGAGTAGTAATCTATAGTAGCTTAGAGACTAGCTTTTCTTTTATTGCACTCAGTGTTTGTCGTCAAAGACTCGTTCAAAATTTTGTAGTTTTCATGACTGTCTAAGAATTTGTTATACTCAGTTGCAAGTATTTAAGCATCAATTCTTTTTATTACCTCCCTCTTGAGCAATTCGAATTGTGTTTGTGGTTCATGCCATCATCTGGGCCTGTGTTATTTACTTATTTTCCTTGTTCTAAACTTCTAACACTTTTTTTTAAAACAGTTTTTGGAGTGCAATTGAATTTTAAAAAAGTTAAATTTTTTTTTTGCTATTTTTCAAGTTAATCTACATGATAATGCATTTCCATTTAACCGTTGGAATGTGTTGCTGCTTTGCTTGCTTATCTTTTCTTAATTGGTATGAAGCAATGAATTAATAAAAGCTCCCTAGTTTGGATGGTTCTTTATTCTCTTGTCCTTGTATTATCTGCGGACAGAACATCATCTTAATTGTGTAAATAGGATTTTTGGATTGTCGTTTTTGGTAGAGAAAAAAGAGAATAGTGACTGCATTGATAGAGAAACCTGGCTGCAGTGATTCAGAGAACATGCAGCATTTCTTGAGGAATTTTATGAGATGACCTTGTTTTATAAGCTATCTATATCTATATATAAGGCTTTGTAGTCGTGTACTTCGATGAATTTGAAATCATCAACTTGCATCAAAGCATAATTTTCTAATTGTTGCAAATTGAGAGCATTCTTCCGTCATATAAAACGCATTTTGCAGAAGCAGCAGATATATGTACTTGATGGTTAATAATTAAAAACTTAAAATAGCGTAAAGCATTTTAATAATCTATTTGCTTGTGTTGTTTCTATATTTATGATTATGATAATATGATTAAAAAGAAAAACCCATCCCAGTCTAGTTGAATTTTCTTTTTCTGATTCCCCCCCCCCCCCCCCCAATCCTCTTCAGTTAGCATTTAGAATCCAGTGAGAGTTTATAACTACGAAATTTCGATGAGTTTATTTCGATCCAATCACGTATGTGATTGATTCTTGAAGAGTTTGTTGGTGGTTCGCTAGTTTGTTGAAGATTGCTGGCGTTTTTATTATTATTGAAATCACTCGAGAAATTTTTAAGTTGTTTTCGTTGCATGCAATCTTATTGTTGTTCCTTATTCCCCATCTCTTGACCATCTCATTGTTTACTCTGAACAGTGGCAAACCAAAACACAAACCTAAACACCGGAAACTCAGACCTAACTTTAAGCCTCTTACATCCCACTGGAAATGCTGGAGAAATTTTGGTCCAAAATCGACCAAGACGAATCTCTGTCAGAACTTCTACCTCCCAAAACCTAAGATGATGCACCTCAGTAAAATTTGGGTTTGAGGACCCAACCCGGAACTTCTATCTTACCCACACCCCCAACCAAGTCGTAATTATTCCCCAAGTGCAACCTAAGGTTTTTGCGCAGAGAGACCCTGTTATGTTACATCTTCTGGAGCAAATTCAACAACTGAAAAACTCTCGTATTGAGAGGCGATCAAGGAGTAAGAGTAGAGATTCCCAGAAATCCCACAGCCATCATGACCAAGGTTCATATGTACGATCACGACGTGCAAGGGTTCCTACCCCTCCATCATCAGCCGGGTCGGCCACACAATTGTCATCATATCACTCAGAATATTCTCCGAGGTGTGAGAGGCGTAGAAGCTCTCGCTCGGGAAGACGTTCCAGAAGCCCTAGGAGAAAGGAGAATCGAGGGCAGAGGTCGGATAGAGAATGAGATCGGAGGCAAAGATCGGGAAGAGAGGAAGAAAGACAAATGGAGCATTCTCACAAAGATCAGGATGCAGAGCCAAGGAAGAATGTTAATACTGCTTAGTAGAATGTCATTGTCAACCAATTCAGGATATCCACGTACTGACCTGATTCATTGCCATTTACAACACGGCTGTTGGAAGCTCGGATTCCAGAAAGATTCCAGAAGATGAGTTTATCTATCCCTTCATATACCGGGGAAACTGATCCGAGGCAACATTGGATGTTTTAATGAACGAGATGTTACAACAGACTAATAAGGATTTGCAGTGTAGGATATTTCCTCGATCTTTATAGGGAGAAGCTTTACCTAGTTTAAATCTCTACAACCAGATTTAATTAATAGCTTGGCACTAGCCTTTTCCAAAAGGTTTGCTCATGCCGGGGAAGTTCTTAGGGACTCCCAAACCTTGAATAAAGTGAAGCAGGGGGAGAAAGAGTCTTTGACATCTTAATTGTCGAGATTCTATAAGGAAGCAACCTTCACTTTGAATCTACACGAGTTGGTACAAATGCATATTGCTCAATCTAATCTTCAACCAAAGATCCACTTGTCATTGAGTTGGCTAAGAACAATATCAATAATATGGCTGAATTCAGAAGCAAAGCCGCGCAGTTTGTCAAGCAATAAATGCACCTAGAAGAGTCTAATCCGAACAAGCATTCAGATAAAGGCAAGAAGAAAGTTGAAGGAGATGTGAAGGAGAAGGAAAGGATCAGAAGAATGAGGAGGAGAAGAAGTTGAAAGGGAAGTATGACACTTATTACCCGTTGAATGCATAGCCTTCTTATATTTTTAAGGAGATGTACAATACGGAATTTGCGCAAATTAAGCGTCCATATCCGGTGAATGAGTATCCGAACACTGATAAGACTATGTATTGTGCTTTCCACGAAGGGCATGGTCATGAAACGGATAAATGCATTCATTTGAAGGATGCCATTGAACAAATTGTGAGGGTCAGACGGTTAGGAAAATATGTCAAGAGGACTGCGAACGGTGTGAAAGTGAGAAGAAGAAATACAAAGATAGATCTCCAAGTCCGAATGATAAGGGTTTCCGAAGAAGTAAAAGATGAAAAAGGTCATCATGTGGATAGAAAAGAAAGAACATCGACTGGGAGCAGAGGAATGGAATGGGAAACTCCTAGAATCAAAATTAACACTATAGCTGGGGGATTTGTGGGAGGAGGAACCATATCTAATGCGAGGAAAAGACACCTTGAAGGCATAATGTCTTCTAAGGAAGAATTTTTTAAGGTGAAGAGATCGGATGAAGGAAGACACACTCCCATCATTACTTTTGGTGATGAAGACTTCAGGGAAATTAGCCGAGACCATGATGACCCTATGGTCATTAGACCAATTATAAGTTACGCGGATTTGGGACGTGTTCTAATTGACCAAGAAAGTTATGCTAACTTAATGTATGATGATTGTTTCCATTTAATGGAATACACATTGGCAAATCTCCTTCCCTATAATGGGGATTTTGTTGGTTTTGCAGGATAAAGAATTCAACCAAGAGGGTATGTGTCAACCCATATTACAATTTCGGGGCAAGGAGGAAAGAAGACGATCAATACCAAGTTTTTGGTCATTTCGTGTGTAACTTCCTATAATGCTATACTATGTCGGCCAACCCTAAATGTTTTCGGAGCCATAGTTTCCACAATGCACTTGGTTATGAAATTCCCAAGTAATGAAGGGCGGATAATTTCATTACAAGGGAATCAAATTGAAGCTAGGAGTTGTTACAATGCAAGCTTGAGAATTAAGGGGGAGGCACTATTCGTGGGACACTTGAAGAAAAGAGGGGCGGAAGATATACCTTTCTCAAGCCAGAATGAACTTTTGATGTATCTAGACCCGAGAATAGATTCTGAAGATTCATATGCAAATTCGGACCGACCACAACCTGGTGGAGAGTCCGAATTGTTTCAGATAGGGGAAAAATTGATCAGACGACAATGATTGGAGCTAGGTTGAACTCAGAGATAAAAGGTAGACTGAAGGTATTGCTTCTGAAAAATAAAGATTTACTTGCGTGGACGGATGCTGACTTTCCAGGAATTAATTCGGATTTTTGTTGCCACAATTTGGCGGTGGACCCAGTAGCTAAACCATTTGCGCAAAAGAAGAGAAGAATGGGATCAGAAAGACAACATGTGATTGCTGAACAAACGAATGAGCTTTTAAAAGCCGGATTCATACGAGAAACTTAATATGCCACATGGCTGTCTAATGTGGTACTCGTAAAGAAATCAAGCGACAAGTGGATGATGTGCGTAGATTTCACTGATCTAAATAAGGCCTGCCCCAAAAACCCTTTTCCTCTTTCGGACATTGACAGGCTAGTAGATCATTCCTCAGGTTATCAATTCCTGTCATTTGTGGATGCATATTCTGGTTATAACAAAATTCCAATGTATTTCGAGGATGAGGAAAAAATGGTCTTCATCACTGACAAAGACACTTATTGCTATATAATGACACCTTTCGGATTGAAGAATGCAAGAGCCACCTACCAAAGGATAATGACGAAGGCATTCCGAGAACTAATCGGAGATGTGGTGGAGGTCCATGTAGATGATATAATTGCAAAAACAGTCCGAGGAGGAGACCCTGTGGCCGGTCTAGAGAGAGTCTTTAGCCGTTCACGTGAGCATGACATGCGCCTTAACCCATTAAAATGGACATTCGTGGTTCCCTAGGGACATTTTCTTTGTTTCCTCTTGACCAAAAGGCATCAAAGCCAACCCAGATAAATACAAGGCTATGTTGAAAATGCAAAGTCCTAGAAATGTGAAGGAAGTATAACAACTCACGGGAAGGATAGTTGCCTTTACTCGTTTTCTAGCAAAAGCTACGCAAAAATCCCTACCTTTGTACCAACTATTGCGTAAAGGTAAGGATTTCCATTGAACTGATCAATGCGAGCTTGCATTTCAAGAGCTGAAGAAAGTTCTCACTACCCCTCCGATCTTGGTCCGACCAGAGCCCGGTGACCATTTATTTTTATATTTATCTGTTGGAGATGAAGCAATTAGCACCGTCCTTATTAAAGAAACCCCTGAAGGACAAATTAAGACACATATATTTCATAAGTAAAGCTCTTCAAGGTAGGGGTGTTCATATCCAATCCAATCCAATGCAAACCACAAAAATCGAACCGAAAAAACGAAATCCAAAATACCGAAAACCGCAAAAATCGAAAATTTTTTATTGGATTGGATTGGTTTTTAGATTCTATGTTGAAATCCAATTCAATCCAATCCAAACCGAACCGAACTTATATATACATGTTATTACTTATAAAATAATCATATTATATACTTGTATACACACACACACACATATATATTTATGACAATACTCATACCAATATATTTTTTATGATTTTATTATCTAATACCATGTTAATATTTTTATAAATATATCAATTTAAATTAGTTTTAAATTAGTTTTCATGTCTCATGTTCTTCTTTTCATATAATTTTATATTTATTTGAATAAATATAAGTTCTAATAAAAATATTTACTATTATTCCATAATTTTTTTCACTTTTATCTAATATTTATTGTCACTTTTAAAAATCAAAAATTGATCTGATCCGATCCAATCCAATTTAAATTGGATCGGGTTGGATCGGATTTGAAAAATATCAAAACCGATCGAATGATGAAATGATAAAACCGCAATGATCGGATCGGATCAGATGATTTTTGCTTTTAAAACCGATCCAAACCGAACCAGGAACACCCTATTTCAAGGGCCTGAGGTTCAATACTCGAAACTTGAGAAAGCAGCCTTAGCAATGGTTTTTTCTGCCAGAAAACTAAGACAATACTTCCAAGCTCACACGATAACAGTTCGAGCTGATCAGCTAATTCGGGCTATCCTAGCTAAACCGGACCTTGCAGGAAGGATGTTATCATGGTCGATTGAATTATCTAAATACGATATCCAATATGAGCCGAGGAACGCTTTGAAGTCCCATGTGTTAGTCGACTTTGTGATGGAGATGACGAGTATGGCTGGAAAATTTCCTTCCACGATGTGGACCGTTCATGTTGATGGATCCTCCAACGTCAAAGGGACAAGAGCTGGGGTCATTTTAGAAAGTGAAGATGGAATATTCATTGAACAGTCATTGAGGTTTGATTTCTCAACGTCTAACAATTAGGCCGAGTATGAAACATGTATTTCTGGACTTAAAATAGCTAGGGAACTCAGAGATACCATTGTTACACTTAGCAGCGATTCACAACTGCTTGTTTCTTAAGTAAAGGGAGAATATCAGGATAAAGAGCCTGCCTTGCAAATGTATTTATCCCTAGTCAAGAAGGAACGTGAGCATTTCGACCCTGTGAATTTTCAACACATCCCTTGGGAGAAAAATATCAGAGTCGACGTGCTGTCTAGGTTAGTAAGTACAAAAAGGCCAGACATCACTCAGACCATAATTCAAAAATCCTTGGTCGCGCCCAATATAAGTCAATCCCCAGTTGTAATGGTTGGGGAAAAGCAGCCGACTTGGACGACCCTGTTGAAGGAATACTTATAAAAAATGACACTTCCTTCAAACCAGAAAGAAAGTAGATGGATGAGAAGAATGGCCCCTTATTCCACGCTCATTGATGGAAGATATTGTTTAAAAGATGATTTTTAGCACCGTTACTCAAATGCTTGGAGACAGGTGAGGTTGACTATGTCTTGGCCGAAGTACATGAGGGAAGTTGTGGAAAACATCCGGAGGGATGCTCCTTGGCAAAAAAAATACTCCGAGCCGGGGTACTATTGGCCAACTTTAAAGAAGGACGCTAGGGAATATGTCAAGAGATGTGATGCCTGCCAAAGGTTCTTCGATATACACAAGGCCCCCCGGAGGAAATATCTATCATGACCATACCTTGGCCATTTTATCAATGGGGACTTGATATTTTGGGACCATACCCTCTAGCACTCGGGTAGGTCAAGTTTCTTATAGTAGCAATTGATTACTTTACTAAGTGGATTGAAGCAGAGCCACTTGTTGCTATTTCTTCGGCCAAAAATCAAAAATTCTTTTACAAGAATGTTATTTGTCAGTTTGAGGTCCCTAAAGTTGTTGTTACAGATAATTGTACAAAGTTTACTGATAAAGGTTTTTGAGTACTGCTCGACGGTCTACATACACGACAACACTTCATATATGTAGAACACCCCAAAACTAATGGGCAAGCAGAAGCAGCAAATTGGTGTATTTTGAAAGGACTAAAGAAAAGACTTGGTGATGATAAGGGTAAATGGGCCGAACAGATTGATCGTGTTTTATGGGCTTATTAGACCACTCCACATTCTTCCACGGGTGAATCCCCATTTCGACTTACTTATGGAGCGGACGCGGTGATTCCGGTAGAAATCGGAGAGCCTTCATGGCGAACCAAGATGATGAGTGAACAAGATAATAACAAATCCATCCGAGAAGAGCTTGATTTCTTGGATGAAAGAAGGCCTATGACGCATATTCGAGACGAAATAACTAAAAATCGAGCCGCCCTACAATATGGAAAAAGAGTGGTCCCAAGAAATTTGTAAGTTGGGGACCTCATTCTCCGGAGAGCTGATATTGGGAATAAGAATACATCCCAAGGAAAGCTTGCCCCAAACTGCGAAGGTCCATATCGAGTCATCCACTTATCTGGCCAAGGAGCTTACCAACTTGAGACGTTGTGCAGAGAACCCATTCCAAGATACTGGAATGCTGCCAATCTAAGAAGATATTACAATTAAGATGTTTTCAAGTCCTATTGTATATACCTATGTATAAAGTTTTCACTCAATAAAATTGTGGAGTTATTCAATATTCTTATATATTGATGATGAATTATAAAAAGAATGTCGGTGATAATCTTAAAGATTTGGTTAGTGACAATTCTTGCAAATTTTCTTGCTGATAAAATCAGAGAAATGATGGTGATAATTGAGGATTTTTGTTGATAAAATTAAGGAAAAAGAGACTACATACAATTATTAAAGCAAAGAGCGAAATTATTGGTGAATTATTGAAACCTTAAGTGTTAAATAGATAATAGGCTCTAAAAAGCTGGTCTCTTTCATCTTAGGAAGTTGCATGAAACTTTTAAGTTATTTTAAAGTTATTAGGCTTGCAACACCGACCTTAAATACTTGAAAGGATAGATTCCATAGGGTATATTTTACAAAACATAATATTTTCACACAAGGGCTAAAAGTTAAATACAAACACTTATAAAGATCAGATTCACCTAGTTTTGGTTCTGATGAAATAAGAAATTGTTAACAATCACAAAATCACAAAGATTTAAATATTTTGTGAGGATTAAAATAGAAAATAAAAATATTTACAAGGACTAAAATAAAAGTGGATGTATTTTATAGGAACCAAAAATTAATTAAGCAGGAGCGGGGTTCGATTCCTGCAACTTGTTTTGCTTAGTTGTTTTAATAAAGCAATAGTGTTGCAATGATAAGTTGACTCGGAGCAGGCTGGTTCACACCGATTCCACCGGTTTATAATTGGTTTGACCAGTCTGGTACCGATTCTAATACAGAAACGAGCTACATAACTGACCGGACCGGCCATGGGTTCGGTTTCCGGTTCAACCGATTCGACCGGCCGGGACGGTCCGATTTTAATAACACCGGTGTTGCCCTTCATGATTTTAAATTTTGAGTCACTTACTAAATTGGTCGATATGAGTATATTATATAAGTAGCTAAGTTAGGATACAAATATTAAAATCACTATCTACACACGGATATGAGTATTCTTTTTTCAAATACGTTTTATTGAAATGAGTGCTATAGTATCCTACCCATTTGCTTTCCTAATTCATAATCAAGTGACTAGAGTAAAATGTATACTTTGATGCACCTTTCAACATTCATTATTAGGTTCAGATATATACTTGACTGGAGAGTTAATTTTTATTAGAACTTGTAAGTTAGTTGTTATTTCATCCATTTTTTTTATTTGTCAATTTTTTTTTAAAAATGTTTTTTTTTTCATTTATTAGTTTTATATCCTCAGTTTTCTTCAAAATAAATAAAAATAATATAAAAATTAATTTATAAGAGAAATAAATAGTATAACAAGAAAAAGATAAAGATAAATTTGTTCTAGTACTATGAACTTTCTAGGAAACAACAAGGCAATGAGAACGAAGAGAAAACAAGATATACACTATTGATTTAAAGAAAAGCTTTTGTAATGAGAGAGAGAGAAAGAAGCATGGGGATGGGAGATATAGGTTCCATATCCATTTCCTGATTGACTGAGTAAACGATAAAAGGAGCATGTTATGTTAGGAGGGTGTAGTGAGTCAATATAATGTTGCACGAGAAGCTAGCACTCAAAAGCTCGATATATCTCTCTCCTTTCTCTGTTTTTGAGTTAGGCATAGAGAAAAGCGACACACCATACATTAACAACAAGATATATGTGTGCAAGCAAAGCATGGGTTTAAGATGGGGTCCTTTCCTTCCCCCACAAACAGACACTTCAAAATATTCACATGACTTGCGTGTGTCGGCCTCCAATGTAGAAACTGCATGATCAATCCTGACATTATTTATTTATC
Organism: Sesbania bispinosa; assembly: GCA_026901365.1. Lineage (NCBI taxonomy): Eukaryota > Viridiplantae > Streptophyta > Magnoliopsida > Fabales > Fabaceae > Sesbania > Sesbania bispinosa. The sequence continues at coordinate 526,339 of QLOH01000338.1, forward strand.
GCATTAGAAACCAACTCTCTCTTTCTATCCTCAATTTTCAACTAGACAGGGCAACAACATAGGTTAGGTTCCATTTTCACTTTTATATTCTGTTTAAATACTGTGCTTTCTACTTAATTTCTACTGTGATTTAATTAGTCGTAAGCTATTGACTTGTTCTGCAATTCACAATATTTTCCAACACCCCTAACATCCACCATCCCAAAAAAAAAAAAAAAAAACTACTACTATTTGATTTAGATTTACGGATGTAATTTGTTGTCTATTAGTAATTTAATATGGCAGAGGAAATATGAATAACGACACAACTTATTAGCTTCTCATGAGTTTTCACACAGAGTAATGACAGAGTTAGATAATTAATAGAACCGACTGAAAATTTTAATTTTATATTCAATGAATTTGTCGTTACCTCTTTTAATCTTATGCTCTCTGAAGTTGCCAGCTAAAGGAAACTAGCCATACACACAGACCAAAAACATATGCGTGCAGGCAATGTCAATAAATTACTATGCGCACCTGCCAATTTGTTACATGTACTTGTATGTTGAATACTTATTAATGTACTACATTGATGTTGGAGATTAAAGAATAAAAAAAATTGTAGCTTCGATAAATTGTTACATTTTATTGAAGAATGCACAATCAGTATTTCAATAAAATATTTTGTAGATGATGCTGCCAAGGAAAGATTAATTAATAAAGCCATGTGGCTTTATGTTTGGTAGAGACACGGCATCCATATATATCACAAAGATCCAACTAAAAAAATGCTCTGTTTCTTATGTATATGTATATATTTTTATCGAAAGATTAGCGTTACGTAGGAAGATGAGTGGATGTTGAAATCATCATGATTGAGTGACTATATATAAGACGTACATATGAAATTTATGTAATAGTATCTGTATCTCTATGATTGTAGATACAATACAACGAAAAGGAGCAAACAGAGGTCGATGTTGTGAACACATGACAAGAGCACGTAACTTGTTTGTCACTCCCACGGCAACGTTTCAGCCAAGGCATGCATGTACGGATACATTTCACCAAATTTCCTCCAATTATGCACTGTGGCGGTGGTCCTCATATTATCTGTCCCCTCTCTAGCGAGGAAATTCCTTGGTTCAAAGACAATCAGCTAAGTTTCGTGAGTGTGCAAAATCAAAGTCCAAAAGTGAACAATTAATAATGACGTTGAATGATATTTTTCTGACCGTTTATTTTATGTTTTTAAGTCCAACAATAAGGACACATGACTTGACCGTTTATTTTATCTCTTAGTGCACAAGTTCCATGTCCCTTTGCCCAAGGTTCAAAAACAAAAGTAGTTGCACCAAAGACTTTTTGCGTCACATACGAGAAATGAGTTGAGTGTATTGGAACATCCCCATCTTTAATTTAATAGTGTTAGTATTAGTTTCAACAAAGCAAACCCAGGCCATTTAATATTCCCACGAAATTAAGGATGGGTGTCTTGTTTGAGAAGAGTGATGATGATGATGATAACAACAAAAGACAGAGTAGTAAAATAGGTTGGTTATGGTCTCACATGGATTGCACCCCTTGGTTGTTGTTGCAACGAGTTCATGGGGTCAAAGTGGGTGGCCTGCACGTGGCTCCACCACCACTCTCCACCTCACCACACCATAACCATTCACTCTTTCTCCTTTCTCCATCTGTCTCACTTTAATTAATTTCCATTCTGTTTTTAATGTATGCTAATTTTCAAAATACTAAAATACTACTAGTACGTATTCTCCCTATAGGCGAATTTGCGGTGTATTAGCTGACATCAAACTACTACTATATGATATATGATTTGGGAAGCGTCCAAGGCGGGGTGGGTCATGGTCACGGTACATGTGCACTTCCAAAAAGATAGGTCCAATATAACGTCCAAATTTTCAACACAGATCAAAGATCGATCATTATATATTATATATATAAATATGATGTAATTTTTTAATAAGCCATTGATAATTTTGGATCAACTTAGAATGAAAAACCTATAAGAACTTTGTTTCTCTGTGCGCCCCTTTGCTTAACAAATTCCGGTTGGCTCCCACTCCCCAAAACAAATTAATTGAGCTATATATATATAACTGAAGGTTATGGTTATTACGTGTTCTTTTTGGTTTCTGGCTTTTGCCTTTTGGTGAACGGGAGGGTTTATATATACACGCTTTCAACTACTGAGGGTCAGAACAGAAAGCAATATCTCTGTGTAACTAAAGCAAGTTATAGAATATTGGTGCTTGAAAAACACATCATCATGAATAAAATTCGGCATGAATGATTAAGCTGAGAGTAAGATGACATGTATGCATCTTATCTTCAAATCAAAGATGCTCCAATGGAATCATATATGCGCGATGTTGCTCCTATTTGTAGAAAATGATATATGAGTTACAAGCAAGTGCATGCGTGTGTATATATATGTCCAACAACTCAGCTTGGTATACATACCATATAAATATAATATAAGAGGAAAACTGTTAAAGGTCTAATTAACATTAACATTAAATAAAGAATAACGTTAGAATTTAAATGAAACAAGTCATGTAGTAAATAACAAGTTGAAATTGTATATCTTTAAAAAAAAAAAAACAGATTATCTACGTTAATAATGCATTAAAAATTTAAAATTAAATTTTATAATCCAAACAAATCACTATAAATAACGAACACAAACAGAAGTAAAGAATATTATCAGCCTATTCCGCCCCTCCAAAAGATATCAAGTATGCCTTACTTAATTTTCATGAGAAAAATATATTTACACAAATTATACAAGGTGTCTTTATACCTTTGAGCACTTAAAATATTAACAAGGATTTATGGTGTTATCTAATAACTTTTATTGGAATATAAAAAATGTGTAAAGGTAAGTTTAAAAAAAAAAATCATTATTGTCAATGAGTCCACTTGATGATTGATATTATGGAAGGAACAAAATCATTTCTATGCTAATTTATGTATATATATATTAAATATTTCTATAAAATCATTTTCTCATTATTATTAAATTAATTCACGTAACTATCTATTTTATTTTTAGTTTTTAATTATATATTTGAGTATTAAAAAGTTAATAATTATTACCTAACATTATATTTTTTCTCTAAAAAATAAAAATAGAATTTATATAATAAATATGTCTTACATAAATATATTTTTTTATATCATTTTACATTAATCAAGTATTCAAATTAAATACTTCTAATTTAATAAGTTAATTATTAGTTGACAACTAAGTTATTAGCTAGTTTTACCAAATATAACTTATATCTCCTTCTCAATGGACTTTCACTATATTTCCTTCGAACTTGAATATAAGAAAAAAAAATTGCATATGGTGGACTAAGATATAATCAAATCTTAACTAATTCCATCCTATTTGATAAGATCATCTCAGAATACTCTTAAATTTAATTTAAATTTTATTTTTTAATGACTTACTTAATGAATCATGTGCCAATAGAAAAAAGAGTATTTTTATTTAAAATAAGTTTTAATAAAATTAAAGTATTTCATGAAGGGTATTTCTAGACGATGACAACAAAGAAATTTTGAGAGGGCCATGGACCCCTTTGGGTAATTAAAATCACAGTTAATATGCTTTGTTAATTGTTATATATTTTTCATGTCATAACTATAATTTTAATGTAATTTATACTATAACAAAAGTTAACTATTATAAATGATCACTAGGGATGCATGGGAGAATAGGTCGAGCCGAGTTAACTATTATAAATGATCACTAGGGATGCATGGGAGAATAGGTCGAGCCGAGCTAGGCTTTCTAAAGTCTGAGTTTGGCTTGCACCTTAAATCCATGGCCTTAGCCTGACCTATTACCTGACATAGGCTTTATTTTATGGTGACCTATTTATAGCCTGACAAGGCCTGAAAGCCTGTTTAAAAGTCTATTTTATAGTAAGGTACTTGAATATATCATAAGCATATATATGAATAGACTTATAAGCTCAAATTTTTAACATACTTAAATGTTTATACAAGCTAATAAGTATATAATTATAAGGAAAAGTAATACAAAATCTTTATAATAATAATAGCAATATAAAAAATATTAATATTTAATTTATATTTAGTTAAATAGACTGGTCTGATAGGCTCAAAAGGCTTTTTCAATGACCTAAACCTGGTCTATTTTGCTATATAGGCTTTTGAAAAAGCCTTGACCTGATCTATTTAATAAATTGGTCTGGTCTGGGCTGAGCTTGATATAGGCCTAGTAGTAGGTCCCGACGAGCGGTCTGACCTGTTCCCACCCCTAATGATCACCTCATGATTTAATATAAATTTGTTTTGTTAATTTGTTAATAGACTTAGCAAAACGTAATCGGTAACTTGTGAGGTTAAAAATAAAATAATGTCGTTCATGTTAATAAACAGATAAGCTTGCACATCTGTTCAATTCCTTGGCATTTATTGAAAAAAATAATGGAGCATTATTAATTGGTATATACATAACAGTATACAAGGAAAACAAGCGGCAAGGATATTGGTGAAAAGGTTTAGAAATAGGACAAAAATAATGCTGCAGTTTTGGCCAGTAATTCGTTCAATGCTTTCCAAATGATAAAAAAATCTCTGACTGTTTTGTTTTCACTTTTGAATTGAATGAAATTAAAGGAAACCGACTTTTTCATATTCACAGGTTTACGTGAGTTTCTTTCTCACACATTGGAATTCAAAACCAAACAAACGCCTCTGACCCGATAGTTTAGTCACAAAATCTGCATGTGGGACATTGTTGCTTACCGCGTCCCACACTCCTCTTCTTTAATGCTTAGATACAAGATATACATATAGTATTAAATTAAATTGAGAAAAAAGAGGGAGAAAATAGAAGAGAATGAGATAGAGAGAGAAACTCTGCACTATCCTAGGCCCTCTTTGTTTCCTTTTTCAGTTACTATTTTCATTCATTCAAAATCTATCCATTAATTTATTTCCAATGTGAAAATTATATATTTATATTCCACATCTATTCTAGTACTAACTATAAATATATTTGCATATTAGGCACTGCCAGCCACTACCCTACCACTCTGATTCTTGTGCCTTTTCCTGGAAATAACAACACACCCAGTAACCCGCCGTTAGACCATCAAGTCCTTTTGATCCTTGTAACGTTATATATATTCTGTTCAAGCAAAGCAATTGTGTTGCTCAGTGTGAAGGAGATTTGAAAGGAGGAAAGAAAAGAGATTCATGCTTTAATTGCCTGCTTGCTTCAGTAATTGGCTTTGATTGGGAATACAATACATACAGTATCTGATTGGATCTGGACATGGCAATTGAAGCTCATTTGTATCCCACCAATATTGGATTTCCATTATGTGTGCCACAGGATTTGTCATCTTTCAATTCTCAACAGCAACATTTCACCAGTCTTAAACATCAGCAACATCCAGAACAATGCCTCCAACAGCTACACACTTCTATTGTTGATCCCAATCCTCTCTTTCCCTCTAATTTCAATGCTTACAATTACAACACCACCAATAAGTATCACCACAATCAACCTTCTAAAAGTTTGGCTAGTGAGTTTGCTCAACAGAGGGATGAGGTTGATCAGTATATCAGATCACAGGTTAGTTTCATACATATTAATCAAATTCTTGGAGACTCAATACATTTTTGTTACATCTGAATCAGATTAGCACATTCATTGTTGTCTAATCAGTGTTTTTATGTTTTGTGACAGAATGAGAAATTGAGAATTATGTTGCAAGAACAGAGAAAACAGCAAGTGGTGGCCTTATTAAAAAAGGTTGAATGTGATGCTATTTATATCCTAAACCAAAAGGATGAACAAATAGCACAAGCAGTGAAGAAAAAGGCTGAGTTGGAAGAATTCTTGAAAAGATTAGAGGCAGAGAATCAATCATGGAGAAGAGTAGCACAGGAAAATGAAGCTATAGTATTGTCATTACATAACACCTTAGAACAGATTAAAGAAAAAACTTCTGCAATAGAAGATTCAGAGTCTTGCTGTCATGAAAACAGGGCAATGGAAGAAGGAACAGGGGAGAATATTACAAGTCAGAACATGGTTTGCAAATGCTGCCATTCTCGTACCTCTTGCTTTATGTTCCTTCCTTGCAGACACCTTTGTTCCTGCAAAGCTTGTGAGGCTTTCCTCCAAGCATGTCCTGTATGCAGAATGCCAAAGAAGTCTAGTATAGAGACTTTGATTTTCTAGGCTCAAATTCTGAGATAAGTAAATAGAAATGTTGATAAAGATATAAAGTCATGAACATGTTTTGATTCTCATGTATGATTCTGATTGTTGGGATTTTGGTATTTGCACTTAGATTGTAGCCTCTTTTCTATGAATCACAGCTAAAGGATTTAGATAGCTTAGCATCCTTTCATGTTTTTCAAAAGAATGAGGCTTTTTTCTTTATTTCCAATCTCTAGATTTTAGTTTTCGAATTTGGGGATTTTATAATTCTATCCAGTTTAGTTTTTTTTAAATGTATTTAATCTTTTAATTGTGGCAATCATTTTTTTTGACGATATTTGTTTATCTAAAAAATTTCTATATTTTTCAAAATGGGGGAGTGTTTTACACTTTCACCATAAAATCTGCATGAAATGAAATTAGATTATTGTTTGATTATATTAAGTTGTTTTAAAGGGCAATACTCTACTGGTTTGAACTTGTATCTTATTATATCTTAATCATCCGAGCAAAATGTTGGATATCATTTTTTATAGTTTCAAAATAATTTAAAAAATAATTAAAATTTAGAGAAAACTATTATAACAATTTATCAATATGTTTGAAATTAAAATAAAAAATATTATTTTTACTAATTTGTTAATACTTTTAAGATTTAAGATAACTAAAATAAAATTAAACAAAAACATTCAAATGATAATAGAAAAATTTAAAAATTGTCATATATGAAAATTATCAATATGTTTTTAATTTATATATTTTAAAATTTAAATACACAAATTGGAAAGATATAGAGAAACTAAAATTTTTATAATAATAAAAAAAATTCATTTTATTAATTGTTTATTTTATTATTATTTAAAATAAAATAATAAAAATTTGTGATACTTTTAAAATTTTTATAATTTTTGAAGTAGAATAAAATTTACCTAGATTAACGTGATAAAACAATCTTGAGAGTGAATATGGGAGTTTAGTTGGTCTGATATTGTCTCACCTTTAAGAATGAATATTAGGATTTAATATATATATATATAGTAAAGTAATTGGTTACCTTATAGAATAATTTAAAAAAATACTGAAGGATATTATGATATATCCTTTCGGATATTTTTTTAATAATTATCCACACATATATATATATATATATATATGTGCGCGCGCGCATGTGTAACAATTTTTTTTTAAAAAAAGTTTGTGGGAAGATGTAAGAATACATTGAGAAAGGTATGAGATGAGGTATAAAACTATTAAGGGAAGAATTATATAAGAGAGTTACATAACTGATAAGTTCAAGTTGTTTTGAATAAAGATGAGTTATTAGTTTTTTATTTTAAGAGGAGATTTGTGTGATTGCAAAAAATTAGGAGGCTGGGTTGGTTCCTAATAAAATTCAGAGAGGTTTAAATGAATCTTCAACAAGCTTTGTGGAGAGTTTGTTAAAATGACACTACTGAAAATAATGAGAAAAATCACAAGTGAATAAATAAGAGAATAGAGAAAAATATTATTTCTTATTTTCTAGAGTGTGCTGAAATTTTTATTATATATAAAAGTAAGGTAGTGAAAGTAACCTATGAAATATAAAGTGAGGACATAATAGTAAATTCCTTTCAATAAATCTAAGTTTTGATAGCCCATGTCTGGTATCTGTCCACTTTAATAACTTTGATGATGCTCACACTCCTGAATTCCTCAATACAATAACTTCACCATGACTTTCAAATCGTGAAGTTAAAGTAAAAGCATGTGTTCACATCATGCATTTGAGAAATATAGACCAATCTTTTAGATTGTGCAATGGGACAACATTCATCATTACTCAAATTGGCCCATATGTTTTAGAAGCAAGATTCATATCAAGTCGTAATGTTAGAGAAATGTTTTCATTCCAAGACTCTCTTTAATTCCATCAGATAAAAGGATCCATTTTAAATTTCAGCGAAGTTGCAATGACAATCAACAAAAGTCAGGGACAATCTCTTAAACATGTTGGGATATTCCTTCCAAGACCTTTTTTTTTTCTCACGATCAGTTGTATGTTGCACTCTCAAGAGTAATATCACGTAATGGTCTTAAAATAATTATATGTGATGAATAGGGAAATTCAACGAACACTACATCAAATGTGATTTTCAAATAAGTCTTCCAAAATTTAATTTGGGTAAGTAACTTTCTCTTTTCTTATTTTTACACATATACTTTATATTAACTTCTACCTTATTTTAACTATAATTTATCTTTTACAGAGATTACATCCACCTTTCTGTCTCCAATAAATAGAGTTTATCTTCATAAGTTAGATACTCCATCCAATCTAATAAGTGTGTGTATGTGTTTTTAATTCATTTTCATAGTAATACTTTTATCATGTATAATTTCTTCTCATAGACATATTTATAAATTATATATATATATATATTTATATGTATATATACATTCAAACCATATTATATTTTAAAATAATTATAACATTTAACTTTAAAATTTATATGTCTAACATTCTCATTATGAGTGTCTTCTGTGAATATTGCACGGACCGGACTAGTTTAAATAAAGAGAAGATTGTTGTCATCCAAAAGATTTGTACTTAAACCAATACTTTAGCAACAAGTGGCAAAACCTTAGCATTCCAAGTACAAACCAAGCTAAAAGAAAAATAAAAGGCAATCTAGACTTCTATATTAAAGCTAAGAGATGGTGATAGTAACAAAGCTGACCATTTAGACTATCCGGCTTGAAAGTTATTTGACCTTTTAAAATAAAGGCACAAACCTTATATTTTTTAGAGTTTTTGTGGGTAGTCCAGTCTTTTTTATGGGTTTTGTGAGCTACTCATTATTTTTCGTGTGTAGCAGGCTTTATTTGGTCGGGATAAAAAAACCTAAGAATTATTTGAACTTCTAAAATAAATGCATGAAACTTACATTTTTTTTTTAACTTTTACGGGTCGATCCAGAGCTCATCAATTTTGTCGGCTCTAGATGTAAACCTGTTGAGTAGGGTATTATTGTGCTTGTCTCTATGCTAGCATTAAAAAAGTGCATGTACTTTCACTCATATATGTGCATGTAGTAACTTTAATACCCATTTCTTTAGCCATTAAAGAGTTACTGAAACTTCGTTCAAATATAATTATAAAACAATAAAAATATAATCATTTTACTAAATTAAAATTCAACGTATATAGCACGTAACTCTTTTTTTGTGATGGGAAAAACTAAAAACACAGAAACAAAGAAAGCTAGCCTATATCAATAGAACAAAGTGAGCAACATGCACAAGGGTATTTCCACTCACACCAATTCCAGGACAAGGAGCTTCCCAATTTCGCTAATGCATCTGTAAGGGCATTGGCTTCTCTTTTTTTTTTTTTTTTCAAAGGCATTGGCTTCTCTTTGAATATGAGAAAGATGGACTTCCCACTCCCTATAAATCAAGCTTCTAATTTGAAGAATTATGCCACCATGAGGATGGAAATTAAATTATTATCAAACCTTCATAGCATTGCATCAACAACTTCCGCTGCATCAAACTTACACAACATGAAGCGGTGATTATAATTCCAGACCAAATGTTAGATCCAGGTCAAGCAGGATTATGATTATGCATTATTCATCATCTCGTAACACGTGGACACTAGTTTCACTGGGAGCGTGGCATAAGGGACAAATATCATTCTCACCCAAATTACACCTAGCTAGCTCGCTTGGAATTCGTCTTAAGACCACCTTTAAGCACAAGCCAAATAAAACTTTTTACTCACTATGATACATTCAAACGCAAGTCTCTTCCAAAAGTTAGTGTGTGTTTGGATTGGCGTTTGTAAACTTGAGTTTAGGTGAACATGATTTATTGAACGTGATTTGAAGGGAACTTGAGTTTGTATAAACGTGATTTCTTGTTTGGATAGTTTGTTGCAAACGTGAGTTTAAGAAAGTGAATGTTGTTTGGTTGAGATTGTATAAATCACGTTTATAGGTATAATTACTAAAAAGGACCGAGTGAGAGAGCATCAAGTGAGAAAACATGCTTTGACCCAGTAAAGGTGAAGGGTAAAAGAGCAAATTGCCCACATCAACCTCACATGTCCATTTGAACTCAAGTATAAGTAAACGTGAAAGCTACAATTTTTTGCTTCCAACTAGACTCAAGTTTTCTCTCAAACTAAATTCATGAATGCTAATCCAAACAATCCAAAAAAAAGATAAACTCACATATGGTTGACACATACTCACGTTTACCTCTACCAAACGTCCATCCAAACATACCCTTATGAGAAGGCCCTTCGTCCTTATAATCCACAATCATATCATGAGCAAAATGAGCAGTAAAATGTCTATTACTAGTTAAACTTTATGACTTAAACCCATAAAAAAATCTAACTCAAAAGATTAGTCCATTAATTAAGTGAAAGAGCTTAAGAGTCGACGTCCACAATGATGGTTGCCCTCATAACATTGTCGCCCTTTAAGAGTCGATGTCCACAATGATTTTCACTCTATCGACACTGACCTTATGATAGCCCTCTCTCTTTTTCTTTTCTTTTCGACTTCATACAACTATTAGTTTTCGACTTTTTTACACCTTAATCAGCTCTCTCCCTTTTTCTTGGGCTTCATACAACTATTAATGCTTGTTTGGCGTGGCTTATATTTGGCACTTTAAAGTAAAGTTAGACCAAACAACAATTTATAAAAGATCTTCTAAAAGTTAAGCTACTTATTTTTATTAAAGGAAAAGAGCTTTTAAAAAAGCTAGATGATGGAGCTTTACTTTTACTTACTCAGAGCTTTTTACATAATGTAACATCTTAATTCCGAAAACTCAAGATTCATGTCCGTTGGAAGTATAAGTCCCAAATTTAGGGAATTATTTTTTGCGACATTAACGATATAAAAAAAACATGCAATTGATTTGCTTAAGTAATCCAATGTTTACATAAGCATAATTTGAATAATCCAAAAAACATAAACATAACATGGATATTACAATACATGTGTTCTCAGCAAAATAGAAATGCTCGTCACGAATCACACATGTACTAAATATCCACAAAATGAATACAAATCAAAGGCAATACAAAATGCAAAATATAATGATAATCCCTCCAACTGCTCCAACGCCCTCAGCGGCCATCCTGAGGAGGATCCTGGGCATCTAAAATGCAATTCACAAACTTGTGGTGAGACTAATGCATCAGTTAACACAACTAAAGCATGCTAATGTATGAAGTAAAGCAAATGAAATGTATCAACATATTCAGAACAACTTGAACATAATTAAATACATAAACACATAACTGATTACCTGAATCATAACTTAACATGAACTGCTATACCCAACAACAAGGCTCTTATAGAATCCAGTATCTGTTCAATGAGTCTGCTAATCCGATCGGAAGATTGGTTTCTCATAATTCATTTTCTCGTACGGTCCAGGTGGGTTGGAAGCCTCCTCTTGAGGGGTGGTGTAAATTCAATATGGATGGCTCTGTGAGAAACAGTGGGTGTCAAGCTGCTTGTAGGGATGTGATGCGGGATCATCTTGGACGTTGGCTTATTGGATTTCAGCAGAATTTGGGGTCTTTCTCAATGCTCATAGCAGAAATGAGAGGCATTCTCACTGCTTTAGAAATAGCCTGGAACATTGATGTAAAGAAGATTCATATTGAATGTGATTCAGCAGTAGCAAACTAGCAATTCAGCTTATCAAAGATGGAATTCCTCCATGTCATCCTTACCACTTTGTGGTCAACAAAATTCAAGCTTTACTTGTCCGTGATTGGGGAGATTTCTCTTTCTCATATTTGGAGGGAAGGCATCAGTGTTGCGAATGGCTTAGCTAATGCAGCCCACTTGACCCCGTTGGTGTTCAAATATTTTTTGCTGGGAGTGTGTTATTTTTTTTTTTTGGTCGAATGCTGGGAGTGTTGTTCCAATGTAGTTTCTCTGTAGCTTCGGCCTCTGGCCTCCAGAAAAAAAAAAAAAAAAAAAAACTAACAGGGATTTAAATACAACAAACTCAGCTTCATCGGATATGCTTACTAAAACATAAAGATATGCACTTTTAATAACGTTTTTTTTAAATTGCACATGACAATAAAACAAAACAAAACTAGAAAGCTTTTATTAAAAACGTTTTATTATTCTGTGCAATGTTGGAAAAACCATTTTTAATAAACCACTTCAGATATGCAGTTTTAATAAAACTGCAAGAGATCCAACCTCTAAAAATATTTTTATTATATGATAAAATATTAATGTTATGCGTAATTTTAAAATCCTGTGTCATTAGATGAAAGAACTTTTCTTCCCACATAATGAAATACTATATGCATAATACACATAGATCAACAGTATTGATAAAATCAATTAGAGAAATATGAGTTATAATATTCATACAATTAGTTCATACAACAACTCATACAACAGATTTTTTTCTCTCTACCTTTCTCCATCACACCAGACACTTCCCTCTCTTTTCTCACAATCTCTCACTTTGTTGATCATGTTGTAGAACCATGTTATATAAATATACTTTCTGGAAAAATATCAACAGAAGAGCTAGGCAGTTCTCAACTGCAGAATCATTTAACTTACATATAGTTTATACACATTCAAAAGCAAAGTAACTGACATTTGACAACCAATTTCACATGCTGCGTGGATGATGAACTTACTCTAAACAAACAAATTTTTTTCCAACGTCTCTACTTTTTCTTGACACCAAAACGATGTTCATAAATGTTCCTTGCTGATTAAAGATGTATTATTAATACAGACTAAACCCAAAAAACTGGCTAATAATGATTGCAAATCCAAGGGCTATTGCAATAAGGGAAGATGCCCAAGTGAGTTTCTCAGTTATCCTAGGTACTCTATCCTTTAGTGCCTCGCTACATGAACCTAAAAACACGGTATAGCTTCCCATTGCAACTACAGTTCCAACTAAGAACATGATGAGAAATGCAGCACCAGCCAAGCGAGAAGGCAAAGCAAGGGCAGGCAACACCATCATCAATGCATCTGGTTGCAGTCCATGAACTATCCCTGTGGCAAAAGTAGCAAAACCAATCTTCTTCTTTCCTGCTTTTGGACTATCAAGTGTTTCATAGATACTGACATCACATTCACCATTTTCTAATGCAACACAGGGAGCAGCCACTTCTGAAGCTTCTCTAATTCCCATAGCACCAATTACTAGCAGAGTAAAACCCACCACTCTGGTGCCCCAGGTTCGGATAATTTCAATGTGAAGACGATCCTTCAGGATTAAAAATATTAAACCAAAGATAACCTGACCAGCATCATGGCCACAACCCCAAAGGGCTCCAACAGCAGCACTCTCCATTCTGGTACGACCAATTGATAATGGAGCCAAAGCTGCAAGGTGGTCAGGCCCTGATAAGGTGTGCAAGCAGCCAGCAAAGAAACCAGTCCAAGCACTACTTAGGAGCTCAGTGCGGATCAGTTTTCCACCAACTGCAGCAGCAGCAGGACCACCAGTCTTGGCAGCAGTTTGAAACGTTGCAAAAGCTGCTGGTGCAATAGCTGGTTGGATTAAGATCATAGCAAGAGCAGAGAGTATTACAAGTGTCCGAGCTGTTATTGCCTGAGAGAAAAAAGCATGAAGGGCAATTTTTCATAAGGTCTATTTAAACACTGGAATTATAAAAGACCTAAATCAAAACAAAAGTGTTGTGTATATTAATAGTCCGTTTGATTCCCAGTTGCTATAGTACAAAACCATGGTTTTGCAGAATTGATTTTAAATCACTTCCGTCCAACATGCTTCGTAAAATGTGTATCACTCATCTCAACCGTTGATTTCTAAAATCAATTTTACCCAACTGGAAACCAAACGGACACTAAGTCTATATAGACACCTTCTGGCACAAATTATCATGAAGAATTGAATATCACCCCCCAGAAAAATGATAAACCGAAATGTCAAAGTCACCTATTTCAACAGAGTAATCTTCCAATGAAACTTTCCATTCCAAATCTCTATTCAGTTACACATAACTTCACATGCAAGTTGATTATAATGATTCATTGGCAAAAATATGTGCTTAACTGATTAAGGAACCAAAAACCATATAAGACCAGCATGAAATGAAGGGTTGGAGATTAAAACAGTAATGGAACGTCTATATAAAATTCATAAGAAACATGACAGGAATTTAAGTTTCTATGGACCATTTTCACCCTTCAGTACAAATTGGCTGAAAGGCATAAGTCATATCGGATTTTGTTCCTCCAAAGTCAAGAATTCACTTCAGAGAGAAAAGTGAGGAGTTATAGCCTTTGATTGAAAAATTGGCCGAGATTGTGACCATGTGTATCCTAGGTGTTTAAATCCCAACAGTTAATTTTTCAACCAACAGCTATAACTCCTCATTTTTCAGTCTAAACCTGAGAGGAACCAAATCCAGTCAGATTCTAATAGATATACGCACACATCTCAAATTCAAATTCTTTGGTCAGATTCAGTGGCATTTTAAAAATCAAAGAGCAGCTCTATCTCCCTACAAGACTATTTTTTCCCCCTAATTTAAATAACCAAATGGATTTTCCCCATGAACTTGAAAATGACCAATTAAGAACGGAATTTGATGAGAATGATTGGTCAGAATACAGTCATACCTTTGGTTTTTGGGAAGGCCCAGTTGCGATCTGATTTAGAGAATTGGGTTGGGGTGGTAGGGACCTATCTGGAGAAGAGGAAAGGGATGGAATGGAAGAAGCGAAAAGGGGAGTAGAAGACGATAATGGAGAAGGGTTTTGGTGCTTGCAACAAATTGAGATGCCCTGCCTCGGGTAAGAACGTGTGGATGGGGGAAAAGTAGTGAATCTTGCATATTGAAATCGATTCAGAAATGTGAAAGGCTTAAAGCTTTTGAAAGAAGGAGGAGAAGAAGATGATAGAAGCCTATCCATGACCATGGCTTCTATCTGCAAAAGCACAAATGAAATGAAGCTCACAGCACAAGCAAGAGAGAATCTCCTTAAAATAAATAAAACAAACCCACCTATTACCTAACCCTACCTTCTTTATCCTCTTTTCTTTTTTTATCATTTAAATTTAAAATTATAACCCCAAACATTTTGCCAGCAAAGTAATATTTATTAAAAAAAACAAACAAAAATCTTGCTACGTGCTTCAAGAGTGGTAATTAAGAAGTATTGTATTTAATACTCCATATGACTTTGTTAAGTACTAGTATTTAATTTAAAATCTAATTTGGATTGATGTTAATAGTATAGGACGTCAAAAAAAAAAGAGAAGTAAAAAAAAATATTGAGAAAAATGTATTAACTATATTTTTATTTTTATGTATAAACAATTTTTTAATATTTTTTTATTTTTAAATCTTCAATATCGGCTAAAAACTTATGTTAATAAATCTGTTAAATATATTTTAAAATAGTAATAAATAATTTCTTTTTATTTAATATTTTATTTTTATTTTCTTAACCGTGTTTTAAAAATACTCATTATTATAGCCCCACAAACTCTTGAAAATGGGCGAGAAGCCTTAATAATGACTTAGACTCAAACATGATTGTCTTAGTAATAAAAAATATATATGATTAACATAAAAAAAATTGTTTATTTTAGTACAACTATTAATTTCAGATTTTATTTATCTGCATCGTTATATTGCATGAAAATATTTTTATTACATTTATCATGACCTTCTATTTTTATCAATCAAATGGGGAAATTTTACAAGGCGTTATATTATATGCAATGCTTCGACGTATAAAAGAACTGAAACAAAGCTATGCTGACTAACGTGTGTTTAGTTTATACCAAAATCATGTTTTAAATGTGAATCCGGATAGAAGTTATTCTCAATAGTATTTACTCGGATCCACATTTGAAACGTGGTTTTAAAGTAAACCAAACACACATGTGTTTGTTTGGTTATTGATTGATGAGAATCAATTTTAGTAAAATTAATTTTAAATCACTTTTAAACTATGTTCATCAATTACTTTTAGTTTTATAAATTGTGTATTATTAATTTTTTGTTATTGATTTTGTAAATCTATCAAAATCAATTATACTTATATATAAATCAATATATCTCTGAAAAATAAGTAAAGATGATCTCTTTTATAAATATTAAACAATTTATTTACAAATTAAATTTATATGTATTATTAATATAATTTTACCCATAATATAATAATGTATTGTCACATTATTTAGCGTATGTTTTTGGTCTGAACCACATATATCCTCAACGGGAGACAATGCTGCTCAAGCTGAGAACATCCACTGCCTAGTGGGGCTAGCTCTCCTAACAGAAATTTTTTCCATTCACAAGACTCAAACCTTGCTTGAGGGAAATCAAACAGTACCACTTAAACCAACCCCATTGATAGTGTATATTTGATTTGGTGTTTGAAAATTAATGAAACATAAATGTGATTAACCCCCCCCAAGAGAATACGGTTAACACAAAACAAAAAGTAAGTAACCAAATTCGAATTTAAATCTCTTAACACTAAATTTTAAGTTTATCACATTTTAACATTAAATTCAACATACATATTCTCAACAATATGACATTTCATGTATTATTAAATTTAATAACCAATGCATATTACTGTTAGATACTCTTTCCGCTTTTATTTCTTTGATTTATGCCCAAGAATTAAGAAAATTATCTTATTTTAGTTTTAAAAAAAATGTATTACTTACTCTTCCATTATATTCCTCATTTTCTCTCTATTAATTACTCAACAAAGCATATTATTCAACAGATAAAGGTTAAAAGTAGAACCGTAAAAAAGAATATTGATTATTAGTTGATTTTATAAAAAATAACAATCAAAAGTGAACACAATAAAATTTTTAAAACAGCTAATAATAAAAAATAAAGGGAGTAATAGTGTAAAAAAAATTTACACTACCAATGTATAAATGAAACTCATTCAAAAAAAGAATTCAAAGTTTAAAGCAAATAGTTTTTTTTTTTTTAATTAAGGGTATCCAAAACAATGGTTAATGACCAATCTCTTTTGAGACCAAGAGATTAATAAAGTGGGTAGAACCTCTTCCAAGTGTATCATTCACACGACCAACGATTAAACGCAAATACCAGTTAAACTAATGAAATTTGGCCGTTTTCGAATTTATTTTGTTTCTGTAGTATGTGGTGTATATGATTCAAATGTGTAACTGTATTCTTCTCGTATTAGCATGATTTGGTAGTACAAATTAATACCGTCCCTTTATTAATGGCTGCCCTTTTGTTTTGAAAGCAACAATCACAAATATCTCTTCACCACCCAAACAGTTACTTACGCAAGTGGCAGAAAACAGTTCCTAAATCAGCTGGTGCACCACAATCTACTCAATTCAATGCGTGCGACTAATATAGCATTTGGGCGTTGTCATTTTTGACTAGTCTAACAATTAATCAGAAGTTGCGAGTCTTGCCATACTTATGGTCTGTGGATTGCCATACTTATGGTCTGTGGATAACTTATTTTTATTTTTTTAAAAAAAATTTATTAAATATAACTTACAAGTAATAAAATATTTAAAAACTCTTCCATTATACTAAAAAGAAATAAAGGTCAAAAAGAAATGCCAACCAATAAAGATTTATATATTCTTCCTAATTTCATAACCTCATTTCATCGGGGTGAATGAAGGGTAAGACGTCTCTACTTTTTTTCTTTTTTTTTTTTATTTCTTTGGGTCGAATGATTAACTTAGCTATAAAGAAGTGGTTATTAATTTATTTTCGACGATTTTTATTTAGTATCTTATTACTGTAAGATTAAGATGTGGTGATGGTAATGTAGATTTGGAGAGGTGGTGTTGGGTCGTTATTGGGCCAATAAAGTTTTGTCGGATTTTGGTGATTGGTGACATGAAGTCCAAATTCAACAAATCATGGCGAAACAAGTACTTTCCTTCCCCACAGGATTGTCCACTTTCTAACGTGCACATGTCTTGACTTGTATTTGCGTGTGTTAGGCACACGCCTCACAGCCTTTCACCACATGCCATCCTGACCCCACACAAAGGATGTGGCTTCTCTTTGCGAGGTGGTCCCCTTAAAGTTGGGATCACAACTGCAACCTTCTCTTAAACAAAAAGATCATCTTTAAAGAAGAAAATCTATGGTCGAAATTAAATAATTACACAGAATATTTGAATTTGTAAAAGAAGTCATTAAAAAATTAATATGTGTACACTTCTAGATTTTGGGCAAGCTGATTATTGAGTACACCCAATAAGTCATACATTAATTTAGGTGAATTTGTTTTAAGATATAAGATTATATTCTCATAACGATTTAGGAATCCTATTATCAAGAAATTTATTTTTGGGTAATATTTATATGTATTTTTTGTATACATTTAATGTTCTCAGGAATATTTTTAAAATTGATTTATTTTAAAAATTAAAATAGGAAAAATGTTATAGAATGAAGTGGAGGTGGGAAGTTATTTTCATTCCCATGGTAATGAGATTCTCACCCCTCATCATGAGAATAAAAAGAAGATAAAGCATGAGTAAAATAATTTTTCAGGAATCAATAATACCCAGGGATTTTATAAAAAACTTGAATCAAACATGGGGATACAATATTCCCAAACTTGCTTTCACGAGAATATTTTTTGATACCTTGAAACAAACACACTCTTAGGGTATGTTTGCGAGTTGATTCTAAAGCAAACAATATTCCCAAACTTCCTAAGGGAATATTTGCTAAGAAGTTTTTCAGCCACTCAGCCTCATTTCTAGCCAATCTAAAGCTATAAATTCTGATTCCATAGTAGATCTAGCAATTATTATTTGTTTGGCTTATCTCCATGTAACTGCACCACCACCAAGTGTAAATATATAACCACTAGTGGATTTTGTCTCATCTGAATCTGAGATCCAATTAGCATCACTGTATCCTTCCAATACAGTGGAAATCCACTATATTCAATATAATATTTCATGGTACCTCTCAGATATCTCAAGAGTCTAGCAAGCGCATCCCAATGATCCTGATTAGGATTATGGGTATATCTACTCAACCTACCAACAAAATATGTTGTGTCAGGTCGAGAAAAATGCATCAAATGTAGTAGACTCCTAATAATTTGGGTATACTCAGATATGAGTGTTCATTGGCTTGGTTCAATCCGATGAACCTGATGAACCTAACCAAACCGAACCAATCTAACTGGATTGGATTTTTTAGCTCAATCGGGTTGGACCCAAACTGAACCAATCAAACATGTCAATGATTGGTTTGGGCAACGGATTAAAGACACTGGACCCGTTACTCGAACCAATAAGTCTGGATTGGATTTTTTAGCTCAATCGGGTTGGACCCGAACCAATCAAACCTGTCAATGATTGGTTCGGGCAACGAATTAAAGACACTGGACCCGTTACCCGAATCGAACCGAACCACCCCTAAATAAAAAACTATACTAAAGAAAAAAATTGAAAGAGATAAAAGATTAAACATCAACATATGATTTTATCATAGATTGTCCTTATCTTAAATGACTTTTTCTATTAATCACTAAAAAAATTGAAAAATAATTTTGGTTGTATTGCCATGATAAAATTCATGATCCGATTGAACCAAACCGAACCAACCCATTCTTGATTGGTTCATTTTGGTTCAGGTCACTTACAGAAAAATTGAAAAATTTGAACCGAACCAAACAGTTTTATTTGGCTCGAATTTGTTTTTCCTACAAAATCGAAGCAAACCGACCAGTGAACACCCCTATACTCAGATTGACCAATAGGCTCATCTCGATTTTTTTTAATTGAGTATTAGCATCATACAGGATACACACAGGTTTTCTGTCATAATGTCCAAACTTCCTAAGAAGTTTTTCTACATAATGTTCTTGGGATAACATTATGTTATCTCCCTTCCTTATGATTTTAACACCCAAAATCACGCTTGTCTCGCCCATGTCTTTCATGTAAAATTTGGATGAAAGAAATAATTTAGTATTATTTACTATTGCTTCACAAGTTCCAAAAATAAGCATGTCATCTACATACAAACAAATAATCACACCTTCTCCATTCATTAATTTTGCATACACACATTTATCAACTTCAACAAGAGAAAACTCATCATCAACCAATACTTGATTAAATTTCACATGCCATTATTTTGGTGCTTGTTTTAAATCATATAAGGATTTGAGAAGTTTGCACACTTTTTTTCTTGACCAAAAACTATACATCCTTCAGGTGGTGTCATGTGAATTTCTTCTTCTAAATCACCTTTTAAAAAAACGGTCTTAACATCCATTTGATGTATAACAAGTTTCTAGAAGAAGCTAAGGATATTAAAACTCAAATTGAAGAAATCCTAATCAAGGTTATATTTTCTTTTGAAAATCCAT
This sequence comes from Sesbania bispinosa, assembly GCA_026901365.1. NCBI lineage: Eukaryota > Viridiplantae > Streptophyta > Magnoliopsida > Fabales > Fabaceae > Sesbania > Sesbania bispinosa. The sequence goes on from QLOH01000338.1 coordinate 546,958, forward strand.
TTGCAACCAATAGTTTTTGCTCCTGGGGTAAATTAGCTACAATTCAAGTTTTATTTTTCAAAATAGATTTCTATTTTAATAGCTTTTTTCCAAAATGGTGCATCATTAGAGAAAACAGCTTCAGAAAATGTCAAATGATCATTTTCAACCAAATATGTTTAAAAATCATTTCCGAAGGATGTCTCTTTTCTTTGTCGTTTACTTCTTCTCAAACCCTTATATAAGTTTTCATTATTATTTTTTAATGGTACAAGAGAAACATTTGATTGAAGAGAAATATTTGATTCATGGGAAACACTTGATTAAAGAGAGATATTTGATTCATGAGAAACATTTCAATTTTTCAAAGGATATGCATGCTCTAAAAATTCAGCATTTTTAGGTTCAATAACAGATTTTTTTTTTAGAACATTACTTTTCAAAACAAGGAATCTATATGCAGCACTATGCTCAACATATCCAATAAACATACAATCAGATGTTTTAAAACTTCTTTTTCTCTTCTTAGGGTCTGGAAGCATAACCTTGGCTAGACACCCCCGCACTTTTAAATATTTTAGGTTAGGTCTGTAACCTTTCCACAACTCATAGGCTATCTTACCAGTTTTCTTATGTCTTGTAAGAAACATGTTGTTAATAAGGCTTCACCCTAAAGGTTGTTAGATGCAGAGGAACTAATTAACATAGCATTCACGATTTCTTTTAGGGTTCTATTTTTCTTTCTCCCTACTCCACTAGATTGCAGGGAATAAGGTGGAGTCACTTCATGTATCTTTTTAAAAAAAATTCATTAAATTAAACATATTCACCACCTCTATTGAATTTAATTCTCTTGGTTTTCTTATTTAATTGATTTTTCTTCTTCAGCCTTATATAACATAAACATATCAAAAGCCTCATCCTTATTTCTTATTAAGTAAACCTTCACATAGCTAGAGAAATCATCAATAAAAATAACATAATATTTTTTACCACCTCATGTCATTGTTTGTTTTAAATCACCTAGATCGATATGCATTAAACTAAGCAATTCAGTTTCACATTGAACAGGAGGACATGGTTTCTTAGTTAATTTTGTTTCGATATGTACATCACATTTGTTATAACATTCACTGATAACTTTAGAAATAATACCTAGTTGTTGCATTTTGTTTATATAAGAAAAAATAACATGTCTTAATCTATCATGCCACAAATCAATAGAATCAATCAAGTAGGCAAAAGAAAGAGCATTTCCATTCACAATTTTTAGAAACATTAAGTACAAAAAGTCCCTAATCACAATAGCCCTTGCCCACAAATACATTATTTTTTTGTCATTATAATCTTATCTGATTCAAGCGACACTTTAACCTTAAATTTCCCTAGCAATGCAACAAAGAACAAATTAGACCTAATACTTGGGACATGAAGCCCATCGTTTAAAGTCAAAGTCTTCCCATACGTGAGCTTGAGAAGAACCTTCCCTTTGCCATGAATTGTAGCAGTTCGTGAGTCTCCAAGGTATACAATTTCCTCTCCATCCCCTACAGTAGTGTAAGAGGTAAAAGCATCTTTGTTTGCACAAATATGCTTGGTAGCTCCAGAGTCTACCGCCCGTTTGTTAACATTGTGACCAATGTTAACTTGAGAAACAACCGCATCAATAATATCATCTCCTTCAACCAAATTAACCTTTGGCATTGGAGGATTATCGTTTCTCGCTCTATGTCTGTAGTGAGGTTCATAGTGACTAGATATCCACAAACAAAGCAAGTACCCTTCATTTTGAAATTGAGGTTAGTTACTTTAGGCAAATAATGATCAGTTGTTTAACTTCGTACCTTTTTTCTTAAACTTATTTTGCACCAAATTTGGTCATGTAGCCAAAGCCTTTGCTCTTAATTATTTTTTGTTTCTGTCTTCGATTATTATATGAGTTATCAAGTCTGCCAGTGAAAGTTGTTTGCGTTTGTGCTTAAGTTGTTGTTTGTAGTCCTTCTAAGATTCAGGCAACTTCTCAAAGAGAAGTCCAACAAAAAATTCATCTTGTAGATTGATATTCTCAGCTTTAAGGTCTTCAAGTAGCTTGTGATATCCATTGATTTGTGTTTTGATATTCTTCTCTTCTGTCATTTCCCATTTATAAAAGTTTCCAATTACAAAACTTCTGTTTCCCAGCATCCTCAGCAGAATACTTCATGTTCAAAGACTACCAAATCTTGTTGGCTTCCTTATAAGAACAATATACATCAAACTACTGGTAAGTCTCAAGTTTTGATGAATACAAACCTAAAATAAAATAAGTAATAACTTCAAAGACTCACTGATAAATGCTTTGAAGTTTCAGGATACACAAAATAACTTATATTCAAGAGCCAACTAAAATACGTCAACTGTCTGAAGTCATGCCATGATATGAAGTTCGTCAAAGTTCTGAAGACTTAAGTTCTGAAGATCGAGGAACTATCTGAAGAGTGAATGGTTCAGGTGTTGGTTCTCATCTGAAGACAAGGTATGTCTGAATTACAAAGGCGTCCGATGTAGCAAGTCAAAAAGAGGAAAGTCTGCTCTACAGAAGTTGCAAAAGCAAGAAAAAGCGTTGCAATCTTGTACTTCTGTCAGAAAGGTCCCACAACAGGAAAATCCTATCTCTCAACGTCTCTTTAAACGGACTTCTCAGGCTCAGGATAAAATAGTTTGTATACCTATGAAGTAAAAAAATAAGGCGCAGAGAAGCATATACATAGAAAGTGCAATAAGATGGCACAAAAATAAGTCCAACCTAAAATACTGCAAAATTAAAAAAGAACGTGCGCATGAATGCTTATGCAAAATTGCAGCAAAACTGAAGAAATGAAGAGCTACTGATATGAATACTGCAAAGTGCTAAGCTTAAGAGTTGTGAAGCTAGTTATTTCAAATCAGCAATATGCACAAGCAAGAAGATGTCAGAGTTTTGCTCATATTGAAAATTATGTACAAGAAGAACTTTCAAATCCGGTGTTAGATCAATGTTATTCTCATTGTACACCCAAAACTAAGAACTTATGTTCTAAGTTCAAGATATGTATTTTCATTTGTAATATTTCAGTTGTAAGAGCCTGAAGAGGCCTGTGAGAAAAGACAACTTGTGTTGTTAGAGCCAGGAGTGGCTTGGTAAGAAAAAGAATACTTATTGTAGAGCCTGGAAAGGCTTGTTAGAAAAGAATACTTGGTAAATTACCTGGAGAGGCCGGTGAGAACAAAAGAATACTTAGACGCCTGAAGAGGCTCTACAAGAAGAATACTTGGTGTGTTGTGTGAAGAGGTAGTTAATAACATCTGAATTACTTCCTGAAATCTTTCAGAACTCAGTTTGCAAAAAGGTTTCCATAAAAACTTAGTTTATAAAAACACTATCCAACCCCCTTCTAGTGTTTTCCTATGTGTCCCTACAGTTGCTATCAGAGCTCAACCTTGGGTTGAGCACCTAACAAGTGTTGAGGGAGAAGATCCAGATGGAAACAATGCACGTTAAAGGTTCATCAGAAGCTAATGAAGATTCTGAAGATAGTTCTAATGAGCAAAGAAACGGTAATGATTCTTCAAAAAGTGGCTACAATTACAAGGGAATACTGCCTGCTATTGGTAAAATGTAGATTAAAATATTACATATGAATTATCATTCATTATTTGATTATCTGGAATGCATAATCTGAAATATGTTTGCATCATCTGAATAAGTGATCTGAAATGCATGTGTCTGAAACAATATGATGTTCTGAAAACTTGACCAAGTCTGATGACGTGTTATTCTGAGACCTTTGGAATTCGCTGTTTCAATATAAAGTTTCCTACTTTGTACGACTTCCCATGACTGTGCAATCATGACTATAACTGTCAGTATCTGCACCTATTTGGAGAGTAGGCAACTGCAAAAGGCTACCATTTCATTTATGCAAACAAACCTTTTCTGACAAGCTAAGATACTCTCAAAACTTTTTCATCCTTTCAACCATACCCATGCCATCGAAGAAATTTGTCGGAGGAAACATTGTTCAGAGCAAATCTCTAAACCTCAACTGTCTCAAGGAGATTGGAGTAGACCTATTCCTTGAAGATGCATCTAGATGGACTCCTTTCTTTGGAAGGTGAATGGAAGCTGGTCAGAAGAGTGTGTGATTGAATTCTGGAAAAATGATAAAGTTGTCACCAATTCTACATCGAGTACCGTTCTGTAACGATAACCAAAGTATTGAACATAGAGGTCTTTGTCGATGATGAGATTCTCGTTATTGTGACGAGGTGCACCTTTAAAGGACTAGCGTTCTACAGTGACTGGGAGAAAAATCATAGTGGTAAAAAGAAGTTTAACACCATGCTTTTGCGGCTCTGAAGACCCTGGGAATCTGAACTCCCAGAATATGGTACCTAGTGTAAGGATTTTGCATACCATTCTTATCAACATTGTACTACCAAAGTCAGGATGCAGGAACCATGTGTCAGAGATGGAAAGGTTTAGTGTGATAAACCTTCTTCAGAAGGAGCAGATTAACTTGCCCAAGCTATTGCTTCTCCACATAATAAAAAGGGTGAATTACAGTGCCGGCAGCCTCACCCATAACACCTTGATCATGGAATTTTTGAAGCACTTCTTGATATCTTTTAACAAAATGAAGCTCCACAAGCCCCTTAGTTATTTTGGGGTATAAAACATCAAGAAGATGGGGATCAAAGTTGACGAGCCCCTAAAGGAGCCCTCTGTCAAAGTTGGCTTTTCCAATATGAAGGCTCAAGACTACTAAGTCCATTCTCAAAAACACATTAGATGCGGTTAGGGTTGATACCCTACCTACTGCACAACTCAGAACGTTTGAAAGTGCGCATATAAGTGCTTTAGGGCACTCCGCAATCTTTCATTACGTTACTGGAGGAGCATCTTTGGGAGTAGGATTGCCTACTTCTACCTCTAAAGGTCATGCTCCTACACTTGAAATGACTCAACCTAGTGTGATCCTTGATGGATCTGAGGGGGATACTTAATGTACAACCTCTAGATGAAAGTTATCCGAATCCAGAAATGCAACAAATAGTTGCATTAGCTACTGTTTTAGAAGAGGAAGAGGCAAGGAATAAGCTGGAGCAGGAGGCTCATGACCATGCAATTCCCAAAGCAGCTCAAGATGCTTATGTTGCTGATCTTACTGCTAAAGATAATGAAGCACAAAAAAGGAAGAGAAAGAGGAAGGCCAAAAAATAACTAAGCAGATGAAAAGGATGACACAAGGCTTGACTGATGATGTAGGGGAAAGGAGAATGATGACTAGAAGAGTTGTTGCTAAAGCTGCTCAACACTTAGCCTCTTTTGCTGCTAAAATCAAAATAAAGAATAAGGAGGAGAGAAAAAGAAACCTTCTGATGAAGGACATGGAAGAAAAGAAAACTCCATAACCCAAGAGACCCAAACTGATTCTAGATAATGAGAGCTCATCAGAAGATGAGTCCCCACAACCTAAAATCATTAGGGGGTCTGAAGCTCAAAGAGGATCTGAACTTCTTACTTCTGAAAAGGTACCTCAACCTTTACCACCTGAAGGTATTGTTGTTGCTACTGTTGCTTCTTGCATTATAAGTGGGAGGATCAGGCCATTGAAAGAGACACCAAAGTGGTTTGAGTTAGTTGGGCAAACTTATGATCCATCAGTGGCCCCTTCCAATGAGATGGGCAGGGAACTTGTATAAGAAATCCCACAAAAACCTTATCCCATTCCCTTGGAGGACAGGCTAAGAGTTCCCAAGTTTCATTGCTTGAGGGATGAATTAGATTACTTTAGGAATGATCCCCCTGTTCAAAATGTAAGAAAAATCCTGAAGAAGGAGCCCCTTATAGAGACCATTGAAAGATGGAAGAAGGGGTGGTCAGAAGATGAGAAGTTGACTACACTTCAACTTCAGAAGATTAGATATGAAGCCCCTCAACCCCTACACAAATTAAGAAAAGTGGTCCCTTTGCTGGTCCCATCAATCTAGTTGATAAAGATGATTGCTTTCACATAAAAATGTTAGAAGTTGAGGCTGATGCTTTGACAACACATCATCTTAAGTGCTTTTGAGGAAGATTTTATAGAACCTCCACTGCATTGTCACACAAAGGAAGGTACAAAAATAAAAGTCATGCCCAACAGAATCATATCTAGATTAGAGATGAAAGCAACCCTTAGACAAAAAGGAGAAGAAATCCCTCACTCGAACCAAAAGACCGGGTCCTCTGAATCCCCTCACTCCTAGTCAATGAAAGAGAATCATGAAAAAGGAAGGACTGGACCACTCAGAGATAAAATGGGTCTGGGACTTCTACTGGAAGCCGAGGGAAGCTGCTGGAGAATGCTCTTATCCTGACCCTGAATATGGAGAACCTGATGCTGAACTTGTGTATCTTAAAGATCACTCTATTGCAGTAAGTAAAGGTTCATTTGATCAAGAACGGATTAACTTCAAGTATCATAAGGGAAAGTTCCCTATGGGAGATTATCCACATTAAGAATGGGAACTGCTAAAGAAAACCAATAGCTGATACTTCTATTTTATCAAGTGGACTTTGGCTTTCCAAAGGATGCAACCTACTTTAGACTCTCTTATCTTTTCATGACCATTGTTTTCCAAGAGCCAGATGTTGATCTGATTGAGCAAAATGATGCACTCTGACTCAGGGGAGCTCTTACAAATATTTATTATTGTTTAACTATTGTCAGATTTAAAGATCAAGTTTATTTGAGTTTGTGTTGGTATCAAATTTTAAATACCTTCGAATTTCAGGAGACAAAAATCTTCATATGATTCGAAAATCTTATTGATGTATGCGAACAAACTGAGATATTGATGAGTTGAGAACAAAAATACTGCTAAGTTATGGGAGAACCAATGTCTTCGAGTATAAAGAACAGAAAGGAAATTCGAATGACTTGTTGGTTAATAGCTAAGTTAACATGGTAAGATTTAGAAAATGCTTATTTAGTTTTGAAAGGAAATTATGGTATATTGAAATTATAAGCTCAAATTTAAAAGATTTCTCTTACACAGAAAAGATAAGGATAAGTTCTTTTATTCATATACAAAGTTAATTCGAATTACATAGAGTTCAAATGCAATACATAGAAAAATATAAAAGTACATGTAGGAAAGAACTATCCTATGTCTTCGTGTATATCTAGAAAAGAACTATCCTATGTTTTCAGAAAGAACTTGACTCTTGCCTTCCTGGCCCTCTTCTTCCTCCTTCTCTTCCACAAGCTTTGATTGAACCCCCAGGGTAATGACATTATGCTGACATGATTGAGCAGCCCTGCGAGTCAATCAAAAAGTAAGGAAGATGAAGTGAAGACCAAAAGCAGTGATAATTGGCTAATACGTTTAACCCAAGAAGAAATCCTTAAAAAGGATTGAAAAAGCTTATAGCTTTGGCTACCTCGTCGACCTTATCAAAAATGAAATCATTAAAGATTAGGTCGAACGCAGTAGCCAAAGGAATAAGCTTTTCCATTTTGAACTAAGAGAAGAATAGAGGAGTGAAAAGGAATGAAGAATATGTTCAGAATGGAACTCCTATTTATAGGAGTAAAGAAAGAGAGAATAATAAATACGTCCTCGGAGTAAACCAATCAATGGAGCCTTCATAAATAAGGCTAAGTGGATGGTGGTCAAACGTCATCATGAAATTGGCCAAAGGAAGATGGACACATGGCAAAACCATAATGATCAAATGGTCAGAGAAGAATGTATGAGTTTCAGGAAATTTCAAGCATCAGAATAATTCTAAGTTATACATAACAGATAAATTGAAGAAGCTATTCGATTTTCATGAAGTACTCAAGAATCGATGATCAGAGTAGTTAAAAGAATTTAGAAAATATTTCTGAAGAGGAAGAATACATTCGAGGGAGGTCAAGATTTGAGGAAACAGTCAGTAGCAGTTATTGGAAGTTCATTGTCCAAGAAAGATGTCAAAATTCTAGTGGAGCATTACAAAAGTTCAAAAAGGGATGAAGAAGTTTCTAACTGTTAGAAGACGTGTCAGCCATGCATTGTGCCAACACATAAAGACTGTTGATGTGTATTGTGTATATTATTTAGCCGTTAGGATTAGAAGTCTATAAATAGGCAAATTCATTATGTAATCAAGGTTGGATTCATTTATACTGAAAACTCTCTAAACACCACATGTCCATCTCATAAGTGACTAATTGGTTCCAAGAAAAGAATGATAAGTGAACAATATATGATAATTTACTGTATAATTTATGCACTTATCAAGGATAAAATAGTAAATTTATGCCCCAAATTACCTCTTTTTAGTAATAAATGCATATTTTGTAATTATTTGATTTGAATTTGAATATGATGCTATTTTGATAGAAAATCTGTTGATTTTGCAAATAAAAGGGCAAGTTTTAAATGGAGAAATAAGATAACATTTATTTAAAGAGAGAATCTGCAGATGAGAGTTTAAATGCAAGCAAATCAAGATAAAATCATTAGCCATTTAAACAAGGATTCTGAAGATAATTTTCTAAATTCAAATTTAAGATCAAATCAGCACAAGATCAAGTTAAAAAAGGGAAATAAGAAAAACAGATCAAACAAGGATAAGATCAAGAAGAGATCAAGCTGAAAAAGAGGAAATCAAGCAAAACTGGAACGTAACTCACGCTCCACCTGCGCTGAGCGTAGGTGGAGTGCAGCATTAAAAGTTGCTCTCTGGAACCTACGCTTCAAACGCGCTGAGCGCAGGAATACGAATCAGTTTTTTTAAAAGGATTTCAAAACAGATTCCTTTCAGATTTCAGATGGCTTTCCAACTTCTATAAATAGAACCTTTTGCAAAGATCAAAGGAGCTTTTGGAGAGACGGCAGAGCAGAGCTAGGATTGGAGAAAAGCGTGACAGTTTCTCTGTTGGGTTGTAATGGCTACCATGCGTAGCTAAACTCTCTGATAGGATTGAACGAAGTTGATTCAATCCCCAATTGTATGTGAATTCTCTTTTATATTTATGAATCTCTATTTTTATGATATCGGTATTTTTATTCTTTTCTTAATGCGTAGCTTCCGCCTGTGTGCCGGAGTTATAGGTTGATTTTATAAGATGCATTGGTAGATGGTTTTGTGAATTCAATAGCGAGTTTGGGGGAGCCTAGGAATAGGGAACTTGAACTCTGATTGGTAAAAGTACTCAAAGTAGTCACTATGGGATCGAGCTATTGGGCGAACCGATAGTTTTAACAAACGGAAAATCAGATCATTAAAGTCGAGGTAATTTGTCGCTTGGGAGAACCCGCATGAATTATTTGAGTATCTCGTGATATGGGGAACTGGCATGGGATATTATAGTTTGGCTAAGGTATCATAATTATATATTCATAAATATTATTGGGGTTCACATACAAAAGGGTGCGATGAAACGAAGTTCAATCCTAGTCCAAGTAACTGTCTATATCTCTCTCATTTAAGTTCAATTTATTTACTTGCACAATTCTCAATAAAACAACCATACGTTATTACTTGATAGTTGTGTCTACTAATCTTTATAAATTGAATTGTTCCCTGTGGATACGATACTCTTACTTACTATTATACTGGTGGGGTTTTGGTACGCATGCCAGAATTTCAACAAGTATTTTTGGCTCCGTTGCCGGGGAACAGTGTATCAATTTGTAAAGACTTGGGAGGTCTATACTATTAAGTTGTATATAATCTATCTTAGGAATTTTTATTTTATTTAGGTTTTTTATTTTTTTTATTTTTAGGATTCTTAGGAATTTTTTATTTTTATTTTATAATTCTCTTCCACATTTACCCTTTTCAACTTTTCTTAATTTATGCTTTTGAGAGATCAGGTGTCCCCAAATCAATTGCAATTCGATCCAGAAAAAGAGAGGACATCTAGAAGGAACAGAGTAGAAACAAGAGAAGGAGACGAAGGAGAAGTCAGGAAGAACCCAAAAATATGGCTGAAGTCCTTGGAGATGAAGGCTGCTTATCTAAATCTCATCAGTGCCCATCAATTTGCAGTATTGGATCATGAAGATCCTCATACTCATCTCTCTACTTTCTATGAATTGATTGGTACTATAGGATTTGAGGAAGGAGATTTGGAATCTGTCTACTTACGATTGTTTCTTTTTTCTCTAATAGGTAAAGCAAAGGAGTGGCTGATATCGCATCCTAATCAGAGTCTGAACAATTGGAGCGTGGTAGAAGATAAATTTATAAAGAGATTCTTTCCACCATCCCGATATATTCAAGCCAAGTCAGACATCTCCACATTCAGGCAAGGAGCAGATGAACCATTATGTGATGCTTGGGAGAGATTCAAATCCTTTTTGCGAAAGTGCCCAAACCATGGTTTTGATTAAATTGCCCAATTGAACATCTTCTACAATGGACTCAAACCTGATTCAAAGTCATTCATAGATGCCGCAGCAGGAGGAACAATTTTGGCAGTGGATGCAGAGCGTGTTATCACCATCATTGATAATTTTGCACAGAATGATCAGCAAGCTCAATATGGTAGACAACCAGTCCAAGTTCAAAAGAAGGGAGTGCTAGAATTAAATAGCAGTGATGCACTTCTACCAGAACAAAAGCTTCTCACCAAGCAATTGGAAGCACTTCCTCAACAACTGAAAGCAGTACAGTCTCAACCCAGCCAAGCCCAACCGATAATCTGTGACTTTTGCGGAGGCGACCATCCCAATGATAATTGCTCTTCTCAGGACATTCAAGCAGAACAGGTCAGCTATGTAGAAACACGGGGAAACACTAGAGAGGGGGTTGAATAGTGTTTCTTAATATTTTATGAAAGCTTTTCGCAAACAACAAGTTTGAAACAGTTTCAGACAGGTTTAAGGGGGTTGTCTGAAGTTTCTTAAGACGGCTTCTGAAAAAGTATTTTAAAAGGTTTCTTTACTTTTAAAATATCAGAACAACTTTTCAACACCCTTTGATTAGTATAAACAAATTGACAAGAGATAAGGGTAAGAAAACTTAGCCAAGGAATTTATCCTGGTTCATTCACTACCACTGTGAGCTACGTCCAGTCCCAATGTCAACTAGCACTTGGATTTTCTCTTAATCTTCACCAAGATTACAAGTATTCTTTTACAGTCAAGCCTCTTCAGGCTCTACAACAAGTATTCTTTTCAGTCAAGCCTCTTCAGACTCTACACCAAGTATTCTTTTCTGTCAAGCCTCTTCAGGCTCTACAACAAGTATTCTTTTATGTCAAGCCTCTTCAGGCTCTACAACAAGTATTCTTTTCTGTCAAGCCTCTTCAGGCTCTACAACAAGTATTCTTTTCTATCAAGCCTCTTCAGGCTCTACAACAAGTATTCTTTTCTGTCAAGCCTCTTCAGGCTCTACAACAAGTATTCTTTTGTCAACCAAGCCTCTCCAGGCTCTAAGCAAAGTTTACAGAGAAAAAAGTTTAAGCTTTTAAACTATACCAGCTTGAAGTTTAAGCTTTCAGACGGCTTCAACACTTCAGACGGGTTGTGCACTTCAGACGGCTTCAACACTTCAGACGGGTTGAACCTTCAAAAGGCTTAACTCTTCAGACAGGTTGAAAGCACTTCACATAGTCTTTATATAAGCTTATAGTGGCTTGCTGAAATCATAGATAAATCATTAAAACATATATGTATCTATGATAAATATTTTAACTCAAATTTGTTAAGCATTAAAACTTGGGAATTGAGTTGTCTTAAACATCATATCCTCTCTTATGATATTTTTGAGGCTCAACATTCTCCCCCCTTTTAATTATGACAAATTTGTTTAAAATACATAAATCTGAAAGGAGTGTTAAAGATAAAAGAATAGATAACTCCCCCTCAGATGGTGATCTCTTAAACTGATTTGATAAAAAATACTTATCAGTTTCTCATTTACTCCCCCTAAGTCCTGTGATCACTTCAGATTCGGATTTTGTTAGTTTAATACTCCCCCTTTTGTCATCAATCAAAAGGGAATTCTAGAGCATAACAACAACAACAATCATAGCAAAATCATGAAGTATGAAAGAAAACAGCAAACTCAGACAAATAAACAGCACAAACACAACATGATGTGAAACACTGATAGTATTAATCAAACTGTTCAAAAAAAATCACTTAGCAGAAATAAACATGAGACATGGCTACACATCATTGACTACCCATCCTTCTTCAGCAAAGCTTTTTTCACGAAGGAAATTAACTCATCCTTGGCCTTGTCAATCTGAGAGATGAGAGCAGTCTTCATGTCTTCTTGGACACTTCTAATCTATTGTTGCTCTTGAAGAATCTTATATTGTTTAGCAATGAGATCAACATTCTTCTTCTTTAGCTTATCTATCTTCAGCCGGAGCTTTCTGTTCTCTTCTTCAGGATCAGGTGGTGCTTCATAAAGAATAATCTGGATGTGTCTGCACACAAATCTCAGCACATCAAAACCTGGAAGCAAACCATACTCCTATGGATGATACACTGGAAAGAAGAATGTTCCAATGGGACACATAATCTCCCAGTCTTCTGATAAGTGCCAAATATTAGGATGTTTTGTATGGAAAGAATGGCACTTTTTGGGTTAATTGCATTAATTCTTTAATTGATTTCCTCCAAATTCTAGAACATTTAAGTTAAGCAGTAATATCTGAGTACTGACTTAATTGAGGCATTCTAATCCCAATTTTTGATGTTTAATTGCAGGAAATATGAAAGGAGATCAATCAGGAACAAAAGAAGTGAAGAAGCAAGAAGAAAAGAGAAATTCTGGGACAAGTGAAATTTTTTAGCTTGTGAGCTAAATTTTTAGCTCATGAGCTAAAATGGACCGGAGAAGATTGCTTTTGGGTGCTGGATTGGCTCATGAGCTAAATTTTTAGCTCATGAGCGAAAATGGGCCAGAGAAGAGTGCTTTTGGGTGCTGGATTGGCTCATGAGCTAAATTTTTAGCTCATGAGCGAATTACCTTACTTCACGTTGAAGAATGCTTTGGCTCATGAGCTAAATTTTTAGCTCATGAGCGAATTTTCATAAAACAGCACCTTAAATCAATTTCGAAGTTAGTTTCAGGGGTTGGTCAATTCTAAAAAAAAATAGAAAAAAAGCTTGAACGGAGAACGGAGGCTGTGGAACTTAATTTTATCATCTTCTTCTTCACTTTTCTTGGATTGTAAAGTCACCATGAGTGGCTAATCTTCTCCTTTGGGATTGAATGTAAATCGACTCGAACTCGGATATATTCTGGTTATATTTTTATATAGTGATTTCGTTTCTATCGATATTGTTATTTTCGTTCTGTTTATATGTTCTTGATTCTATCTGATCAATAGATTCTAGATTTAGATTTTTGGATTTAAGTGGAAAGTATTTCTGAAAATCCGATCTGAACGAAAATAGTCGATATATCGTTATACTAGGAATATATTTCGATATATTGAATGCTTTGATACTTGAACTTAATGCTGGATAATCTATTGAATATATGAGGAATCAATATTCAAGAGATTAATCTTATGAATTTTATAATTGAGGAATCAATATAAATTACTTTTGTGTATGCATCTATATCGATAGTTATAAAGGCTATATATTGATATACAACCAGAATATAGTCGAGGGAGATAGATGAAATTCAATCCCAGTTTTTCCCACTGATATTTCAAACCAACTTTACTCTTTATTATTGCTTACTAGAATTGTGTTTAGTTATCATATCAATCATGAAACAAAATATTCTCTTTTGTATATATTCACTTTTTGAATTAGTGAAATTTTGAACTACCAACTCCTCGTGGGATCGACACTCTGAAATCATTTTCATATTACTACAGTTGACTAATAGGTATACTTGCCTAGGAGATCAACAAGTTTTTGGCGCCGTTGCCGGGGAGGTGGTGTCAGTTAAAGTTATCTAGTTCATTAAGTAGTGTGAATAACTTTTATCTTTTAGTTAGTTTTTGTTTATATTCTCATCTTGTGCTAATCCTTGTTTGAGCTATTTTGATTTATGTTATTGAGAGGTCAGGTACCTGAAGACCAATTAGAATTTGACCCAGAAATTAAGAAGACAGCTCGGAAGAACAGAGGTAAGAACAAAAAGAAAAAGAAACAAGGACAAGTCACAGGAGAATCTTCCAACACTCCCAACACACCAGGACCTGAAAATCAAAGAATAGAAAACATGGCTGGAGAAAGACCAAGGAGAACACTGGGAGATTATGCTTTACAACAGGGTCTCAGACATTTTTCAAGCATTGTAGTACCAGCTGCAACAAAAGCAATTGAGATGAAGCCTGCATTTCTGAGTCTGATCAGTGCCCATCAGTTTCATGGAATGGATCATGAGGATCCATATACTCACCTTTCAACTTTTTATGAATTAATTGGAACAATGGGTTTTGAGGAAGAGGATCTAGAAAGTGTATACTTACGTCTATTTCCTTTTTCATTGGCAGGCAACGCAAAAGAATGACTTAAATCTCATCCAAACCAGAGTTTGACTAGCTGGAATGTGGTGGAGCTAAAATTTTTGAAGAGATTCTTTCCTCCATCTCGTTACATAAAGGCTAAGTCAGATATTACATCATTCACACAGGGTGAAAATGAGTCCTTATTTGAAGCTTGGGAGAGGTTTAAATCATTACTAAGGAAATGCCCCAATCACGGATTAGAAGACATCAATCAGTTGAATATTTTCTGTAATGGTCTTCTACATGATACAAAGATGATTCTAGATGCTGCAGCTGGTGGAACTATGTTATCAGTAGATGCAGAGCAAGCCATTAGAATAATAGAAGGTTTATCATCTACTGATCAACAAGCTCAACATGGGAGGAATAAAGAGCCAAAAAGAGGAGTGCTTGATCTGAGTACTACAGATGCTATTTTAGCTCAGAACAAAATTCTTACACAACAGATTGAAGCACTTACCAAGCAGATGTCTAAGCTTCCTCAACAAATACATTCGGTTGCAGTCTGGTCATGGTCCGGTACAACAACCTCTAGTTTGTGATTTCTGTGGAGGTGACCACCCAAATGGTCACTGTTCTTATCAAGAAAACCAACAGGAGGAATAAATCAATTATATGGCCAACCAAGGAAGACCAGGTAATTTCTCTACCAATCCTAATAATTATGCTAACAATTTTTCGTAGGGGTGGAGAAACAATCAAAATCAGAATTTTGGATGGAGACAGGAAGTTGGACCTTCCAATAGGCAGCCTCCTTACCAACCACAACCGCAACATTATCCTTCTGTACATGAAAGAACATCAAGGTTGGAGGATACATTAGAGAAATTCATGCAGACTTCTATGTCAAATCAGAAAAATACTGAATCTGCAATCAGGAATCTTGAGACACAGGTTGGGCAGTTGGCAAAGCAATTATCAGATCAACAATCTGGACAGTTCTCAGCCAACACACAAACCAATCCAAAGGAGCATTGTAATTCCATTACTACAAGGAGTGGAAAAGTTGTTGGTAGGGGGAATGGTGACAACCTGTTAGTAGAGGAAGAAGTTTTGGAGGAAAAAGAGAATGAAGAAGAGAAAAATGAGTGTGAGGGAGAGGAAGAACAAAATAAAAGTGAGATTGTAAATAGAGAGTTGAAAAAAGGAAAAGAAAAAGAGGGAGAAAATAAAAGTGATGAGAAAAAGACGGAGAAGGGTGAAAGACAAGTGCCACAACTGAAGAATCTACCTTACCCTCAGAATCCATCAAAAAGGGATAAAGAAAGGCAGTTTGCAAGATTATGGATATATTCAAAAGGCTGCAAATCAACATTCCCTTTGTTGAAGCAATGGAGCAGATGCCAACATATGCAAAGTTCATGAAAGAGCTCCTAACAAAAAAAAAGGTTTTCTGAAGAAACAGTGGAACTTGAGGCAGGATGTAGTGCTATAATTCAGAAGTCTTTACCACAGAAATCCAAGGACCCTGGAAGTTTCACTATTCCTGTTACAATTGGAACACTGCTAGTAGGTAAAGCATTGCTTGACTTGGGTGCCAGTATTAATTTGATGCCTTTATCTATGCTGAAGAGAATAGGAGATATGGAGGTGAGACCCACAAGGATGACATTACAGTTAGCTGACAGATCCATGAAATACCCTTATGGTGTTGCTGAAGATGTATTGGTTAAAGTTGACAAATTTGTATTCCCAGTTGATTTTGTGGTAATGGATATAGAGGAAGATGTTGAGGTTCCTCTGATTCTGGGAAGGCCTTTCATGAAAACAGCCAAGGTTATAATTGATGTTGATGATGGCAATCTGAAGGTCAGGGTACAAGATGATGAAGTTAACTTTAATGTGTTTGAAGCTATGCAACATCCAAGGGATAAGCAATAGTGTTTCAGAATGGATGTTTTAGATGAAGTTTTTCTAGCATCAAGAAAACAATTGTCAAAAGCTAGCCCGCTAGAAAAAGCATTGATTGGTGTTTTTAATGAATTTGATGAAGATGAAGAAAAGGAAATTGATGAATTTTTAAAACACCTGGATTCAACCAAGGAGATTGCACCAAAGGAATCAAAGTCAGAAAAATTGCAAAAGGATGATAAATCTGAAAGTCAGAAGCTGGAGTTAAAGGTATTACCCCCTCATTTGAAATATGTTTTTCTTGCAGATCGAGGTAGTAAACTAGTGGTGATAAGCAATACTCTGACGGCTTCTGAGGAAAAGAAATTGATCCAAGTGCTAAAGGCTAATGAAGGAGCAATAGGTTGGACCTTATCAGATCTCAAAGGAATTAGTCCATCCTATTGTATGCATAAAATTCACATGGAGCAAGATTACAAGCCTGTAGCACAACCCCAGAGGCGATTAAATCCAACCATGAAGGAGGTGGTAAAGAAAGAGGTAATGAAGTTGCTTGATGCAGGTGTGATCTATCCAATCTCAGACAGTGCCTGGGTCAGCCCGGTCCAGGTAGTTCCTAAAAAGGGAGGTATGACTGTTATTCATAATGATAAAAATGAATTAATCCCTACTAGGACAGTCACAGGTTGGAGGATGTGTATAGATTATAGAAAATTAAATCAAGCAACTAGAAAAGATCATTTTCCTCTTCCTTTTATGGATCAAATGTTAGAAAGGTTAGCTGGACAAGATTATTATTGTTTTCTGGATGGTTACTCAGGTTATAATCAGATAGCAGTAGATCCAGAAGATCAAGAAAAAACTGCTTTTACTTGTCCTTTTGGTGTGTTTGCTTACAGGAAAATGCCTTTTGGATTGTGTAATGCACCAGCAACCTTTTAGAGATGCATGCTTGCAATATTTTCTGACCTGATTGAAAAATGCATTGAAGTTTTCATGGATGATTTCTCTGTGTTTGGTGAATCTTTTGATCATTGCCTGGAAAATTTGAATACCGTACTGAAGCGGTGTGTTGATACAAACCTGGTTCTAAATTGGGAAAAATGCCACTTCATGGTCACTGAAGGAGTGGTACTAGGCCATAAAATCTCTGCTAAGGGCATTGAGGTTGATAAAGCTAAAGTGGAGATTATTGAAAAGCTCCCACCACCAACAAATGTCAAAGGAATCAGGAGTTTTCTAGGCCATGCAGGGTTTTATAGAAGATTCATCAAAGACTTTTCCAAAATTGCCAAGCTACTCAGCAATTTGCTTAATAAAGATGCACCTTTTAAATTTAATGTTGAATGCTTGCATGCTTTTAAGATTTTAAAGCAAAAACTAATTTCAGCTCCTGTGTTAATTGCTCCTGATTGGAATTTGAATTTTGAATTGATGTGTGATGCGAGTGATTATGCAATAGGAGCTGTTTTAGGTCAAAGAAAGAGTAAAATTTTTCATGCTATACATTATGCTAGCAAAGTCCTTAGTGAAACACAAGTCAATTATGCAACAACTGAAAAGGAATTGTTAGCTATAATATATGCTTTGGAAAAATTTAGGTCTTACTTGATTGGTTCTTCTGTTATTGTATATACTGATCATGCAGCAATTAAGTATTTGTTGACTAAATCAGATTCCAAACCAAGACTAATCAGATGGATTTTATTGTTGCAGGAATTTGATTTGACAATCAAAGACAAGAAAGGAAGTGAAAATCATGTAGCTGATCATTTATCTAGACTTGTAAATACAGAGGTAACCAGTACTCAGACAGATGTGCAGGAAGAGTTTCCTGATGAAAAATTAATGTTAGTACAAGAAAGGCCATGGTTTGCTGACATGGCAAATTTCAAAGCTGCTGGTGTCATACCTGAAGACTTAAATTGGCACCAAAGGAAGAAATTTCTGAGAGATACTCATCAGTATGTGTGGGATGATCCATATCTGTTCAAAATTGGATCAGATCAGTTGCTCAGAAGGTGTGTATCAAATGAAGAGTCAAAAAGTATCTTATGGCATTGCCATAGCTCCCCTTACGGAGGTCATTTCAATGGAGAGAGGACAGCTGCAAAAGTCCTCCAATCTGGTTTCTATTGGCCTTCATTGTTCAAAGATGCACACAGCTTTGTTCAACAGTGCAATAATTGTCAAAGGACAAGTGGAATCTCACAAAGACATGAAATGCCTCTTAATTCAATTCTTGAAGTTGAAGTTTTTGACTGTTGGGGTATTGATTTTGTTGGACCATTGCCATCCACATTTTCCAATGAATACATTTTGGTGGCAGTTGATTATGTGTCAAAATGGGTAGAGGCAATAGCATCTCCAAAAGCTGATGCCAAAACTGTGATCAAATTTCTCAAGAAGAATATTTTCTGCAGGTCTGGTACTCCAAGGGTGTTAATTAGTGATGGAGGTTCACATTTCTGTAATGCTCAACTTCAGAAATGCTTGGAACATTATGGTGTCAGACATAAAGTTGCATCACCATATCACCCACAGACCAATGGACAAGCTGAGGTGTCAAACAGAGAGATCAAGCGCATTTTGGAAAAAACTGTGGCATCTTCAAGGAAGGATTGGTCAATGAAGTTGAATGATGCACTTTGGGCTTATAGAACTGCATATAAAGCTCCCACTGGTTTAACACCATTTCAGTTGGTGTATGGTAAATCCTGTCATCTACCTGTAGAATTAGAGCACAAGGCATACTGGGCCTTGAAATTTCTGAATTTTGATCCTAAGGCAGCAGGAGAGAAAAGAAAACTTCAGTTACAAGAGTTGGAAGAATTAAGACTCAGTGCTTATGAGTCATCCAAATTGTATAAAGAGAAAATGAAGAAATATCATGACAAGAAGATTCTGAAGAGGGAATTTCACCCAGGGCAATCAGTACTATTGTTTAATTCCAGGTTGAGGTTATTCCCTGGAAAACTCAGATCAAAATGGTCAGGACCCTTTACAGTCAAGGAAGTCAAGCCATATGGAGCAATTGAGTTGGAGGATCCTGAATCAAAAAGGAGTTGGGTGGTAAATGGACAAAGGTTGAAGCCATACCTTGGTGGTGAGGTTGACAGACTCGCCACAGTGATCTTTTTGAAGGACTCATAATGAAAAACAGGCGTCAAGCTAAGTGACGTTAAACAAGCGCTTCCTGGGAGGCAACCCAGTGTTTAATTCTGTTTTGCATTTTCAATTTTCAATTTGATGTGCTTGTGTGTTTTTGTATATAACTGTGTGTATTTGTGTTTTTATGCATATTTGTGTGTTAGGGTGTTTGTGTGCTTTAAGTCAAATTTTAGTATTTCATTGTCTCAATTGTGCTAAACATGCATATTTGAGCATTTTGAAGTTAATTGGATAAGTTTTGTATGGAAATGAGTTTTGGTGCTAATTTGAGACTATTAGATGCTAAAAATTGCCTTTAAGTTGGTCAAAGTTAGAAAGTTGAATTTCAATCTTGATTTTGAGTTTTAAAATGTGAAACTTTGTCAAACCATAGAAAACAATGTGAGGAGTGAATTGAAGTGTGAATTCAAGTCTAAAAGAGCGCAATAATCGAGATTTGAGTGATTGAAATTGGTGAGAAATTTTGAAAAGATGTAAAAGGAATTAAAGAGTGAAAATTCTGCTAAATTCGCTCATGAGCTAAATTTTTAGCTCATAAGCGAATTATGCAGAAAATTTGAAAAAAGGCAAATTTCTGCACTTCTGCATAATTCACTCATGAGCTAAAAATTTAGCTCATAAGCGAATTTATGGGTGAAAATTGATAGCCTCTGGACAAGTTTCGCCCATGAGCGAAAATACTGGCTCATGAGCGAATTGGGTTCTGATTGTGTGTACTTACTGGACAAAAATCGCTCATGAGCGAATTCATCTAGCTCATGAGCGAATTGTCTTAATTGCACACCAAAGCCGTGTTTTGACAGCATCATGAGAGAGAAGCTTCAATTTTTACAAACTTTTCTCTTCACTCTCTCTTGCGCGACGGAAAAGGGCTCTTTTAGGGCATTGTTTATCTTCATTTTAGAGCAAAAAATTTCACACTCCAATCTCTTCTCTCTTTCTCCAATCACATTCTAAGGTAAGAACTTTATCAATTTCACCTCATGCTATCCGAATAGAATTCGGATTTTTCTTGTTAGTTTGAAGGTGTGAACCCTAGGCTAGCTACCATGTGAATTCAATGAAATTGTGATAATTGTTTGAAATTGTTGAATTGTTGATGGCAATGTGCTAGATTGATTGTTATTTATGTTGGGATTGAAAAAAGTAACTTAAAATGAGTTGATGAATGTATCAAGTAAGATTGCCTACCAAGTGTTTGATGAAATGCTTTATACAATACCACTTGGTAAAACATCAACAAGCTTAGCCTTAGTGATTGTGTGAGATGTATGATGCTTGTCACTTATTCTAGATTTTTGCCAATGAGTGATAATGCAAGGTGTTTGATTAAATGTGTTTATGGGATATCCATGATGCTTGTCATGTTAATTACCTTGTTCCTAATTAATTGGGTTGCTTTTCATGATGCAAGTGGTTGCTTATTTTGCTTACTTTGCTAACATGCCTTGGTCTCTTGAAATGCACTTCAAATGGTTTTCAAGTGTCCTAAGCTTGCTCAAATATTTTGTGATCACTTTGCTTGGGTGCTTGAAAACAATTATATGTTTGAATACATTCTCCAAATACTATTCGATTATATGTTTGTGAGGTACTAAGCTTTGATGCATGTTCCTTTGCTTTGACAATTTTTATTGTCCACCAAGTGTTTGATTAAATGTTTCAATAAATTATGCTTGCTTGGTTATTTTAGTTCAAAGCTTTGGGTTCTTGGTTTAGTTTTATATATGCATAAGCTTGAAAATTCATGCCTCCCCATATGGGAAATTGTATTAAATTGAATGGTATTAATTTGTTATATGTTGGGTTTGCATTGAATTAATTGGTTGTTATTTGTTGATTAATTTTGATGTGCAGAAAATGCCAAAAGTCAAAACAACAGCTGGAGTGAATCCAACAAAACTAAATAAGGGAAAAAGGGCAAGGACAGCCACTCCTTCACCCGAGAGACCAAACAGAAATTTGTTCAAAAATGCAAGGAGCTTCGAGAGATATGAAGAAATCAGGAAATGGAACTTTATTCCCGAAAGGAAAGTTGATTTGAAGCCTGGTGAATATGATGCCTTTCTTGATAGACTTGTCATGAGGAATTGGTTGCAATTAGCTAATCCTCTTCCAAAATTTGATCAAGAGGTTGTTGGAGAATTCTACGCAAATGCTTATGGATCGGATGAAAGAAAGTCTAAAGTAAGAGGAAGATGGGTGATATATGACAGAGATGCAATTAATGAGTTCCTTGGAAACCCCTTGACACTCTCTAAAGGGAGTGTCTGCACTTATCAAAGATTAAAGGCAATCAGAAATGGTTTTGATGAACGGGAAGAGGTGAGAAAAATTTGTATTCCAAATCATTGATATACAAGAGGAGCATCTAATAAACCCCTCAGAATAGTCAGATCAAGTATGAAGACTTTGGCACAAATCTGGATGACTTTCATTCTGGCCAATATCATACCCCTAGGTCATGTTTCTGATATGAACTTGGCCAGATGTCAACTTCTTTACAGCATCATGAAAAAGAGTTTCACTGTAGATGTGGCACATATTATTTCTGAACAGATGTACAAGTTTGCCACAGCTGAAACAAATAAAAAGAATGAGAAGGCATCGAGGACATTGGGATTTCCAGCAATGATCACAGCTATGTGTGCAGCTCAGGGGGTTGAGGTCAACCCTACAATGAAAATTAGAGAGGTTATTGATAAAAAGTACATAAGGTTGTACTATACCAACCCTGATGAGAGGCAAGCCAGGCAACCACAGGAACCTCAACCACAACCTCAACCTGAAGAGCAAGAACCTCCACAACTTGAATATCAACCTCAACCATCTAATGCCCAGATTATGGAGAGGTTTGACAGGTTAAGTTTAGAGATGCACCATGATAGACAACAACACATCTCCTTGCATAAAGGACAACAATTCATTATGGAGAAGCAGGGATGGGATTTAGCACAGTTCCTTTCCTATGTTCAGTGGCCTGGGGACATTCCATTTTTTTCCGGGGGGGAGTGAAGTTGGAGCTGCTGCTACTAGTGGAGCTGGTGTTAGTGGAGAGCATGCTTTCGGAGTTGCACCTGGAGGAGACTATATTCCAGAAGCGGGACCATCAGGACCTGCTAATGATGTAGTGGATGCTGGAGACGGAGATGGAGATGGAGAGGGGCTATATCATGATGGTGATTTTGAGGAGGATTTTGACAAAATCATGAGGGGAGATTGATTAATCCCTTTGCTATGGTTTTATTGATATGACTTGGTTTCACTTTTGATAGTTGATACTTTTTACACTGTTTGTGTTTGATATTTTGGCAGATAACTGAGACTGCAGTGTTTAATACTTTTGATAATTTCAGTCTGTGTGTTAGTTATTTATGGTTGTTTCTTGTTTCAGTTATTTCTGTTTTTAGTTTGTTTTATTACGTTGATTAGTTAGGATTTGTGTTTTAGTAATGTGGATATAATACTGATACATAAATATAAATACTTAGAAAATACTTTTTGGGAATTAAAAGAAAAATTTTTCTTGAGGAGATTGGTTAGAAGGAAATCAGGATTCAGTAAGTGTCCTAAAGTTAGAACAGCTGAACAAACTGAACAAAGAAGAGAAAAAGGAAAAATGTGGTAAATTGCATAATCAAATAGGATTAGGATATTGGTTCATGATAATTGACCAAAATAAGCAATCATAACAATAGGTGATATAATCAAGGAAATAAGCCACAGATAACCCAGTGAGTGTGTAAATCCTTAAACAGATTGAGAGTTTCACTGTTAATTGACCAAGTTGATATTGCTTGAGTTTCTCTTTGATAACATTGCATATTAAGGCATGGAAATAATTAAGGCAAGTTTTGTTGTATATATAAAAAATCTTAGAACCAAATAGCCAACCTACAATTAACCATTTTGTTTGCTAGCCCATTTGAGCCTAATTGTCCTTTGATTTTGCACCTTAAACTTAAATTAAAAATTTATCCTACCTTTGCACATTAAAGGAAGGAGAGCATAGGTGCATTTAAGTAACAAATTGAGAATGGGTTGGTGAAAATGTGTTATCAGAGAAAAATAGTTTGGCTATATAATTTACTCCTTACCATATATGTATATAAAAAAAAAGAAAAAGAAAAAGACAATGAAAATAAAAAGGAGTAGATTGTGAATGAAAAATTTGGTGTATTGAGGTGTTAAGAAGTGAGAGTTGATGTAAATTGAATTGAAATGTAGTTATGCTCTCTTTTCTTGAATTGTGCTTTTGATTATCCTGAAAAACCATAATTCTTGGAAGCCTAGCCTCATTACAACCTTTACAACACCTTAAGATCCATGCCAAATATGTGATTGTGGTTGAATTGGAAATGACTAGCAATGTTGATTTGTGCAATTTTCAGTGAAAGTTTGAGAGAAACACTCACTAGTGAGAATTTAGAGAAAAATTTCCTTGATTAGAATCATTTCATTGTTATAATTGCTCCTTTTGGTGATTAATTGTACTCTTGTCCTCCTTCTATTTGATATTGGATTTACCATATGCTTTTGATTTCAATTCTTTGGTTGGAATGTGAAGTTGTCTTTTGAAGGACCATGGAAATGATTTCCAAATAACCAGTTTCAAAAATGAATTAATGAATAGGTGAAGTATGGCTGTTTACTTTGCTTGAGGACAAGCAAGATTCTAGGTTGGGGGGAGTTGATAAGTGCCAAATATTAGGATGTTTTGTATGGAAAGAATGGCACTTTTTGGGTTAATTACATTAATTCTTTAATTGATTTCCTCCAAATTCTAGAACATTTAAGTTAAGCAGTAATATCTGAGTACTGACTTAATTGAGGCATTCTAATCCCAATTTTTGATGTTTAATTGCAGGAAATATGAAAGGAGATCAATCAGGAACAAAAGAAGTGAAGAAGCAAGAAGAAAAGAGAAATTCCAAGACAAGTGAAATTTTTTAGCTTATGAGCTAAATTTTTAGCTCATGAGCTAAAATGGACCGGAGAGGATTGCTTTTGGGTGTTGAATTGGCTCATGAGCTAAATTTTTAGCTCATGAGCGAAAATGGGCCAGAGAAGAGTGCTTTTGGGTGCTGGATTGGCTCATGAGCTAAATTTTTAGCTCATGAGCAAATTACCTTACTTCACGTTAAAGAATGCTTTGGCTCATGAGCTAAATTTTTAGCTCATGAGCGAATTTTCATAAAACAGCACCTTAAACCAATTTCGAAGTTAGTTTCAGGGGTTGGTCAATTCTAAAAAAAAATAGAAAAAAAGCTTGAACGGAGAATGGAGGCTGTGGAACTTAATTTTATTATCTTCTTCTTCACTTTTCTTGGATTGTAAAGTCACCATGAGTGGCTAATATTCTCCTTTGGGATTGAATGTAAATCGACTCGAACTCGGATATATTCTAGTTATATTTTTATATAGTGATTTCGTTTCTATCGATATTGTTATTTTTGTTCTGTTTACATGTTCTTGATTCTATCTGATCAATAGATTCTAGATTTAGATTTTTGGATTTAAATGGAAAGTATTTCTGAAAATCCGATCTAAACGAAAATAGTTGATATATCGTTATACTAGGAATAGATTTCGATATATTGAATGCTTTGATACTTGAACTTAATGCTGGATAATCTATTGAATATATGAGGAATCAATATTCAAGAGATTAATCTTATGAATTTTATAATTGAGGAATCAATATAAATGACTTTTGTGTATGCATCTATATCGATAGTTACAAAGGCTATATATTGATATACAACCAGAATATAGACGAGGGAGATAGATGAAATTCAATCCTAGTTTTTCCCACTGATATTTCAAACCAACTTTACTCTTTATTATTGCTTACTAGAATTGTGTTTAGTTATCATATCAATCATGAAACAAAATATTCTCTTTTGTATATATTCACTTTTTGAATTAGTGAAATTTTGAACTACCAACTCCTCGTGGGATCGACACTCTGAAATCATTTTCATATTACTATAGTTGACTAATAGGTATACTTGCCTAGGAGATCAACATCTTCATGAAATGGTTCAGACAGAGGTGGGAAATGGCCTATGATGTAATGATACTTCACATTCATGAATTTCCCATGCCCTATGATAGAATCAGCATCTGGTCCAGTTGACCCAGAAAAGGATCCAGCATCCTCTCTGATCTTCCAGTAAGATGACCAAACTCTATCTCTGAAACTGTGATCCATGCCTCCACCTTGTCTCTTGACCTTTGCTGGTAGCTCCTTCCATTCTCTTGGAGTCAGAGCCTTGAATGGAACAGGATAGGCCTTAGGTTCCTTGAACTTATCAGCAGGGCCTTCCTTCAGAGGGTACCTAGGAACAATTCTATCAGGTTGCACTAGAATCTTGGTGGTTGGCCTGATGGAAAATGTTCTAGGGGGCCTGTATCCTCTCATGCCAACAGACTTCAGATAATCCCTTTCAATGAATTCACCTTATGTGCATAGATGCCTAACAAAACATCAGTCTTCATTACTCATCTTCAGACAATCAGCATCAGAAAAGGGGTCAAGTGGAGCCCACTTGTGAGAAGGTGATACCACACCCTTTCTGATCTTCTCAAGTTGCCCTGAGTACATCTGGTCTAAGCTTCCTTGATACTTTTCTCTTTCAGCATCTGAAGTATGTTTGACTAGCCCATGGTGCAGAGAGATAGGGGGTGCATATCTGAAATATTGCAGTTCTTCATAGAGGTTTGGGAACTTGGGAACCCTTTCCCTCTCAAAGAAAGGTCATTCATACCTCTTATGGGGCACTTCAGCTTCTTCATCATACTGATGCTGAGTGAAAGGAAATGCATAAGGATCAAAAGTGGGTTCTGTGAAGAAATCCCTATTTTTAGGTCCTAGCCTAGTGTGTTCAGGCAACATACTTCCTTTCCACACCATTGAGCTTTCTCCTTGCTGAATCTAAACAATGGGATCTTCAGATTGTGTTGAATCTAAAGATGATGATGATGATGGTGAAGATGGTGGTGATGATTGAGGTGATGATGGTGATGGTGGTGCTGTTTCTTCTTCTTTCTCTATAGGTTTCCTTTCTTCTTCTTCTTTCTCCTCTTGTTTCTTTTCAGGTGAGGAAGGAGGTGATGGAGTCACATTGTCAAACCTCACCCTTGGTCTTTTCACAGGGGGTTTGACCTTCTCAAGTTCAGACACCTTCTCCATTTCAACTTGTTTTTCTTCTCTTCTCTTCTTGAATAAGAGATTGGCCTTTACAAAGTTCTGGTACTTGCTAGCTTCATCCATAGCTTCCATTTGGCTAGCAATGCTCCTTATAACCCTAGTAGTGGGTTCAAGAGTTGTCTCAAGAATCTTGCTCTTGGTTCTCCTCCTTTGCTGAGCACTAGACCTCTTTCTCTTCTTATTACCTTGAGCCAAGGTAGCTTGCCTTTCATCTTCAGCCAAGGCTAGCTGAGAGGCCACAGCAATAGCATAGTTTGTCTTCTCTTGCTCAGCCTTCTTATCCAATTCTTCTTGCTCTAAGGCAGTAGCTATGGCTGCTACTTGAATCAACTCTGGATCAGAGGGGCAAGCTGCCAGAGGTGGAGTTGCTACAGCTTCAGGTTCAGCAAGGTTAGCAATCTCTTCCTCATGAGCCTTTCCTTCTATGTCAGAAGTAGGCTTAAGAGGTTTTGCACCTTCAGAACCCTGGCCCACTATTTCAGACAGCTTTTACAAAGCCTTCTGAACAGGTTCAGATGCCTGAGTGTGCAAAGTAGAAGCTGCTGAAGATACCTTTGTTGCGCTTCTCACAGGTAGCTTTTGCAGTTTAGGTTGAGGAGATGGTTTTGAGGCCTTGAACTCTGCCTTTCTGATGTCTCCTTGAAGCTCTTGTTCAAGAACCTCTATTGTGCTTCCTCTTCTTGAGGCCTTCTCCATGAGGACACTCTCCTTCAGAGTAGGAGATGGAGGTCTTGGGGTGAGAGTGAGATTCATGCTCTTTAGATTAGCCTCACCAAAGAATGCAGGTGACTTGTGATCAATCAGTCTTTCAATAGGTACTTTAAAGTGCAAGAGTACCTTTGTAATGAGAGTGTTGTGAGGTAGATTTGCACCAGAGTCTCTAATCTTCTTCTGCATGTGGAACATGATGATGCTGGGAAGATTGACCTTCTTCTTCTGCAGCAAGTGAATCATGCAGAATCTCTCCAATTCAGACACGTGGGAATGAAAGAATTACTTGATTTATCACTTATTATTTTGATTTCTATTTTTGAAAAAGTTTGAATGTATTTTTATCCTGTCCTGATTGAGTACTAGTAACATCACCTGATTCTGACTTTTAATCTGATATTTGGAAAGTGACAGCTGCCTAGCAAGAGGTGATGAAATTATTTCCTTATTCTTGAGAATCTTAATAAAGGGATTGAATCCATTTTTTATTGCAAAAGGTTTTCTTGCTTGAGGACAAGCAAGAAGCTAAGTTGGGGGAATTTGATAAGTGAAAAATATATGATAATTTACTGTATAATTTATGCACTTATCAAGGATAAAATAGTAAATTTATGCCCCAAATTACCTCTTTTTAGTAATAAATGCATATTTTGTAATTATTTGATTTGAGTTTGAATATGATGCTATTTGATAGAAAATTTGTTGATTTTGTAGATAAAAGGGCAAGTTTTAAATGGAGAAACAAGATAGCATTTATTTAAAGAGAGAATCTGCAGATGAGAGTTTAAATGGCCGCAAATCAAGATAAAATCATCAGTCATTTAAACAAGGATTTTGAAGATAATTTTCTAAATTCAAATTTAAGATCAAATCAGCACAAGATCAAGCTAAAAAGAGAGAAATAAGGAAAGCAGATCAAATAAGGATAAGATTAGGAAGAAATCAAGCTGAAAAAAAGGAAATCAAGGAAAGCTGGAACGTAACTCACGCTCCACCTGCACTGAGCGTAGGTGGAGCGCAGCATTAAAAGTTGCTCTCTGGAACTTGCGCTTCAAACGCGCTGAGCGCAGGATGAAGCGCAGGAATACGGATCAGTTTTTTTAAAGGATTTCAAAACAGATTCCTTCCAGATTTCATATGGCTTTCCAACTTCTATAAATAGAACCTTTTGCAAAGATCAAAGGAGCTTTTGGAGAGACGGCAGAGCAGAGCTAGGATTGGAGAAAAGCGTGACAGTTTCTTCATTGGGTTGTAATGGCTACCATGCATAGCTAAACTCTCCGATAGGATTGAACATAGTTGATTCAATCCCTGATTGTATGTGAATTCTCTTTTATATTTATGAATCCATATTTTTATGATATCGGTATTTTTATTCTTTGCTTAATGTGTAGCTTCCATCTGTGTGCAGGAGTTATAGGTTGATTTTATAAGATGCATTGGTAAATGGTTTTGTGAAATCAATAGCGAGTTTGGGGGAGCCTAGGAATAGGGAACTTGAACTTTGATTGGTAAAAGTACTCAAAGTAGTTACTATGGGATCGAGCTATAAGGCGAACCGATAGTTTTAACAAACGGAAAATCAGATCATTAAAGTCGGGGTAATTTGTCGCTTGGGAGAACCCGCATGAATTATTTCTGAGTATCTCGTGATATGGGGAACCGACATGGGATAATATAGTTTGGCTAAGGTATCATAATTATATATTCATAAATATTATTGGGGTTCACATACAAAAGGGTGCGATGAAACGAAGTTCAATCCTAGTCCAAGTAACTGTCTCTATCTCTCTCATTTAAGTTCAATTTTATTTACTTGCACAATTCTCAACAAAATAACCATACGTTATTACTTGATAGTTGTGACCACTAATCTTTATAAATTGAACCGTTCCCTGTGAATACGATACTCTTACTTACTATTATACTGTCGGGGTTTTGGTACGCTTGCCAGAATTTCAACAAAGATCAAGTATGTGATTCCACCCACATTTTCAATTAATGCAATTACTTTTCTGCAAATTTTATGATTTTCTTTTGTGTGATCTCTATTTTACGCATTTTATTCTAATTTCTTGTTAATTGTTCATTGTTCTTCATTAAATTTCGTTCTTTCATTTATGCAATTCTTTTCTTTTTCCTTCTCTGTACTTCAATTTCGATTTCTTACTTGATTAAACTTTAAGTGAAGTCTGTTTGAAATCTCAGAATCAATACACTTTAATTTTCAGATATTAAAACATTGTAAACCTACTTCTTAAAGAGTCCCTTTTGAGGACTAGATTCTAAGTCCCGGATTGATCATAGAATCAAAAAGGTTGAAAGTAATCTTGTCTTTCGAGATTTACTTTTACCACTCAAACAGTTTGTCATCATAAAAAAGGGGAGATTGTTAAGTCTCAAGTTTTGATGAATACAAACCTAAAATAAACTAAGTAATAACTTCAAAGACTCACTAAAAAATGCTTTGATGTTTCAGGATACGCAAAATAACTTATATTCAAGAGCCATCTGAAATACGTTAATTGTCTGAAGTCATGCCATGATCTGAAGTTGGTCAAAGTTCTGAAGACTCAAGTTTTGAAAATCAAGGAACTATCTGAAAAGTGAATGGTTCAGACATTGGTTCTCATTTGAAGACAAGGTATTTCTGAAGTACAAAGGCGTCTGACGTGGCAAGTCAAAGTTTGTACCAGAACCACACGCAATCTCAGTTTAGCAGAAAGGCAAGACGAGAGACAACCTTTTTAGCTAAGATTTAAAATATAGGCCAAAAAGAGGAAAGTCCGCTCTGCAAAAGTTGCAAAAGCCAGAAAAAGCGCTGCAATCTCGTACTTTTGTCAGAAAGGTCTCACAACGGGAAAATCCTATCTCTCAGCATCTCTTTAAACGGACTTCTCAGGCTCAAGCTTATATAGTTTGTATACCTGTGAAGTAAAAAAGAAGGCGCATAGAAGCATAGACATAGAGAGTGCAATAAGATGGCGCAAAAATGAGTCCAAGTTGAAATACTGCAAAATTAAAGAAGGTCGTATGCGTGAATGCTTATGCAAAATTGTAGCAAAACTGAAGAAATGAAGATATGCAGAGATGAATACTGCAAAGTTCTAAGCTTAAGAGTTGTGAAGCTGATTATTTCAAATAAGCAATATGCACAAGCAAAAAAATGTCACTGTTATGCTCATATTGAAAATTATGTACAAGAACAACTTTCAAATCCAGTGTTAGATCACTGTTATTCTCATTGTACATCCAGAACTAAGAACTTAAGTTCTAAGTTCAAGATATGTATTTTCATTTGTAATCATTCTTTTGTAAGAGTTTGAAGAGACTTGTGAGAAAAGAATACTTGTGTTGTTAATTACCTGTAACATAGAGGTAAGTTTACATTGAATTTTAAAATATTATTCTACATTAATGTAAACTTACCTCTATTTAAAATTAAACTAAACTTCTATAGTAATTGTCTTAATTTAAAGTTTTTAATGGTCAATAATGATAAATATGAAATAAATATTAAATATTTTTAAACATGTGTGAATTATCTTATACCTACATTTCTAACATTATATTATAAATAAGACTAGGGCGAGTATTATTATAGCAATTTTCTCCTTTTTTTTGTCCAACGTCCAATTTTCTCATTGATTGGTTACCAATTTAATTATATAACTAGATTTTGATCTGCATAATGCGTGAGTGAATAAATAATTTTACAAATATTTTAATTTTAAAATAATTATAATATTAAGTATATTAAATTAAATAGAATAATAATAATATAGTTCATGTTTTGATATTAAATTAAGCAAAATTTACATTTGATAGGACAAATTCTCGTGACAATAATTTTTATCTTAAAATCATATAAAATTGATTATTTTTAAGTCACATATAAAATACTCATGAGTCATTACTCATTACTCCAACTTCCTCTTGTTACAACTTATAAAGGAAGTTAGATGACTACTAATTTTAGCTTGAAACTAAAATGTTTTATGATACACACTCCATGACTTCAATTAAATATGCAAAATAAATTCACTACCGAAATGAAGATCACAATTTGCCTTCGCGTGTGTGTCTACACTACTTTCAAACATAATTGGTGTTAATCGCCAATCCCAAGGGAGCCAATCAGGTAGCGCCATGCTGTCAAAGACAACAAAGCATATTCCTCGGTCAACAACGAAACCAAACCCCAAAAAATAAAAAATAAAAGAAAAAGAAATCATGGAGACTTGGTTGGTTGGTAGCTTTTGTTGAATTGTTGTAATCCAGCTCAGCTCAGTTCAGTTCAGATTTAGATGAAACATTTGAGAGAGGATTTTTGTGTAACTCAAACTGACTGAGGCAATGGCTGATCCGCAACCGCTCCTCAACGACAACGATTCCTCCGAGCCAACTCAGTTTCAAATCGTCAGAACCACCCGAATAGCCTCTCTCGATGTCTTCCGTGGCCTCTCTGTTTTTGTAACTCACTCACTCTCTCTAGTCAACGCCTCTCAATTCTTCTACTTCCTTGTACTATCAACCAAGATTCAATCTATAATATCTCTTCTCTCTTAGTTTGCTTCAATTTAAAGCTATTTATTTCCCTTTGTTTTCAGCTCATGATGTTGGTTGATTATGGCGGCTCCATCTTCCCCATCATTGCCCATGCCCCTTGGAATGGTATTCATTTGGCTGATCTCGTCATGCCATTCTTTCTATTTATTGCTGGAATTTCTCTCGCACTTGTTTACAAGGTACCTTACCTGTTGTTCTTTTCTGTATGCCATTCCTATTTTGCACTTACCTGCCTTCAGCAAATTGCATTAATTATTAAAGGCTTCTTTTTTCCCCCTCTTTTTAATAAAACGTCAGAGAAGGCCTCAGAGAACAGAAGCTACATGGAAAGCCTTAGTTAGAGCAGCGAAACTCTTTATTCTTGGCATTGTTCTTCAAGGTAATTTCTTCTTAATCCATACCGTGTTCTTTCATTAATTTGGATCTGCTCTGCACTCATATCAATGCGCAACACAACATTAATAAATTGAAATAAAGCGTATGATGTTGATGGAAATAAACCATGTTTGTTCACCCAATTTCACTGTAGTAGCCAGTAGGTGTTTCTGTCATTCTAGTTTCACTAGTTAAAAATCACATAGTGAACTCATTTCAGGTGGTTATTTTCACGGGATAACTTCCTTTACTTATGGTGTTGACATTGAAAGAATACGGTGGCTGGGAATTTTACAGGTACTTTCCTCCTTAATTAACATAATCTCTTGACTACTAGTCGTGCTAAGTTGACTGTACAAAGAAATGTAACAAATACAAATGATTAGGAGGATAATTGACTGGACCTCATAACTGATGGATGGTAACTAATAGCATATTGATATTTTATTGATGCATATTATTTGCAATAGCTAACCAATTTGAAATGATGATCTATGAATCCAGAGGATATCTATTGGATACATTGTTGCTGCTTTATGTGAGATCTGGCTTCCAGCTCTACGATGGAAAGAATTAGGTTTCTTCAAAAGTTATTACTGGCATTGGTAAGATTTTCATCTCATTTTTGTTTTCCATACTATTAAATTTGAGGGATCTCATGTTTCTATATCTGCCCAATTAAGATTCTCTCAAAACTAAAATCATGCTAGATCAATATAATCATCATGATCATTCACAATGTTTAACATACTGTTTGGTTGGAGGGATTTGACGGGGAGGAGTTTTAAATGAGTTGTTATATTTGGTTCAATTTTTTAAGAGTGGAGGGGCAGGGAAGGGGGTCAAAATCCCTCCTGATAACATTTTCCCTCCCGGGGGAACTTACATCAACCTTGGCACTCCATAGTCCCCACCCTAAGATGTTAATAGAAAATTAATTACATTTAAACAACAGGATTGTTCCATTTTACATTTATTGAAATCAGTAAAACATATCATTGAGTGTTGTAGTCTATATATTCGTATTTCTTTTATGTAGTTTTCCTTTCCTCTTAATTTTACATATACTTTTATGCAGGTTTGTATCATTAATATTGTTGGCAATTTACTCGGGATTACTATATGGTCTATATGTTCCAGATTGGCAGTTCGATGTGCTAGCCTCCACCTCTTCCTTGCCTCCAATTGATGGTGACAATGTTTACACGGTGAGAGTAGGCTTAGCACTCCTCAATCCTCACTTCGCTATCATTATTGTGCTTCAATTTTTGTTTTGGATTTGATCTGCTGCATCATATTGAAAAATTTATGGTGAAAAAAAATAATAATTGTTAGTCCCAGACAACTGTTTTAAGGTTAGGGTGGAAATGTACATGTGGTCTTGTTCATGCTACAGCTGGTGGGTGATCAACCGTTTGTAATTCTAATAGCAATATCCACACATTCCTACTGTTGATTTCAAAATTTGAATTCTTATCAAATTTGACTCTGGAGATAATTGTCCAATGCTTATTAATTGTTAAAATTTGACTTTGTAATTGTTAAAAAAGTTTACGTGCTCATTCATGTTTAAAATTCATTTGTTTGCAAATTCATAATGCTCACAATGTTCTCAACTCTATATCAGGTGAATTGTTCAGTGAGAGGTGATCTTGGACCTGCCTGTAATTCTGCTGGAATGATTGATCGCTATATTCTTGGTCTTGACCATCTGTACAGAAAGCCTGTTTACAGAAATCTTAAGGTATCTTATAGTTGATCTCGTTTCTTTGTTTTATTCTTTACTGCATAATGTGACACATTAATGCCTTGTTGATGATCTAACTAACTTCCAGGAGTGCAATATGTCTGCTAAGGGTCAAGTTTCAGATAGTTCACCGTCGTGGTGTCATGCTCCTTTTGATCCAGAAGGCATTTTAAGGTGATCAGTCTAAACTCTTGGTATTTCCCTGCAATTCCTTTAGTTAACTTCCTTCATGTAGAGACAGTAGAGTAGTTGCCCTTCTACTTAATGAAAATGCATGCAAAAGTAACTAAAGATAATTACTTAAGTGCATTGATTGGACCTGTTCCGATAAAGAACTCCTCAACAAAGAGTTTAAAAGAAAAATCAACCAGGGTTGATTTTGAATAATATCACTTGGACCTTGTTATATTTTCACAATAACCAATAATGAAATACTTTGTTTTCATATAAGTTTTAAAAGGTTTCTTCCTTTGGTAAGACTAAGTTGTGATGTGCTTTCAATTGATATTGACCTAGAGGTCCTTAATTTTTGGAGCAATCTTACCTGAACAGCCTCATGTTGTTTGTTATCTAATGGGCTTAATGATGTGATCCCTTTGTGCATTGATTCCTTCTATATGGTATTCGAATTTCCATGATTGATTGATAAACCTAAAAGGCTTGTTTCTACAAAATAAATTGCAAATATTGTTAGAATCTACTCATTTTTCCTGGTGCTTACATTCTTTTCTGATTCTCCATCAGTATTTTGGCAATGGATATTTATTTAACAGCAAATTATATGTTAGTTGTGTGCTTTATATTAGTACTTATGTTATGTTGATTGGTACCGATAGAAGACAGTTTGTAACCCTTTTCACTTGTTCACAGCTCAATAACTAACTCTTTTCACTTGTTTACAGCTCAATAACAGCCGCAGTTTCTTGCATAATTGGACTTCAATATGGTCATGTTCTTGCCCATCTAGAGGTGAGATCGTGTCTCAATTTTACTGACCTCAGTGGCTTGTAAAATTTTAGCATTTTCAATGATATGAATTCTTTGAAGTCTTGACTCTATAGTCTAACAGTACACTTCCCCTTGTAGCATATTTTGGCACTGCATCTTCTGCGATTACTATATCCTTTGCATATTGTGACTTGAAGTTTTCTTGTTGATTGTTTGGTAGAGCTGAGACACCTGACCTTTTACTTTTCTGTATACTTGTACTGTAGGACCACAAAGGGCGCCTAGACAACTGGCTGTGTTTTTCAGCTTTATTTTTAGTCCTTGGATTTTTCCTGGCCTTAATAGGTGTGTGTTGTAAGCCGTCTATGGTTTATCTTCAGTTAGTGGAATACCTACTAGAAGTTATACTATACTAACTGATAATAACTCGAGAATTCTCTCTTCATAATCATGATATTTGGTTTTCAGCTAACCAACTTCCCTGTTAATTAATGCCTTAGAAAATGTTGTATTGATTTTTTACCTTTTTTTTTTCCTTTTCATTTTCAGGAATTCCTCTTAATAAATCACTGTACACAGTCAGTTACATGCTACTTACTTCTGCGGGTTCTGGTTTCACATTCATCGCTTTATATGTTCTGGTGAGTTCCATGTGTTTTGTACTTTGTGGTACAATGACAGCATGAAGATTTAAAAACCTATGATCTCTTGCAAATTTCCAAACTTTTGACCATTATAGCTCATTCCTAATGTAGAGTACTATGCCATTGATCAGAGTTTAGATTTGACTTCTGTTTAACATTCTTTCAAGGCCATCATTATCTTTCATTACATTACTACTGCATTGTATTTTGAACCTTTACTTTTTCATCAGTCAACATGTTCTTTGGAATGAATCCAAGTGACCAAATTATAATACATTTTTCACACTGCAGGTAGATGTTCACGGTCACAGGCGTTTGACAAGTGTGTTTGAGTGGATGGGAAAGCACTCCTTGAGTATATTTGTCCTTGTATCTTCAAACCTGGCCGTGATTGCTATTCAAGGATTTTATTGGAGTAAACCCGAAAACAACATTGTAAGATACTGTTCCATGCTGCTTTTTATGCTGACTCATGGTAACCCCCAACTGAATACATTGTTTGGGTCTACTTTTCCTTGCAGATACACTGGATTGTGACACGTTTTAAGCAAACATAACCTACCTCATCTCCTTTGACACTGTATATATATATTCAAAGCAAAGTGACAGAGATAGGGAACAAGCAATCAAACTGATAAAATCAATCATTGCACTCAGGTTCTTTCCAAATTGAGACGTAGGTGCTTACTGAATTGTATAGGTACTTTAAAATTGCACAACTTCAACAATATCTTTTCAATTAGTGAGCTTTTTGTTTTTGATTGACAATGGTGATTGGTCTTTTCGGTTGGGCTGGCCCAGGTTACAGTATTATCCTAAAAGCCTATTGAATCTTTTCTTTTTATGTGAACAAAAGAAAAGAATTCCTTGCAGCATGGCTTTCCTTTCCTCTCACGTGTATGACAGGTTCAATACACAGGAATCTTGTGTGCATATATGCAGGTTTTGTACTTTAGCAATTTTATGCAATGTAAAGTTTGAATTTAGCGGAATGCCATGATGATATGTTACCACCAAGCCTTGTCAATTAATGTTTAGAAGTGTATCAAAGAAATCAAATACGGGTCAATATTTTTCACAGCTAGAATGCTGTATTGATTTGGTGCTATGGCTTTGTCAGTACCTGGAAGATTGTACTAACTTTCAGATATTCGGACATATTTTGTATTGTAGGAAGGATTGTAGTAAAGAGTACAAAGGCCAAGTTAAGTTAGTACGACTAGTAATGTTGCTTTTCCAAACTCGCACTCTTTCTTTTGGGCATTGTTTTAGAGATCACGGAAAATAGATCACCAATAACAGGTGGCATATATTTACAAGCACTTTATCGGCTTTTTTTTTCAGTCAATAAAAGACAAAAAAAAAGAAGCAAAATTGTAAACCCGCTTCAACCATTCCTAATAATTTTGTGAAAGAAGTTTCACACCCATTCATCATTTTTTCTTTTCTTTACTATGATATACTCTGATGATAACACATACACTACTACAATATTGCTTGAAATTGATCGTGTGAGCAAAGCAGCATACATAATAATAAAAGAAAATAATATTTTAGTTACCTTTAAAGTAAAATATATCTCATATTCAATGTAATTTAATGTGACTTGTATCAGTTTTTTTAAATCATTATTGTTTTAGTTTCTTAAAAAAGGACAACAATGACAAAAAAAAAATAGAGGTGTTAAAATCCAATCCAATTCAATTGGAACTGCAACAACCGATTGAAAAACCTCAAATTGAAAAAACCGCAAACCTCAAAAAAACAAAATTTTTTATTGGACTGGATTGGATTTCGGATCTGCCCGTGAGAACCAATCCAATCCAAACCGATTCAAAGTTTTCTAAACATTTTGATATATTATCATTCTTGATATTATTTTTCAGTGATAATGTAAAAAATTATTATTGTACAACTATATTTAACGAATAACATTCAACCATGGGATTTGAAGTCATAAAGAAATTTGTATGTTATAGGATAAAATAAGATAATTGCATGTTTTTATCATATGGGGTTTACCATAAACGAATATTGTTATATGGGCTATGAAATTGGGATCCACTCATATCTAATTATGTATTTAAAGTTACAACTTATTTGTTCAAGAAACATTCACAATTTGACAAAGCATAACTTTTCGACTTTAAATTTGTAAATGATTAATGATTTTGGAAACTAGTAATGATATCCTGATTTTGCTTTTATAACTTCATTTTTTAGTTTATTTGAGAAACCGAAATCCAATCTAATCCAAACCGATTAAAATTGGATTTGATTGAATTTGAAAAAAAAACTAATTGAATGATAAAATGAGAAAACCAAAATTATTACATTAGATGATTTTTCTCTCAAAACCGATCTAATCCAATCCGCGAACACCCCTAAATAAAATGATGGGATAAAGGTAATTTAAAAAAAAAATTCAAAAAGGTGAGAGAAAGATAGTGTAAATAGTAAAAAGATGGTGCTAAAAGCAACTCTCATTTTCCCGCACAGCCTCTTTCATAGACCAAAATCTTCTTGCCTTGGTTGTTTGGTTTTGACGGCAGGCAAATTTCTTTGGTAAACGTGGCATAGGTGATAATTCAAAATCTTCAAGCACCACTGCCAGCCTTTATATCATATGATTTTTTTTAAAAAAATTTACATGAGCTCAGTTGTTTTTTCTAAAATAATCTTACTTGTCTTTTTGTCTCTATCTTATGGTCATATATTTTTTATCCTTTTTCTATTGATGAATATTATAATATTATGATTTTCTGTTTAGGTGTTTTGGATTAGGGTTCTGCTAACCCTAATGGTACGTTTGGATGAAATGGAAAGAAAGAAAAGTATAAGAAAAGTGAATTAACTTTTTTAAAGTTATTTGAAATGAGGGAAAGTGAAATGAAAGAAAATTACATTTAATTTAATGAAATTTTTTCATTCTCACTTTTTTTTTTAACCAAACGAGCGAAAAGGATTTTGAAATTCGTGTTTTCCATTCTCCCTACTTTCCATCCCCTGAGAAAAACGAATAGTAAGGACACTCAGTGGTTCTGAGTGAAATTTATACTAAAAAAAAGAAAATTTGGATTGGAAAAAGTGGGAAGAGTGAGATTTTTACTCCCTATAATGAGTATTTTAATTTATGATATAAGGGTAGATTTTAATTGTCAACTTTTGATGCAGATTTGAATTGTCAAGACGGAATTAGCTAGACCTTTTAATAGACTATTTCCTTACAAAGGCCAGAAACCTAAAACTCTATTCAAAAGTCTAAATTTACAATCGGATAAAGTAATGACTCCTCCTTTGGGGTAAGAAGCGTGTGTGTATTTCATCTCCGGATGTTCCTTATATAGGTGCAGGGTTGACTTCGTTATGCGAGTGAAACCCTCCCTTTGATTAAGATTCTTCCCTTGAATTTCGCTACCTATTTTGAACTGCTTTCCTTTCTCAATTTGGTCTGTCTCCCGTGATTATTCTGATTGGTTTGATGATCTTTGATTAAGGCGCGAGGTCTGCCTGTTTGTTTGTTCAATGAACCTGGACAATCAGGAAGGCTAGGGAGCTGAGGGACTTCTCATGTGGACCGACCTATAAGCTGATGTGGTTACTTGATTGCTAGATCTCGACTGGCCAATCTTTATCTCGACCTGGTACGGTACAAACCATAATATTAATAAAATTGTTAGTACAAATGAAAAAAGTAATTATGATGTGTTTTATGTTTGTGCATCATAAAAGAATTTGCGGTAGGTGAACTTCAGGGGCAAAGCCAGGAACTGAGGTCAATGGGGTCAATATTATAAATTTTTCATTGAATCACCCCACCTCAAATGTAATTTTGTTATTATATATATAATTATAATATCAAAATATAACAAAATTAGAAAACTAATTCAAATATATAATGAATTAAGATCAACACTCTCTCTCTCTCTTTCTCTCTCTCTCTATATATATATATATAAAACAAGTTTTTTTTGAATAATTTTAATTTTTTTATAATTTGTTTAAATTATTTTTAATCAAATGCTTACATTAATTATCAAACACTTATAATTTAATAAGTTAATTTATTAACTTCTAATTAGTTTATCGACTACTTTTACTAAATATAGTTCACGTTATAATTTTATCCTATAATATATAATAACTAAATTTATAAAATAATATAAATACACATATTATATACATATATATAATTTAAAAAATTGAGGGGGCATGGCTCTAGGCACCTCGCCCTTAGTCAACTTAGATAAGTTCAGCTCACTTTAACAAATTAAAATGTGAATGAAATAAATGTAATTACCATTGTTATGAAAAGTGAAAACTGGATTGGACTAGCCGCTTTGATCGGGAATCGCCCTAGTAACTGGTCTGTGGAACCTTAAAAATCGGTCGAGCTCGGAACCAGTGAGAACCGGTAAAAATATCTTTTTATGTTTTTATTAGGAGAGGATAAAAAAATATTTACTCACTCACAAAAATTACTTATTGATTAATTTTAAATATCCTTTTAATTCTTTTAAGAGACAATATTAATGAGTGAAAATATTATTTGGGGCTTAATAAATTCAGGGTTGGGCCAACTTTAAATATAGCTATAAATAAAAATATTGTTAACACACATTTTTAATATATTTTACTATGATTTACATAGTTTTGTTTGCATATATAAAATCTTGATTAAAGTATGTTATAATAGACATGGCTACTTTAAAAGTTTCATAAATCATTGCATGTGGAAAGCAATAATTTTTTAACTTTTTATTATGTTATCCTCACTTTTTAAACAGTAGAATAAAAAAGACTCTTTCATTATATTTAATTTTCAATTAAATAAAAGAGTATAATATAAAGATATATATGTATTAACTAGCATGGTGAACCGTGTGAATGCACGAGAAAATTTTGGTCTTTTGGTTTATATTAAAATAAATTGTATAATATTATAGTTGAAATATTGAAAAATTAATTTTATATTTACAATAACAATTTGAGAAATAATTACAAATTAGTGAAAATAAAGTCCATATTTGCAAAAGTAAAAACCTCAAAATTGAAACCGGCCAATTTATAGTCATTCAAAATTCCATCATTGCCTACAAAAATACAATACTGCTTGAAATAAATTAAACATCACAAAAAAACCTCTTTATAAATAACTTTTTTTTTGTAGAAGAGCAAATATTTCCATCTTCATCTAGGATTTAATATTTTCAGACTTTTTATTGACCTCACTCTAGAGACTACAACATATAAATGTCCATGTATAAACAGTGGTTTTGGAAGAAAAAGGCCAACATCTGACAAAGATTGTCCTTGACTTTTATTAATGGTCATTCCAAAACACAAAGATATTGGAAATTGTCTTCTTTCAAATCTGAATGGAAATTTTGGATTAGAAGGAACCATATTCATTCTTAGAATATATACTTGTCTCCAATATTGGTTCCAGTGATAACTTTCACACCAATAATATTCTTTCCTAATTCATTAATTATTATCCTTGTACAATTACATAACACTTACAAAAACACATGAAATGTGATATCCACGTATTACTTACTAAAAAATCATAGATATAAAATATATCAATCAATAGTATAAAAAAACATTTAGATTAAAACAAAACACACACATACAATGGTATCCCATCTTATTTAGAAATTAAGATAAATTAATAGAAATTCACTTTTCGTATAATTAGCTTTTTCTTTGACAATCTCAAATCAAGAGTCACAAACCGAGATTCTTGCTTATATCTGAATTCCATATTTTCTGAATCAACTATTACCAACTTAGACTAAGATGATGAATAAGCACCAAACTTGCCACACCTGCGGACTCTCACCATAACCTTTGTACTTCCATTAGATTCACAATTTGAACAATATCCTTTTATTAAATGGAATCCATTATAGTTCTAAAATGAAGACTTTTCATATACCAACGAGATTCAAGTGGTACATATTTGATTCAGGTTTTTTTAATGATAACTTTTTAACACTAATCCCTTTTTTTTACGATTCAAATTCAAATCCTGAATGATTACTGTTCTTACAAAGCCTAAATTCTACTCATGGGGTATAACAAGGCTAAGTGAAGAAGCTAGTGTGTCCCCTAATGCTGCCTGCGTCCCTCCTTTTATAGATGCTGGGGGTGCTCTCCAATTATGGTATGATTTGTTGATTGGGAGACAATGTGCGTTTATCCTGCTGTCAGGCTACGTAATATCAATTCTTTCCTTATTTGTTCAATTTCCTCCTTTAATCAAGCCAAAGGTCCTGCTAGGGCGTGTCAGGTCTACCTCTCAGAGCTTTCCCTAATCGAGCTTTCCAACCAGGCTTACCCTGGCCGAGCTGAGCAAGTACGTAACATAAGCCTCCCAAGCTACGAAGTGTTGTACAGTGAAGTAGCTTAATTGTTCTTGTTGCGATACTATTGGCATTGACCCGAACTTATCCTGATCGAGTTGTCCAAGGGGAGAGCACGAGTTTGGACCCCGAACTGCATGGGTTATTTTTGGTGTTTAGGTGCACCTCGTGATGTTGTCAGTCATCTCGTGGCATTGTCAGCCGTTGCCTTTAAATTGGGGCCGTTAGATGATTTTCCATCTTCACCCTTCATTTTTCGTAACCAGCGCGCCTTATGGGCTTCACGTCTCTTCATCTTCGTGCCCTTTCGTTCCTTACCGCTTCGTTGCCTACTTATTCCCCCTGGTGGACGTTTCATACGCCATTTACGACGAGCCTTAAGTTTTTGTGTTCGAGTTCTAAGCTTCTATGTTCCTGTATGTTGCTCTTCTTCCGTTTTCCAAGTACATCCGTCTTCCGCCTTCCTCTGTTTCTTTGCAATCTCTTCTTTTTCCACCATGTCTGTTTCTAGAGAGGATTCTGAGTTTTCTGGTTCTGACTCTTATAAGGGATCTTTGAGGGAAGAATTTGTGAATGTGGTTAGTTCCTCTGATGAAAC
Organism: Sesbania bispinosa; assembly: GCA_026901365.1. Lineage (NCBI taxonomy): Eukaryota > Viridiplantae > Streptophyta > Magnoliopsida > Fabales > Fabaceae > Sesbania > Sesbania bispinosa. The sequence goes on from QLOH01000338.1 coordinate 589,621, forward strand.
GGAGAGTGATTCTTCTGATGAGGGTTCAGAAGGTAGATTCGTTGTTACCCTCAAACGTTCCCTTGGGTTCTGTTAGGGGTGAAATTCCGGGCGGTGAGAAAGAGTGCTCCGGTGTGGGTTCTAAACAGAGAAGGGGGGTTAAGATTAAGAAACGTTTAGGTGAGGGTGAACTCAAGGGTTACGTTTTGAAGGTAGATGAAGAGGAGAAAGAAGAGTCTGACTATGACTTCACAAATTTTTCATGGGTATAGGAAACGGTAAGGGAGACTTCCTCGTTATACACTGGCGAGGAATCTCTTAGGAATTTCCTTGACCGAGCTGGTTACACCCGACCTAGCACCCAGGGGGTTATAAATTGTAGTTGGTGTACTCCTCGGGATAGGATTTTCCACAGACGAGCGAGCAACTCGGTACATGATGTAGTTTACATGTTTAACAAATTGTTTAGCCAATATAATGTCTGTGTACCTTTTATTGACTTTGAGTGTTCTCTTCTTCGGGTTCTGAATGTTGCTCCTACCCAACTTCATCCAAACTCATGGGGTTTCATAAAGGGTTTTCAGATTTTGTGCAACTTTTTTTTATATCACCCCTTCTTGTCCCAAATTCTTCTACTTTTTCCAAGTGAAAATTATCCGCCCCTTGGGTCTTATACCCATTAATAGTCGTACAGGTCAGAAGTTAATGGGGGCATACACTTCCTCTCTCAAACTGTTTAAGGATCATTTCTTTTGTCTGTTCAGCGATGTTGGTAACGAGTTCTTTCTTGATGACAACAAGAATTTTACCTTTCCCATTTATTGGTCACCTTGTCCTCATTCCATCCTTTACTTTGATTCTGATTTTTCGTCCCTTGAGGAGCTTATCGAGGTAACCTTTTTAAAGGGTGCTACCGGACTCAAATGTGTTGATTTGATTAAGTTAAAAGACAAACCTGCTGACCTTAAGAAATACATTGGTATGACCTGCGAAATTTCTTTTCTTGTTTATGTTGTATGAGATGTTAATACTTCATTTTTCTGCTTTTTGTTGCAGAGCAAATGGCTACAGCTTTAGATAGGAAGACTCTGGCAAAGAGGCTTGCAGCTCAGAGGGTCGAGAAGGCCAAAGCTGATTAGAAGGCCGAGCAGGCCACAGGTGAGGCCGGACAAGGTTCCAAGGCTTCAAATCCTCTCCCCAAATCTTCCGAGAAGTTGCCATCTTCCCAGAAGGAGACTTCTCGAAAAAGACCTCGTGATTCTAAACCAGGTTTGGACCTTGAGAAAAGTAAAGGTCCCGAGCTGCCAACTGAAGGAGGTATTCTGGTCTTTTAGGATTTTACTGGGTCAGGCCCTACCATTTCTTCACTGTGGGATAACCATTTTGATGTTCATCAAGTTATCGACTCCAATCTGCTTCTGAAAAATGATGTGAAGAAGTTGGATAGTTGGGGTACACGTTCTGCTCACTTGATGCTTCAACACATTGGGGTCAGGACAACCGCGCTTGGTCGGTACCTGGAGAGACAGACATCTTCCAATTCAAATCGTGAACAAGAGTTACTGAAGTCTGTTGATAACTTGCAGAAGCAACTTGTTGGGTATGAAAAAATGAAGACTAAGGTCGCGGGTCTAGAGGGCCGAGTTGTGTTGTTGACTCAAGAGAACAAAAGTCTAAAAGAGGAAAAGAAAACTTTGGCGTCCGAGTTGGGCACAGAGAAGGTTGCTAAGGAGAAGGCCGAGCAGTTACTTTCTGAAGCTCTTGAGGCTCGTGATAAGATTGAGGCTGGGGCAGCTCATACTTATGATCAAGGGTTTTCCCAAGCATTGGAGCAAGTAAGGGTTTTATACCATGACGTGGATACATCAAGTTGTGATGTGCTGAAAGAGGTTGTAAATGGGACCTTGGTGGAGATAGTGTTGGATGAAGGAGAGGATGCTCCTAAAGCTACCGAGGATGTTATCGGCCATGGGGCTACATATGTTGAAGGTGAAGTTAAGACTCAAGATGAGGTGATCCCTGAAGGCCAAGGTGATGTTGCGGGTGGAGGTGGGACTTAGGGTGAGGTAGACCCTGAAGGCCGAGGTGATGCTGATGATGGAGGTGATGGAACCGAGACGACGTCTTCCGAGCAACCCAAATCTATCTGACTTCTTTCTGTTTATTTTATTTTGACTAATTTCCTACTAAGTTGTGTAAAAACTTATGACATGTATTGAATATTCAGTTGTTTTATCTAATTCCGCACGTTTTATTTTCCTTTCACCGTCCGAGACTTTTTCGTTTCCTACACATAGGAATCTCCGTTTTCATCTCCGTTTCTTGATCCGCATTTATTGCTTCTCGTTTCTTTCCCATTGTTTTTGCACTATAAAAAGGGGTAGATTTCCCTTGTTTGCATCATATTGATTTCTCACAAGTTTTTATCTTGGCCGAGCTGTTTTCAAGTTTGAAGGATTTTCTGATATCAGTTAATATGTTTGATCCGACCTTTGATACTGGTGGGATCAGCGGATTAATTGATGTTGGAAATTTCTTCTGAATGAATCTTGGATCAAACCGATTAACTGAATGTAAGGGGAAGAATGTCAAGTTCTCTTCCATGGAGTTTGGCATTGTTTCTTCTTATGCCAGAGACGAGAGATCAAGTTTGTGAGGAAACCCAGTTTTTGACTTGGGTTTTCTTGCATCTTCCTCCTTGGCTTTTGGATACGCCGAGGATGCTTCTGCATGCAAATTGGTGATTGCAACCTGCTCAGGTTGGTGAAGGGCTCTCCAGAAACTGATCTCCAACTTTGGAGTGGGTGCCATCAAGGTTTGCTGAAAGTAGTCTTCTGGTGTAATCCACGGGTCTTCCTGGGTAGCATCAACTCCAGCTTATTTTGTTTTAATAGTACTAGGATTTTTGTAATTTGCTGTTACTCTCGTAGTCTTGTGTGTGGTTGGTAGTCTTCTGGTGTAATGTACTTTTGTGAATAAGATTTATTCTTGATCATCTCGGTATTTTTACCATTCCTGATTTAATAACTTAGTGAAAGTGATAACCACGAACCTATGCCATAACCAGAGGCTTGAGATAATAACCTCGTGAAGAAAATAACCAAGAATCTGTAGATAATGATTTGGCGTTGTATCTGAATTCTCCTGGTGTCAGTTCGGTAAGCCGAAGTTACACCTTCATATGATAACTTGACAATAAGCAAGAATCTTCAAGTGTTGTACCTGGATTCTCATGGTGTCAACTCGGTAAGCTGAGGTGACACCTTTTGTATGATAACTTTATAATAAGCAAGAATCTTTAAATGATGACCAAGTGTTGTACCTGGATTCTAATGGTGTCATCTCGGTAAGCTGAGGTGACACCTTTTGTATAATAACTTGACAATAAACAAGAATCTTTAAATGATGACCAAATGTTGTACCTGGGTTCTCATGCTGTCAGCTCGGTAAGCTGAGGTGACACCTTTTGTATGATAACTAAGCAAGAATAATGACTAGCATATTCTGGAGATGCGGTTCTTCCTTTGGAGAATAATTTTAACTCGTTACCCCAAGTATTAGACTTGGATTTTAGAGTCTAAGCTCGTTACCCTGAGATGGAAATCAACTTTTAGAGCATATTTTGGTGAAGCGACTCTTCCTTTGGAGAATAATTTTAACCCGTTACCCCAAGTATTAGACTTGGATTTTAGAGTCTAAGCTCGTTACCCTGAGATGAAACTCAGTTTTTAGAGCGTAATTTTGGCGAAGCAACTCTTCCATTTTAACTCGTTAACCCAAGTATTAGACTTGGTTTTTAGAGTATGAGCTTGTTGCCCTGAGGTGATCCTCAGTTTTTAGAGCATATTTTTGGCGAAACACTTCTTCTTTTGGAGAATAATTTTAACTCGTTACCCCAAGTATTAGACTTGGTTTTTAGAGTATGAGCTCGTTACCCTGAGGTGATCCTCAATTTTTAGAGCACATTTTTGGCAAAACACTTCTTCTTTGGAGAGTAAATACAAAAAAAATTTGTGTAGATAAAAGAATTCTTTACTGGTTTATAGTCGAGGTTAAGCCTCATTAAAACCTTTCTCAGCAAAAACCCTCCTTAAGGACAAAAAACCAAGATAGGAAAAAGAGTACCTAACCTGACTGTCCTACAATTTTGATTAACTGAAATAAAACTTTCAGTGCTTGGCATTCCATGTTCTGGGGATTTGCTTTCCTGTTAAGTGTTCCAACTCGTATGCTCCTAGCCCGACTTCTTTCTTAATTCTAAATGGACCCTCCCAATTTGGACCGAGTTTCCCGTGTCTGGGATCTTTCCATGCTTGTTCAACCTTTCGCAGGACCAGATCTCCCTTTATGAACTTTCGAGGTTGTACTTTCATATTATATCTCCTTGCTGAACGGTCTTTGCAAACTTGCTCTCTGTGGTGAGCTACTTCTCGTTCTTCTATTAGCAAGTCGAGTTCAATTCTAAGATTTTCTTCATTATTTTCAGCATTATATTCTTGTACTCGAGGGCTCATGAAGTCAATTTCTACAGGGATCATGGCGTCACTTCCATAGGTTAATCGGTATGGTGTCTCTTCTGTAGCAGATTGAGGCGTGGTATGGTATGCCCAAAGTACCATTGGTAACTCTTCGGACCATCTTCCCTTTGCTTCTCCAAGCCTCTTCTTTAATCCATTGAGGATTATTTTGTTGGCTGCTTCGGCTTGTCCATTCGTCTGTGGGATGCACTTCAGGAGTGGTGACGAGTATCCCCGTCGATAGAGTTGTCCGTTTATAATGACATATAAGCTAGAATGATAGGTTATCTTTCGTGCTTCAATCGGATCTGATGGTAATATGTTATTCTGAAGATATTGAAACAAAGGGGTTATCCAAGACTCTGAAGTGTTGATGTTTATTACCTCCACCTCTTCCTCAATGCTTAGTTTTTGGAGAGTCTCTTGTATAACTGTCTTGTTGCATCCTGGTTTCTTTGTGCTTGCAAGTTTTGATAACAGATCGGCCCTCAAGTTTTGTTCTCTAGTTATGTATTGGATTTTGAATTCTGAGAAGTTAGAAATCAAAGTTTTAACTTTATTTAGATACCTGGTAAGTTGAGGGTCCCTTGTTTGGTATTCTCCGTCGACCTGTCCTGTGACTAGTTGTGAATCACTGAATATTGTTATGGAAACTGCTCCTACTTCCTTAGCCAACAGCAATCCTGCAATGAGTGCATCGTATTCAGCCTGGTTGTTGCTTACCTTGAATTTGAAACAAAGAGATTGTTCCAGGATCAAATTGTTTAGTCCTTATAAAATGACGCCAGCTCCGCTTCCTTTGATGTTTGATGCTCCATCAACATAAAGAGTCCAGAGTTGTTCTCCTTGTTCTTCCTCTGAGGGTGTCAACTCTACCAAAAAGTCTGCAAGAATCTGTGATTTGATTGGTCCTTTTGGTTGGTAGTTTATTCCTAACTCTGACAATTCAACCGACCACTTGATCATTCTGCCTGCCAATTCGGGGTTGTGCAAGATCTGTTTTATGGGCTGGTCGGTCCTTACAACTATGCGTTTGGAAATAAGGTTTCAGCCTCTGTGCTGCTGTTATCACGACAAGAATGACTTTCTCAATTTTCTGATATCTTAATTCAGGGCCCTGCAGGGCTCTGCTTAAAAAATAGATAGGTTGTTTTCCTTGGGAGTTATCCTGCACCAGCACTGCACTGATAGCTTGTTCACTTACTGCTAGGTACACCAGGATTTCCTTCTCAGGGTCAGGTATTTTCAAAATGGGAGGTTGTGATAAATAGGTCTTAATCTGTTGGAAAGCTTGTTCACACTCTTCTGTCCATTGGAATTTACTCCCATGTTTGATAGATTGAAAGAGAGGTCTTAATCGTTCTCCAGATTTGGATAAAAACCTGGACAAGGCCACCACTCTTCTAGCCAGCCTCTATACCTCCTTCATGTTGGATGGGCTCTATATTGTCAAGATTGCTTGGCATTTCTCTGGATTTGCCTCAATTCCTCGGTCTGTTAACATGAAACCAAGAAATTTTCCTGAATGAACAGCGAAAGAACATTTTTCTGGGTTAAGTCTCATGTTGAATTTTCTAAGTTGCTTGAAGATTTCTTCAAGATCGTCAGTATGCTTTCTGTCTGACAGGGTCTTGACCACCATGTCATCAATGTAGACTTCTATGTTGTGCCCGATTTGTTCTGCAAACACCTTGTCCATCAATCTTTGATATGTCGCCCCAGCATTCTTGAGTCCGAATTGCATGACTCTATAACAATAATTGGCCATATCAATGATAAATGTTGTATTATCTTCATCGGCTGGATTCATTCGGATCTGATTATAACTCGAGTGTGCGTCCATGATGTTGAGGTACTTATATCCTGAAGCTCCGTCAACTAGATGATCGACGTTGGGGAGGGGATATGCATCCTTTGGGCACGCCTTGTTCAAGTCAGTAAAATCGGTGCACGTTCTCCATTTCCCGTTTGATTTTTTTACCATGACAACATTTGAGAGCCATGTCGTATATTCAACTTCTTTGATGAATCCTGCATTTAATAATTTCTTTGATTCTGCCAGTGCTACATTCCTCTTTCTTCTCCCAGCCTTCGTTTCTTTTGAGAGACTGGTTTGATCTTTGGATCAATCATCAATTTATGACATACGAAGTCTGGATCAATCCCTGGCATGTCTGCAGGGGTCCAAGCAAATAAGTCAAAATTTTCTCTAAAAATTCATGTTACCTGTTGCTCCTCTTCGGGTTGGAGACTAGTGCTTATCCGAGTTGTTTTAGTCGGGTAGTCGCCTATTTGGATAGTCTTCAGCTCCTCGGTAGGCTGAGGTCTCCTTTCTGAGAAGTCACTTATGGGATCCAGCTCGGTTGAGTGAATTCTGAGTTGAGAACTAGATGTTTTTCCAGACTTTCTTTTTGTCTCTAGACTTTTCACGTAACAGCGTCGAGTTTCATCTTGCTCAGCTCTCATTACTCCTATCTTTTGGTCATCGACAGGAAATTTATTGTCAAGTGAGGGGTTGAGACGACCGCTCCTAAAGAATTTAGGGTTGGTCTTCTAATAATAATATTATACGATGTAATGGCATTAACAAGTAAATATTTAACATTTTCGGTTTTGTAAATCCCATCTGATCCAAAAGTCATTCTGAGATTTACATAACCTCTTACCTCTACCTGTTCTCCTGCAAAACCTACCAGGTTTCCTTCAAAAGGGTGGATAGTATCTGTTGGAAGAGACAGGTCCTCATATGTTTTCCAGAATAGGACATCGGCCGAACTCCCTTGATCGATTAAGACCCTTCTGACCGAACAACCTTCAATATTTATTCGAACCACCATAGGGTCATCTTGATTTATATCTTTTAACCCTGCAAAATCTCTGTCAGAAAAAGAAATGATGGGATGAGATCTACCTGGACGTGCATGTTCTACTTTATTGACTGAGCAGATCATTCTGAGGTGTCTTTTTCTAGATGAGGATGTAGATCCTCCTCCATCAAATCCCCCTGAGATGGTGTGAATAGACCCAGCTCTTCGCCTGTGGGTGCTTGGACCGGGGTTTCTATCAGGGGATTCCTCTCTGTTTCTTCTACGATCAAAATCTACCCGAGTTGTTTCTCTCTTGTTCCTTTGTCTTCCATCGTATACATACCTTCTGAGGTGACCCAATCTGATGAGTTGCTCAATCTGATTCTTCAGGGTCCAGCAATCGTCCGTGTTGTGGCCAAACGCTCGATGGAAGTATCATCTTTTCGTTCGGTCCACCCCTTCACTGGTGTCTTTAGAGGTTGGAGGAAGTTCGATGATCCTAGAATTATATACTTCACGTAGGATTTGACTCCTCCGGGCATTTAGTGGGGTGAAGTGATCACAGATAGGAGCTGGACGGGGGGGTCTGGTCGGTTTTCCATTTTTCTTTCCCGTGTTATTTCTGAAGTTGAAGGCCCCCTTGTTGTTTTGTTGATTATTGTCATAAGCAGAATTGTCCTTTTCTAGGGGTTTTGTTAACATAGCACGTAGACGTCTTTTGGCCACGACTGCCTCCTTTGCATCTATCTGTCCTGAAGCCTTTCGTCTAAAGTCTGCTATGTCGGTTGGTTTTGATTTGGCCAATTCATCTGCGAACTGGCCTTCCTTGACTCCATTGATGATTGCCCTGAGATGAATTTTGGGATCAAGCTCCTTTACCTACATGGCTTCCTTATTAAAGCGATTGATGTAGTCCTTAAGCGGCTCGTCATCTCCTTGTAGAATACTGAACAAGCTGTCCTCCATTTTCTTGAAAGGGCAACTTGAAGAAAATTGGTTTTTGAAGGCCATGCTGAATTCGTCAAACCCCCTTATTGATCCGTTAGTCAGGGTTGAGTACCATTGTAGAGCAGGTCTTGTTAATGTCCCTGGGAAGATCTTACACAAAATAGGGTCAGTAGCACCTGTAGTAAGCATTACTGTGTGAAATCTGGTGAGGTGTGAATTCGGATCCGTTGTTCCATCATAGATAGGAAAACCAGGAAATTTAAAATGCCTTGGTAAAGGAATGGACATTACATAATCAGTAAAAGGATGAAAACGTGAATCTGTATGATTATTTACGTTAACCTGTGGTTCTGAGTGCTCTGAAGGAGTCTGAGTTCCTGAAGAATGCAGGTCGTCCTCCTCTTCTTGTGAGTTTCGTACATCATTCAGCTGTTCACGCATTATTTTGTTCTCCTCCAGGACCCTCCAATTTTCTTGTCTGAGTTGCTCGAGTTGCTGAGCAAGCTCTTGTAACGTTGTTCCATCTTCGTTGGCATTAGACCTTGTTTTCACCATTTTTTTGGAATTCTTGTGGTTCTCTGGGAGAGTTTTACCAGAGCCCCACGATGGGCGCCAAATGTTCTTACAAGGCCTAAATTCTACTCATAGGGTATAACAAGGCTAAGTGAAGAAGCTAGTGTGTCCCCTAATGTTGCCTGCGTCCCTCCTTTTATAGATGTTGGGGGTGCTCTCCAATTATGGTATGATTTGTTGATTGGGAGACAATGTGCGTTGATCCTGCTGTCAGGCTACGTAATATCAGTTCTTTCCTTATTTGTTCAATTTCCTCCTTTAATCAAGCCAAAGGTCCTGCTAGGGTGTGTCAGGTCTACCTCTCCGAGCTTTCCCTAATCTTCCAACCAGGCTTACCCTGGCCGAGTTGAGCAGGTATGTAACAATTACATTTTTTCCTATTCTACTTTTAATTCCTATTTCTTAATTTAAATTTAAAATATTATCCTTATCATTTAAGTCATGAATTTTTAAAGTAGGTGAATAAATATTGGCATAAATCTAAATTTTAATTGGCTTTCTTTCTCTTCATAATAGGCTCCACATTTATAACAATTTCTAATTATATTATTAACCCCATTTAGGTGGGAAAAATACCCCTAGACTTTATTCCTTTATATATATATATATTAATAACAAAATTCATTATGAAACACAAGGGGCAGCAAGCTCAACTTTGCCAGCTAATGTCGGATTACGTGAACCTTTTGGATTAATCCCTTTCTACAAACATGCTACTCCTACTCATCATAGAGTGAAGACTCTTCACTCTCTCCCGTCACTGGAAATTCCCAATAGGAGAGAGATACACACAACACATGTGTGGGTCCCACATTACACATGTGTTGTGTGTATCTCTCTCCTACTGGGAATTTCTAGTACTGGATAGGATACTGTTACTTTTCCATTCCCTCTCGGAGAATGTTTGAACTTAATTTGGAGAAAATAGTAGTATAATGCTAGAACACATTGTACCTTCACATTTTTTATTTTTAAAGCAATAGAGTGTTTGATAAGTCATTTCAGCTAACTGAAAGCTGAAATTAGTAGCTGAAACCATTTCAGCTGTGTTTGGCAATGTAGCCTTTTTTGGTAGCTATTAGCTTGTCTTGAATAGCTACTTGAGGTAGTTTTTTTAAAAAAGTTCACATTTTCAGCTACTAGCTGAAAATTGATTACAAGTTTATCCCCCAATCACCCTCACTTATCATTATTTAATAATTAATGATGTCTTTGTATGTGATTTTACCATTTCAGCTAATTTTACTGAACACCTTCAATCAAATCAACTAGTTTTTTAGCTTTCAGCTAACTTTGAGCTTTCAGTTAGCTTCTCAGCTTTCATCTAGCTTTTCAGTTTTTAGTTAGCTTTTCAATTAGTGTTCAGGACCGATATCCAACTCGGTATTCGCTGGTAAACTGACAAGTCTTCTCCAATAAGATAACTGCAATCTAAACTGACATAGATATTAGCATGTCGGGGTCTCTAATAAGGTCATCCGACTTCAAGCAACTCTTAGATAACTCGGATGTGCGATATCACGGATGATTCTTCGGATTCTCGGATACCACTCTAT